>SJYT01016115.1:420960-474144 GCA_006410635.1 Cephalophus harveyi | reverse complement strand
CCCCCCCCCCCCCCCCCCCCCCCCCGTGGTAATATTTATTCTCGGTACGGCAAGCTTCAGATGAAATTGCCCATCTTCAATATTGCTACTGACAGTCTAATGAGAAAGTACAGATTTTTGACTAAAGAAAACAATGCCTCATTCTGGAAACTTATATGGGCTTTTATCTCACTTCCTTGGGGAAAAGAAACAAGAGTAGATAAAACGCAGGTTTCACTGCTTGAAAGAGCCAAATAGAGTTCCAGACACTTAACAGTAGCCACTGTCAATTGTAATCTGTTCATATTAAAGTTTATTAAATTATCAAGCAAGGTTTGTACATCAGGTTGTATCTACCAGCTGTACTTCAGCACCAGCCCCTTAGATTGGGGATCTGTTGGTTCTTCTAAAGATCACACTACTGAAAAAAAATTTTTTTTTAAAATCACGCTACTAAAACTTAGCTTTATTTAGAAACGAGCTCTTAGCCAAGCACTGGGTATTATTATTGATTACATCTGGGTTGCAGCCACCTTGGATGACTTGGAGAACTTGGGAGTTCTAAAGATGAAATGATCAGATTCAGCACTGTACCCAATCTGAGAGAGGCAGAGAGATTTATTCAGTTTCTACTTGATTGAAAATCAAATGTTAACCTAGTCTTGGCTCTAGATGAGTCTTGTTCATCTGCTATTCAACACTGAACTCCTGCCTTGTGCCAGGAACTGAGGATACAATGTTGAAAAATAGAGACAAAGTTTACAACCTGGAAAGGAGGTCAAATAAAAACAAGTATCTTTCATAGAGGGGCTTCCCTGATGGCCCAGTGGGTAAAAAATCTACCTGCAATGCAGGAGACTTGGGTTTGATCCCGAGGTCAGGAAGTTCCCCTGGAGGAGAAAATGGCAAAACACTCCAATATTAGCAACACACTTCAGTATTCTTGCCTGCAAAATCCAATGGACAGAGGAGCCTGGCGGGCCTGGCAGGTTACAGTCCATGGGATCATAAAGGTCACACCCTACTTAGCGACTAAACCATCACCACCGTCTTCCATAGAGTCTAGCCTCATGTTGTTCCGATAGAAAACAGGTCAATCTGGGGACAGATGGGGGTGGTACCCAGGGGGCCCAGGGGCCAGGTAAGCCTTTCTGGTAGGAGGATGTCTGAAGTGAAGGATGTGTAGGAATTAAATGGGAGAAGAGTGTTTGTGGCAGAGAGAACAACCTGTCTGAAGGCTTGAAGGCAAAAGGGAAGTAGTCCTTGGTTCCTTTGAGATCTGAAGGATCTCAAAGTTGAGCAAGTTGGAGGATTGATCAAGAGGTAAAGACGGATGAGGCAGACAGGTGGATGGGGACCAGACAACAGACGGTTCTCTTGTAGGGGTCTGGTTTTATTTTAAAGGCAGAGGGGGAATGTTGAAGCAATTAGGCAGCTAAGTGATGTGCTCATATTTATCTTTTAGATGATCACTCTGGCTGCATTTGAAGGGATGGGAGGAGGGGAAAAGTTAAGGATGACTTGCAGATTTTTGACTTGGGCCACCAGTTGGGTGACTGGTGGATGGGAGTGTTGCACCTAATAATTGCCTTGGTTTTTTTGGCTCACATTTTTTTTTTTTCCTGCTGTTCCTTAAGGTTTTATCATTTGCTCTGTTGGATCAAGTGTATTCCTATCAGTAATTTTCCCCAAATGACCAAATGTGTTGGCTATTTTATTGATTCCATTTTTTTTTTTCCTGGAGATTTCTTTCCTGCTGTCATTGGTCTCTTTCACCATCCTGACCTACTTGTTCTCCAAGCCTGCTTCTTAGATCTCATGTCTTTCTTCTTGGATTACTCCTTAGTTAAGTACAGTGCATCAGTCAAGAACTTGGTAAACGTTCTGTTTCTAGGTCTTTAATGGCTTTGTTCTGACCTCACTTTGATACTGGACTAATATGACATCTGAGGGTAAAGATCATTTTCTCTCAAATTATGGAGACATTATTCATTGGCCACTAGTATCCAGTGATGTGTGAAGTAATACAGTGCAAAGCTGATTCTTTTTGTCCTCCAGAATCCATTCTTCCTTTTTCCTTTTATAAAAAGGAGATCACATTTCCTAGCCTTTCTTGCAGTGCACTCTGGACAGATGACTAAGCTCTGGCCAGAAGTTCCAGGTTGTAACCTGGAAGGAATCAGTGTCCAAAGTCCTTGCACTTTGCCCTTTTCCCTGAGGAAGGATGCAGAAGTGATGGAGGGACCTAGGCTCACGCCCTAAACTCAGAACTAGCAGCTGGACTGTGAGGATTTCTGACATGCCCTTCCAGCTCTGGGCTCCTCTGCTGAGCTAAGGCAGGAACTGGGAATAAATTTCTGTTTTGATTACCATGCTCCATTTTCTGTATCTCTGTTTTAAAGCCACCTAGTCTAGTCCCTACTACACTGTTCCTTTCTATATGACCTGTTTTTCTTTCTTTGAAAGTTTTAGGATCCTCTTTTTATCCTCAGGGTCCTGAAATTTCATGATGATAGTCCTGTCCTGGGTCTGTCTAAATTCAGTGATGAACTTTCCATTGGAATTACTATGTTTTTCAATGCTGTGAAGATTTCTTGTCTCATTTCTTCAAGAACTAGCTCTTATCCATATTCTCTGACGCTTCTGTCTGAAACTTTTATCATTTAGCGCTTGTCTTCTTCTCCAAAGTCTTTACTTTCCTCATTTCTGTTTGCCTGCACCCCGACCCCCCAATTTTCTGGATCCTGTATTTCAACTCTTTTGGTGCATTTTTTATAAAAGGCTTTGTTAGTGGTTTCAGTTTCCAAGAATTCTTTCTCATTATTTTTTTTTTTTTATCTTTTTGAACTTATTAAGTATAGGTTTTCCCCCTTGGTTTTCTTTTTTTTTTTTTGCATTATCCTGTGAGTGTTATCTGTCAGGGCAGAGGCTTTCTCAGATGTTTGGTCTTGTGAGCTGTTCATAGTTACGAGTGAGGCACCGCCAGGCACATTGGGCAGGCTTGTCAACAGAGAGGGGCTGGGTGGGTAGCAGCAGGTCCCAAATGTCATTATCCTAACCACTGTTCTCCAGAGCAGGTTAATTTCTCAAAGGAAGAGTTGTGTGGTTTCCTGGCAGGGTGAAGGCCGAATGCCTTACTCTCAAAGGTGAAGGGAGAAAAGATCACACGTATACTCCAAACTCACTTTCATATATAAAGATATTATTGTTTTAAAAAAATTTTTTTTTTGATGCATTGAGTCTTAGTTGCAGCACGCAGGCTCCAGAATTCTTGGGCTCAGTAGTTGTGGGGGACCCAGAATCTTAGTTCCATGACCAGGGATGTAATACACATCCCCTGCCTTGGAAGGTGGATTCTCAAACCACTGGACTGCCAGGGAAGTTCCTGCTTTTTTTTGAATGATTTTTTTTTTTTTTTCAGTTGAGGGTGGTCTGGGCAGGGAACAGTTTGTTTTTATTTTGGGCTGTGTTGGGTCTTTACTGCTGTGTGTCTGTGTGTGGACTTATCTTGTGGCACAGGCTCTAGAGGATGTGGGCTCAGTACTGAGGTGTGTGGGCCTCTCTAGTTGCCACATGTGGGATCTTTGTTCCCTGACCAGGGATCAAACCCACACCCCCTGCATTCTAAGGCAGAACCTTAACCAGTGGACCACCAAGGAAGTCCCAAAGATATTATTGATTCACTTTAGCATGCCGGGGATGATAACACAGGCATATTATAGCACATGTATTTATTTACTTAACAGATATTTGTAATGACTCCCTCCTCGGTGTGTCTATTTATGGAACTGGGAAGGCAAAACTGAGAGAAACGCTGTCTCTGCTTTGGTTGGTAGCAGCTGTGATCAAAGTACATGTTCAGACAGTGACTGCTGTTACGGGGGTGGTGTATTTTGGCATATTTTTCACCTGTATTTAGTGGGGAAGTACGGAGAGTGGGTGGAGGAGGGACTGTATTCCTTTCTGCTCATTTTATAGATATGGAGTTTCCCTTCCTGCTTGTCCTCTCTCCTGCCCCCTCCCCCACAAAAACCCAGGTCTACAAATTATGTCAGTCGCTCAGTTGAGTCCCTGCCAGGAAACCACAGAACTCTCTCTTTGAGAAATGAACCTGCTCTGGAAGACAGTCGTTAGGATAATGACATTTGGGAGTGCTTCATGTAAAGGAGAGCCGTGCCATTCAGTCCAAGGTCCCCTCTTGAGGGATGATGAGCCAAAGACACAACTGAGCTAAAGATCGAGAGAAGGAACGATTTACTATTTGCAGCAAGTAAGGAGAATACTCAGAGAAGGCGATGGCACCCCACTCCAGTACTCTTGCCTGGAAAATCCCATGGGCAGAGTAGCCTGGTAGGCTGCAATCCATGGGGTCACGAAGAGTCGGACACGACTGAAGTGACTTAGCAGCAGCAGCAGCAGCAGCAGCAGCAAGGAGAATACTGGAATCTTCCCCAAAGCAGTCTTCCGGAAAAGCAAAATGGGGAAGTTTTAAGCTAAGAGAACATACATACTAATGAAGGGGCTTGAGCAGAGAAGTCGGTATGGGGGCAAAGGTTGACAGAGTCCAAGTTTTAGTTGATTGAAGCCACAGTGTCTGTCAGAAAAGGTCAACATCATCATCCCTTTGGTTCCAATTGACCAGTGGTTGAGTTCCCAGCGGAAGTTTAAATTCTGTGAAACAGTGCAAGAAATTTCTTCAGGCAAATCTTTACCATGAACTAGAACTGGGAGTTTACCACTAATTTGTTATCTTTACTACTGTTACTTTTCTTTCTTTGACCATGCTGGGAGACACGTGGGATTAGTTCCCCAACCAGGGATCAAAACTGCGCCCCCTGCACTGGACGCACAGAGTCTTAACCCCTGAACCACCAAGGAAGTCCCTACTGTTACTTTTCTTGCCTGATGACAGTTGTCTGTTCTTTTGTTGCCTTAAGATAAATACTGTTGAGACCCATTTAAGGGCAAGAAAACAAAATTGTTGTTGTTTAGTGGCTAAGTTGTTTCAACTCTTTTGCAACCCCATGGACTATAGCCCACCAGGCTCCTCTCTCCACGGGCTTTCCCAGGCAAGGAAACTGAAGTGGGTTGCCATTTCCTTCTCCAGGGGATCTTCCTGACCTAGGGATCTAATCTAACAAGTCTCCTGCATTGGTAGGCAGATTCTTTACCACTGAGGCACCAGGGAAGCCCACTAGATCACAAATAGCTTAGGCCAAAAATGGCTTCTCTTCTCTCAAGAAAGACATCAGGGGACCCCTCACCTTATCTGGTTCCAAGAGCAGAAATTGAAATGGCTAGATGGGACTTCCCTGGTGGTCCACTGGTTAAGACTCCACGCCTCCACTGCAGAAGGCACAGTTTCAATCCCTGGTCAGAGAACTAAGATCTCCCATGCTACGCTGCACCACCCTCCCCACTCCCCACCCCCCCAAACCCCCAGAAGAAAGAAAGAAAGGGCTGGATGCAGAGCAAGAAGGGAAAAGGGAGCAAGTCAAAACCAGGCAGCCTTCAGAGCTCAGGTCTCACTGTTAGGCCCGGGGAGGATTGTAAACTCTTCTTTGTAAACTGTCACTTTCCTTCCAAGTGTCCCATCAGTGAATCCGAGAAGCTTAAATTCAAACAGATGCAGGACAGAATTCAATAGAAAGGATTGTCTGAAGATAGTTGAAACTCAGCAAGGTGTTTTTGTGGTTTTGTTTTTTAAAAAAGAGACTAAGCGTTTCCATCACAGAGGTTGGAGTGAGCTTACAGGAAACTTGGAGGCCTTCCAGATGGGACACTCCTGGGGTAGCATTAAGGGGTCTGAAATGAAGAAGGAAGCCTTTGACAGTGTGGGAGGGATGTAGAGAGCATGATTGTGTCTGTTTGGAAGGGGAACTTCTGCTGCTTTAGCTGAGATCCTAGGGATCTCCCCCTTTCCTACTGCACACCATCCCGGGTGGTCTTGGCTCCCCTCCATGCAGTATTGAGCAAGTTGAAAAGTTAATCACATCTAGCTGAAGTGAAAGGAACTCCACCCAGTCCTTTGGGATGCATTTATCCATTTAGAAACCCTCTTGCACTGTCCATGATCTCTTTATTTTGCCTTCTGTGACTTAAGTCTTTGTTCTCAGCTTTTCCTTTTTGATGTCTTTTCTCCCTACTTGCCCCTAGGTTTTAATGGTTTTAATTCCCCCATGCTCCCAAGATCCATCTTTGTGGACATTTCCTGAGCTATATACCTTTCTTTATTCCAATAGGATCCAGACCCTTCACCTCTCTTGTCAGTTAAACTTCAGGAAATTGTATAAAATATGGAACAGATTAATGATATATAAAGAGCTCTTATAACTTACTAGAAAGAAAACTGAATATCCTAGTAGAAAAAATGAGCACAAGGCATGCAAAGAGAATGTGTACCAGCAGAAACACAGATGACCAGTAAAGATATAAAAAGATTCAGGATAAGAGGTAATATTCAGATGATGAAGACAGCAGGTAACCTTTTTAAAATTTATCTATCTCTTCTAAATTGTCTATAACAGATATGCATTACCTCTATATGAAAGAACAACAATAAAATATTTTCAAAGCAACTGGAATTCAAGTCCTACTTTGTTCATCTTGGCTGAGAAGTTTGTAAAGGATAGAACAGGTTTTATGTATTCCCCATTCAGAAAACATTTACTGGGCTTCCCTGGTGGCTCAGCTGGTAAAGAACCCGTCTACAGTGCAGGAGACCTGGGTTCAATCCCTGGGTTGGGAAGATCCATAGGAAAAGGGAATGGCTACCCGCTCCAGTATTCTGGCCTGGAGAATTCCATGGACTGTATAGTCCATAGGGTCGCAGAGAGTCAGACACGACTGAGCAACTTTCACTTTCACTTCCTGATGGTCCAGTGGTTAGCACTCTGTGCTTTCACTGCTGAGGGTGTGAGTTTGATACCTGGTCAGAGATCACTTGCCATGTGACCCAGAAATAAATTTTTTTTAAATGTAAGGAATCTGCCTGCAATGCAGGAGACCCAGGTTCAGTCCCTGGGTTGGGAAGATCCCCTGGAGAAGGGAATGGTTACCCACTCCAGTATTCTTGCCTGGAGAATCCCCATGGACAAGGAGTCTGGCGAGCTACAGTCCATGAGGGTTGCAAAGAGTCAGACATGACTGAGTGACTAAACGCTTTCACTTTTTACCTTTGAAGAAAGTGCTGTGTCGCTCAGTCATGTCCAACTCCTCGAGACCCAGTGGACTGTAGCCCACCAGGCTCCTTGTCCATGGGGATTCTCCAGGCAAGAATACTGGAGTGGGTAACCATTCCCTTCTCCAGGGGATCTTCCCAACCCAGGGACTGAACCTGGGTCTCCTGCATTGCAGGCAGATTCCTTACATTTAAAAAAAATTTATTTCTGGGTCACATGGCAAGTGATCTCTGACCAGGTATCAAACTCACACCCTCAGCAGTGAAAGCACAGAGTGCTAACCACTGGACCATCAGGAAGTGAAAGTGAAAGTTGCTCAGTCGTGTCTGACTCTCTGCGACCCTATGGACTATACAGTTTTTACCAGCTAAGCTACCAAGGAAGCCCCCTTCTCTGCATCCTATACAGCTATTTCCATTCCCGGACAGACAAAATGGAGGGAACAGTTATATTATCTTTTTCTTCTGGTTTTGTCAGATACAGAATCTCTATTCCTAAACGGGAATGGTAGGAATTTCTGATCCTGCTTGAGACAGGAGATAAGAGATTTTTGAGCAGGTCTCTGATATTTTAGATCCTGCTTTGAGGGGCAGCTGCCTTCAGAGGGAGCTGATAAGGACTCAGCGCTGATGGTTTCCTTGTCAGTTGGTTCTTGGAAGAGAAGCCAGTCTTGGGGTGAATATGATTTGTGGGAGACATGGGGAGAGGACCAGGCAGAGACAGAATAGGCCCCGTGAAAAGGGGGGGTCTTAGCACAGGTGTCTCAGAGCAGAGCCTTGATGACTCTTTGTAGGAGAAGAAAATCTGCTGGCGGGGCCCATCCTTGGTGGACCAGGCGCCTTAAGGCTGCTTTTCTACTCTTGACATTCTGTGACTCTATTTATCAATGCAACTGTGCCTAAAGACCCATTGAAAAGACCAAGCTGAGGTTATTGTGCCCACTTTTTAAAAAAATGCACAATGTGAGAGTCCCAAGTTAAGTTTTATTGGGCACAGATTGAGGACTATAGCCCGGAAGACAGCACCTCAGACAGGTCTGAGAGACTGCTCCCGGAGAGGTGGCGGGAGGTCGGGGGAGATCAGTATAGATGTGATTTTGGTGAAGGGGGAGCACATGCAGTCAAGCACATATTTTTTACAGAAGGTTTCTGCTAGTCACAAGGAGCGGTTGTCACCGTGAAGGATTTTAGTGCTTTTCTAGATATGAGGAGAGACAAGAATTGGGCTCATAAAGTTGGTTCCTGAAAGTATCTAACTACCCTAAGACCTGTTTTCCCCAGAGCACAGAGTGCCTCATCTCTTTCGGGAAGGGTGGGGGGGGTTTGGAAATCAGCAGCTGCAGCAGCACATGATTTAGTCCTTGTTGAGGCAGATGCCGAGTGCCGATTTGTTGTTGACAGTCACTTGCTGCACACTACCTGCATGGTGCCTGGGCAATGGCCCCGAGGGGAAGGCAAGGTGGAAAGGGATTAGAATGAGTTCAGTTTATGCCCTTCATCAGGACTGGATAAGGATCAGGAGGCAACTATCCAGGACTGGTGAGGAATTTGAAGAATCCTAAGGGACAAAGTATCTGTTGATGGCTTCCACTGAAGGACATGAATCTTTCAGGAAGTTCTTGTTCTGAACAATCTAGCCTTTTGTCTGGGCAGAGTCTTTTGGAATGGCAAAGTCATGCTAATGAGGGCGGTGGAATTCTAAAGTGAAATCAACACAGCCTCTAAAGGAGATGTGGGGGTCAGGTGGCTTCAGTCCTCAGGGCCCCAGCTGGGTGTTGGGGGAAATGGTTTCTGTTCTCCTTTAATTCCCAGATGGCACTTGTGGTAAAGAACACACCTGCCAATGGAGGAGACATAGAGATAGTGGGTTCTGTCCCTGGGTTGGGAAGATCCCCTGGAGGAGGGCATGGACAGAGGAGGCTGGAGGACTATAGTTCATGGGGTTGCAAAGAATCGGACATGACTGAAGTGACTTAGTACACACACACACACACACGCACGCACGCACACACGCACACACACACACGCGCACACACACACAACGTTGAATCTAACAGAAGAGTGCTCCTTTTTGTACATTTTTACTCACCTAGCTTTCCCAGGCTGGCTCCTTTACTGAGAAGAGGACACAGTAACTATCAATCAGTTCACCTGCATTTAGATTTCTTCTTCCAGGTGAAGGGAAAGTGAAGTCACTCGGTCGTGTCCGACTCTTTGCGACCCCATGGACAGTAGCCTACCAGGCTCCTCTGTCCATGGGATTTTCCAGGCAAGAGTACTGGAGTGGATTGCCCAACCCAGGGGTTGAACCCGGGTCTCCCACATTGTAGACAGACACTTTATCGTCTGAGCCACCAGGGAAGTCCCTTCCAGGTGAGGCCTTATACAAATCAGCCCCTTGTTGTTCTGTGTCCCAAACTCTTTATGTAAACCATTCAGTTCGCCTGTCTTCTTTTAGTATTTACCACGAGGCAGGCTCTTCGTCAAGCATTTCACATTCATCCTTCATGTATTTATTCATTCAACAGTTTTTCAGTGAGCACTTATTTGGAGTCAAGCAGAGAACTAGGTGCCAAAGACACAATTGTGACCAGCTTCTGTTTATCCTCCAGGAATCTCATCTCCAAAGTGGTTCTGAGGGAAATTGTGTTTATGCCCTTTATGGAGGAGGGTACGGGGGTGCAGAGTGCTCACATGATTTGTCTGCGTCTTCCGGGTAGCACATGGTGAGTGTGCAGCCACCCTGGTTAATCTGACGACCCCACCCTTACCCTCTGGGGCCTAGTCACTGTAATGGTGAGGCCCAAAGATCCCAAGCTATGGAGCTGTTAGGGAAACCCCACTGACTGGAACTGGCCAGGCACCACAGTAACCATTTTCATGAGTTGCTTTACGACAGGAGGAACACAGGAAGGAACACAGAACTAACACGCCATCACCAACCGGAAGAGTTCAGGAAAGGTCAAAAGGAGAGGCCACATGTCCTTCCACTTCCAAGAATCCTTGCTGGCATCCATCTTGGCTGGGTGTCACCAGGAAGGACCCAGGGTCAGAATGATTGGCCAAAGACAACCTGGAAACTTATCCCATCACCATAAAACCTGAGGCTGTGAGCCACGCGGCGGAGCAGTGCTCCTGGTTCCCTTCCTCTCCTGCTCTCCACCAGGGCGCCCTTTTCCAATAAGGTCTCTTGCTTTGCCAGCATGTGTGTCCCCTGGCATAATTCACTTCTGAGTGGTAGACAAGAGTCCCCTCTCGGGCCCTGGCAGGGGTGCCCCTTCCTGCAACAGAGCTGAGACCCTAAACTTCTCCTTGGGTCCTTGTCTTCACATGGCTCTAAACCCTTTGCTGCCTCGGCAGCCTCCAGCCCGGTACAAGATTAAATGGGGAACTAACTGGTCACTCGGAGAAGGCAATAGCAAGCCACTCCAGTACTCTTGCCTAGAAAATCCCATGGATGGAGGAGCCTGGTAGGCTGCAGTCCATGGGGTCGCTAGGAGTCGGTCGCGAGTGAGCGACTTCACTTTCACTTTTCGCTTTCACACAATGGAGAAGGAAACGGCAACCCACTCCAGTGTTCTTGCCTGGAGAATCCCAGGGACGGGGGAGCCTGGTGGGCTGCCGTCTATGGGGTCGCACAGAGTCGGACACGACTGAAGCGACTTAGCAGCAGCAGCAGCAACTGGTCACTGGTGCTAAAAATAGTCAGCAGCCACCTCATGAGAGATATTTCAGATCAATATCACGTCTCACTTCCTCCAGAGGGAATGCAATGCTCTGCTGTTCTACCCTTGAAACCTACCCAAGTTGACTCAGCAACCAAAAAACAGAATTGAACTAGAAATGGGGACTTCCCTGGCAGTCTGGTGTGCTAGGCCTCTGTGCCAGGCCGTTTCACTGCTGAGGGTCAGGCTTCCTCCCTGGTTGGGAAACTAAGATTCCCACAGGCCACATGACATGGCCAAAAAAAGAAAAGAAACCTAGAAATGACTTAGAGCTTCAATCCAAGTTTTATGACATCCCACTGCATGGTTTTTTGAAAGACTGCTATTGTGCCCATTAAGACTAGGGAATACAGAAATATTTTTAGTACATACACTGCTGTGAATCGAGGTTATCCAAGATCTGTGACTAACTTTAGGATCTGTGTTCTGGCAGTATATTCAAGGTAAGACATACTGGAAAAAGACAGACTTTATTTGAAATGCTGAAGAATTGATGCTTTTGAACTGTGGTGCTGGAGAAGACTCTTGAGAATCCCTTGGACTGCAAGATCAAACCAATCATTCCTAAAGGAAGTCAACCCTGAATATTCATTGGAAGGACTGATGCTGAAGCTGAAGCTCCAATACTTTGGCCACCTGATGCAAAGAGCCGACTTATTGGAAGAGACCCTGATGCTGGGAAAGATTGAGGGCAGGAGGAGAAGGGGAAGACAGGATGAGATGGTTGGATGGCATCACTGACTCAATTAACATGAGTTTGGGCAAACTCCAGGTGATGGTGAAGAAAAGGGAAGCCTGGCGTGCTGCCATCTGTGGGGTCGCAAAGAGTCGGACATGACTAAGTATGCAAGATGAAACTCATAATAGCAGGTCTTGGGACTTCCCTGGTGGTCCAGTGGTTAAGACTTCCACTGCAGGAGACATGGGTTTGATCCCTGGTCGGGGAACTAAGATCCCACATGCTACGTGGCAAAAAACAAAAATATAAGTAATAGCAAATCTTTTGCTGTGTCAACTGAAAAACAAAAACAAAAAAATGCACAACCTAAAAGCTGAGAATTCTGTTTTATTTGGTGGGTAAACCTGAGGACTTAAGCTGAGGGTACAGTTTCTCGGATGCTCTGAGGGACTGGTCTGAAGGGCCAAGGGAGGATCCAGGATATATTGGGGTCTTTTTGTTTTTGTTTTTGAAACAGAAAGTAGGTAGGCAGAACATCAAAAGATCCCTGTTAACTAAAGAAAACCAGACATCTCAAGTTAATAAATCTAGCACTTTTCTCTATATGGAAAGATGCAAAACTCTGAGATAACTGAAATCACCCCTTTGATATGCACCTTAGCTGTCTAGGGGCTTCCTGGTGGCTCAGAGGTTAAAGTGTCTGCCTGCATCTGCCCGCAATGTGGGAGACCTGGGTTTGATTCCTGGGTTTGGAAGATCCCCTGGAGAAGGAAATGGGAACCCACTCCAGTATTCTTGCCTGGAGAATCCAATGGACAGAGGAGCCTGGTGGGCTGCAGCCCACAGGGTTGCGAAGAGTCCAACACGCCTGAGCGACTTCACTTTCACTTTCTTTCTAGCTGTCTAGGACCAGGGTCCTGTTTTGGTCCATCCTGAATCCCCTCAGGGCCCACAGCAGGTGGTGACTTCAGTGGCAGCCATCTGGCTCCACCCTGAGTTCCCTCAGGGCCCCTGGGGGAGGATGGAGGTGGCTGCAGCATCTTCCATTTACTGATGCTGCAGGTGACATTTTTCATTCACAGCCGGGAGTTAAGTGCAGGTCCTGCAGGCAGCCCCTACCCCAGCCTTTCCAGTTTCCAGTCCTGCCTCCTGGGACAAGTTTCCCTATCTGCACTCAAGAACGTTTGTCTGGGCCAACCTGAAAGAACTTTCTAGATCCTTAAAGACAATGTATATTCTACAAACATCAGCTATTGTGATTGAAAACAGCTGAAGTCCTACAGGACAATTAGAACCAGATTAAAACATAGATTAGGTTAGAGAGCCTAGTAAGAAAATAAGTACTTAGCCAAAGTGAGCACTGTTACATGGATCTAGCCGAGATCCTTAAGGTTGTTGTCGTTCAGTTGCTCAGTCGTGTCCGACTCTGTGATCCCATGGACATTAGCACATCAGTCTTCCCTGGCCTTCACCATCTCCTGGAGTTTGCTCAAATTCATGTTCATCGAATCAGTGATGTCATCCAACCATCTCATCCTCTGTCTTCCCCTTCTCTTCCTGCCCCTCAAGCTTTCCCAGCATCAGGGTCTTTTCCAATGAGTCATCTCTTCACATCAGGTGACCAAAGTATTGGAGCTTCAGCTTCAGCATCAGTCCTTCTAATGAATATTCAGGGTTGATTTCCTTTAGTGTTGACTGGTTTGCTCTCCTTGCAGTCCAAGGGACTCTCCAGAGTCTTTTCTAATACCACAGTTCAAAAGCATCAATTCTTTGGCGCTCAGCCTTCTTTATGGTCCAGCTCTCACATCGTGCATGATTACTGGAAAAATCATAGCTTTGACTATCCAGATCTTTGTAGGTAAAGTAATTAATGTCTCTGCTTTTTAAATATACTATTTAGGTTTATCATAGCTTTTCTTCCAAGGAACAAGTGTCTTTTAATTTCATGGCTGCAGTCATGGTCCACAGTGATTTTGGAGCACAAGAAAATAAAGTCTATCACTGTTTCCATTGTTTCCCCATCTATTTGCCATGAAGTGATGGGCCTGGATGCCATGATCTTAGTTTTTTGAATGTTGAGTTTTAAGCCAGATTTTTCATTCTCCTTTCACCTTCATCAAGAGACTCTTAAGTTCCTTTTCACTTTCTGCCATAAGGGTGATGTCATCTGCTTATCTGAAGTTATTGATATTTCTCCCAGCAATCTTGATCCCAGCTTGTGCTTCATCCAGCCTAGCATTTCTCATGATGTACTCTGCATATGAGTTAAATAAGCGGGGTGACAGTATACAGTCTTGATGTACTCCTTTCCCAATTTGGAACTAGTCTTTAAGGTGTGAAAAGGGTTTAATTTGTCCAAATTCTTCTTTCGTTTTGTGTCTTGAGGAGAGTGTTGTCATTGAACATCGGCATTTACAAAAGTCCTGAACTGTTAGTAAGTGTTGTCTTTGTGAAACCGTTCATTTTGCACGCAGGGAACCTGTGGCCCAGGGAGACTGGGTGGTCTGGTGAAGGCTACACAGTAGGTTTGGGTCAAGCTGGTCAAAAACCAATGCCCCCAGCACAGCCAGTGATCCTTGTGTAGCTCCTTTGCCTGCATTGTCTCCCTCCTCATTTTTAAAAGACATTTTATTATAATTAATCAATTGGCTTGCTGCATCCAGGTCTTAGTCTCCTCACATAGGTCTGTGCTGAGGCGCACAGACTTTCTAGTTGTGGCGTGAGGGCTCAGTACCCCAGCACTCAGGCATAGTCGTTCTCTGACACATGCGATCTTAGTTTCCTGAGCAGGAATCGGACCCAAGCACCCTGTATTATAAGGCGGATTCTTATACTGGATCACCAGGGAGGTCCCCTACTCCTTGTTTCTGGTTCGGGGTGTCAGGAGCACCTCGATTTCTGCCCTGGTTTCCTTTGGTGATGCATTTCCTCCAGGTTCACTCCTGCTCACGCCCCCTCTTCCTTCCCAAGCTCTGTTCCCTTCGCCGCAGCCAGACTGAATCTCACTTATTGAAGCTCCAGCCTCAAACTAGCCGTCTCCTTTCTCCCTAAGTAGGGTTAGTTGCTCTCCAGCTGTACAAGTCCAGCAACTTGTACAAGGCCGGACCCCTCTATTGGCCTGGGATGAGACCTGAGACTGGTTGAAGGGAGAGTGGATTCCTGAAAGGGCTTTAGGCTGTAAGGACCTCAGGTTTTCCCCCACAAGTGACTTTGCCTCAGACAGTGATAGCTAAGTAACTTTAATTTTTCTGCGGTTATTTAAAAAGCATTCTTCAGTACTCATTTATGATTTCACTTACCTAACAAATATTTACAGACTCCTACTCTGTGTCAGGCCTGGGGCTAAGTCCTGGAAATAGAGTGGTTCAAGGGCAGACACCATTGGTGTGCCCACAGCACTTATAGTTTGTCTGGAAAACAGATACTAAGCACACACTCAGGACGTCCCTGATGATTCAGTGGTTAGGACTCAGCACTCTCACTACTACGTACGGCTGCGTGTGTGCTCACTTGCGTCTGGCTGTTTTCGACCCCATGGACTGTAGCCTGCCAGGCTCCTCTGTGCGTGGGGTTCTCCAGGCGAGAATCCTGGAGAGAGTTGCCATGCCCTCCTCCAGGGGATCTTCCCGCCCCAGGGATGGAACCAGGGTCTGCTGCGCTGGAGGCAGGTTCTTCACCACTAGCGCCGCCTCATGTGCCATCTCCCGCTATGATCGCTTCTAGAACCTTAGATTAATTTTACCTGTTTTTAAAACTTGTGTGAATGGAATCATATAGCATATCATCTTTTGTGTTGCCTTATCTTTTTAAATGACTGTTTTATTTCATGTATCATGGAGTGGATGTGTGTATCCATGTACATAGATGTATCATAATTTACTTAACCAGTCCCCTTCAAATGGTACTTAGGTTGTATCTAATCATTTACCATCATGAACAATGCTGCAATAAATTCTTCATCAATAACCTCAACATAGTACCAGTATGTCAGGGATGTTTTTGAGCTGCAACCACTAGCACCACCTCAGAAGCCCACAAGTATCCTAAGAACTAACTAAAAGCTACCCAGACAGCAAGGACATTGTTTATCATACTTGGAATTCTGGAAGCAGGGATGAAGGTCAAGGCTGGTTTTGTCCCCTTTCTGCTCTGCCATCCGCAGGGTTTAGCTTATCCCCTGGGCTAGGTCCCCTCTGGATCCCAAGATAGCTGCCTTTAGTATTCCTTGTCCTGCGAACATTCTTTCATATGTTTTGTTAACTTGTCTATTAGGTGGTTGTTGTTTTTTTCGCTTAAATTTTAACTCTTAAAGCTCTTTCATTACTGAGTCCTTTCTCTTTCCAGCATTCATGGGCTACTCCAAGTTGTCTCCTTGTCATTTTGGTTGCATCTGTTCCCCTTGAAGCTCAATGGCTATGTTGACCGATCACTGCTCTTTTTAATACATTTCACCTACTTTTTAGTGTCCTTAATTTACTCTTAGTGTTGGTTTCACCTTATTTCAGAATGTCTTTCTTTCCTGTCTTCCTTTAATGTGTCTGAATTGTCCTGATACGTTTTTAAAGATGTCAAATAGATTGTCTGCTTGACCAGATATCATGCTGCCTGAAACTGACAGTGTAATATTATTTTTAAAAAATATTTATTTATTTGGCTGTGCCGGGTCTTAATTGCAGCACAAAGGCTCTTTTTTAGTTGCAGCATTCTATTAATAACTCTTAGTTGTGGTGCAGGATCCAGTTCCCGACTAGGGATCAAACCTGGGTGCTCTGTGCTGCTGGAAGCTCAGCGTCCCAGCCACTGGATCACAAGGAAGTCCCAAGAGTATAACATTGTATTCAAATAGCCCAGTGAGTTCGTTTGATGCATGCTTACTGACTTAGAACCTGTTAAAACACATAGAAGTAGTCAGAACTAAAAAAAACCCCATACTTCCCCATAGTCAAAACACATTTTTAGTACTTTTTCTTCTCAATTGTGCTTTTGTCTGGACATCTCATTATGAAAACTGTCAAACATACAGAAAAGTTGAAAGGATTTTTACAGAGACCATCAATATAGTACCCATATATAACATCAGGTTAGATGTTTGTTAAAGGTGCTTTCAGTTCAGTTCAGTTCAGTCACTCAGTCCTGTCTGACTCTTTGCAACCCCATGAATTGCAGCACGCCAGGCCTCCCAGTCCATCACCAATTCCCGGAGTTCACCCAAACTCCTGTCCAATTGAGTCGGTGATGCCATCCAGCCATCTCATCCTAGGTCATCCCCTTCTCCTCCGGCCCCCAGTCCCTCCCAGCATCAGAGACTTTTCCAGTGAGTCAACTCTTCGCATGAGGTGGCCAAAGTATTGGAGTTTCAGCTTTAGCATCATTCCTTCCAAAGAACACCCAGGACTGATCTCCTTTAGAATGGAGTGGTTGGATTTCCTTGTAGTCCAAGGGCCTCTCAAGAGTCTTCTCCAACACCACAGTTCAAAAGCATCAGTTCTTTGGCACTCAGCTTTCTTCACAATCCAACTCTCACATCCATACATGACCACTGGAAAAGCCATAGCCTTGACTAGACGGACCTTTGTTGGCAAAGTAATGTCTCTGCTTTTGAATATGCTATCTAGGTTGGTCATAACTTTCCTTCCAAGGAGTAAGTGTCTTTTAATTTCATGGCTGCAGTCACCATCTGCAGTGGTTTTGGAGCCCCCCAAAATAAAGTCAGACCCTGTTTCCACTGTTTCCCCATCTATTTCCCATGAAGTGATGGGACCAGATGCCATGATCTTCGTTTTCTGAATGCTGAGCTTTAAGCCAACTTTTTTCACTCTCCTCTTTCACTTTCATCAAGAGGCTTTTTAGTTCCTCTTCACTTTCTGCTATAATGGTGGGGTCATCTGCATATCTGAGGTTATTGATATTTCTCCCAGCAATCCATTCCAGCTTGTGCTTCTTCCAGCCCAGCGTTTCTCACAATGTACTCTGCATATAAGTTAATAAGCAGGGTGACAATATACAGCCTTGACATACTTCTTTCCCTATTTGGAACGAGTCTGTTGTTCCATGTCCAGTTCTAACTGTTGCTTCCTGACCTGCATATCGGTTTCTCAAGAGGCAGGTCAGGTGGCCTGGTATTCCCATCTCTTTCAGAATTTTCTACAGTTTATTGTGATCCACACAGTCAAAGGCTTAGGCATAGTCAATAAAGCAGAAATAGATGTTTTTTCTGGAACTCTCTTGCTTTTTTGATGATCCAGTGGATGTTGGCAATTTGATCTCTGGTTCTTCTGCCTTTTCTAAAACCAGCTTGAACGTCTGGAAGTTCACGGTTCACATATTGCTGAAGCCTGGCTTGGAGAATTTTGAGCATTAGCACATACTTATCCAGTTAACCATCATCAATTTATTTGATTTTTAATGCATTTCAAAGTTGTAAACATTGGGACAATTCCATTCATATCATTAATTAGAGTTCAAGGTTTGTTTACAGACTTTTTTGAGGTAAAATTTATGTGCAGTGAAATGCACAGATCTTTAGAGTACTATTAGATAACTTTTGAATGTCAGTGGTTTCCTGGAAACACTGTAGATTATCAATCCTTTGAATGATTTCTATCATCATACCCACACAAGTGAAAGTGAAAGTTGCTCAGTTGTATCCATCTCTTTGCAACCCCATGGAGTATAGGCCTTGGAATTCTCCAGGCCAGAATACTGGAGTGGGTAGCCTTTCGCTTCTCCAGGGGGATTTTTCCCAAACCAGGGATCAAACCCAGGTCTCCCGCATTGCGGGCGGATTCTTTACCAGCTAAGCCACAAGGGTAGCCCAAACCTGATGAAAGTGAAGTCACTTAGTCGTGTCCAACTTTTTGCAACCCATGGACTGTAGCCTACCATGGGATTCTCCAGGCAAGAATACTGGAGTGGGTTGCCATTTCCTTCTCCAGGGGATCTTCCCGACCCAGGGATTGAACCCAGGTCTCCCACATTGCAGGCAGACTCTTTAACCTCTGCACCACCAGGGAAGCCCTAGCCCAAACCTGGAGTAATGGCATTTATTCTTAGACTTTATCTGCTCACTCCTAGTTGATACTCTTACAAGTCCTGTCTGAGATTTTGCTTCATGCTGCTGAGTCAGCCCCATGGGGGAGGGACAGAGGAGGATGCTGAGTCACCAATCCCCCACCCCCACCTCCCTGCCCGCCCAGTCTCACTTCGGGAAGGTGGTGTGGGAAATCTGAGAGGCTGATGGAGTTTTCAATGTGCAGAGCCAATACTGCCTTTAAAAATGCTTGTCAGGACTTCCCTGGTGGTTCGGATGCTAAGACTGTGCTCCCAATGCAGGGGGCCAGGGTTTGATCCCCAGTCATCAAGCTAGATCCCACATACAGCAATTAAGACCCAGCTCAGCAGGGAGCGGGGGTGGAGGGGGTGGGGACTCCTCTAGGTGGAAAGCCACGCTGGCAGCCCTTCACTTGTTGACCTTGCCTCCATTGCCCAAGGACTCTGCTGTGTACACAGAGCTTCACAGCCGTCTCTGCCGGCTCTTTGCAGATGGATCTGTTAGCATTAACTCAATTATCAGTTCACTCTTATCGCAATCACCACAACAGCTCTTACTGAAATTTACTTTTATGATAGACATGAATGGAATCTGGCTTCTAAGTGACTCACAAGTGTTTCCCTGCCTCCTGGAAAAAGCCCAGCTGAGGCTGTGTGCAGGGGGAGTTGGAATGTTCACTGGCAGGAACCACACTCTGAAATGCCTTTAGGAAACCATCAGGACTCCACCTAGACTTTCTTACTCACGTGAGCTCCAGGCTCCTACCCTGTGTCATCTCAAAAGGCAAGGCCTCTTTTATTTTGTAAACTTGTAGCTATGACAAAAAAAAAAAAAAGCGCAGGTTAAGGGAAATTAAATACTGTAGGTTATCTCAGACTGCAAATTAATTAATTAATTAATTTTTAAATTGGAGGTTAATTGCTTTACAGTGTTGTGTTGATCTCATACAACAATGTGAATCAGTCATAGTGAAATTGCTCAGTCGTGTCTGACTCTTTGCGACCCCATGGACTGTAGCCTACAGGGCTCCTCCCTCCATGGAATTGTCCAGGCAAGAGTACTGGAGTAGTTTGCCATTTCCTTCTCCAGGGGATTTTCCCGACTCAGGGATCGAACCTGGGTCTAACCTCTGAGCCACCAGGGAAGCCCTATATCTCATCTCTCTCGAGCCTCTCTCCCCTCCCCTACCCGCTCTAGGTCATCACAGAGCAACTGAGCTGAGCTCCCTCCTGCTATACAGCAGCTTCCCACTAGCTATCTGTTTTACACATGGTACTGTTTACATATGGGCTTCCCTGGTAGTTCAGCTGGTAAACAATCTGCCTGCAATGCAGGAGACCCTGGTTTATTTCCTGGGTTGGAAAGGTTCCCTGAAGAAGGGATAAGCTACCCACTCCAGTATTCTTGGACTTCCCTCGTGGCTCAGTCAGTAAAGAGTCCGCCTGCGGGGCAAGAGACCTGGGTTCGATCCCTGGGTTGGGAAGATCCCCTGGAGGAAGGCGTGGCAACCCACTCCACGGTGCTTGCCTGGAGAATCCCATGGACAGAGGAGCCTGGCCGGCTACAGTCCATGAGGTTGCACAGAGTCAGACATGACTGAGTGACTAACCATAGCAACCATGTTCCAGTCACGACTACTGTATAATCAGCTGCCCTAAACCTGGTGGCTCAGAGGTTAAAGCGTCTGCCTCCAATGTGGGAGACCTGGGTTCGATTCCTGGGTCGGGAAGATCCCCTGGAGAAGGAAATGGTAACCCACTCCAGTATTCTTGCCTGGAGAATCCCATGGATGGAGAAGCCTGGTGGGCTACAGTCCACGGGGTCGCAAAGAGTCGGACACGACTGAGCGACTTCACTTCACTTCACTTCACTTCAAAGGTTAGTAGCCAAAACAATCATTTTGTTACGCTCACAGACACTCTGCATCAGGAATTCAACAAGAGTGCAACGGATTCCCTAGATAGAAACGCTTCAAGGCTGCCGGTGACCCCACTGCTGGGGCTGGGAGTATCTGGAAGCGTCTTCACGCCCATGTCCAGTGGTTGGTGTTGGCTACTGGACGTGACCTATGTGGGAGTTGTCAGCAGGATACCTGACCTAGGCTTCTGTGTGCTGGGACTCAGGATGTGAAACTGATAGGTGTGTCTCCAGGCTCCAAAGAACTCTGGTGCCGTGGTCCTTTATGTCTCAGAGCTTCAGTGAGAGGCCCTGAGACAGATCAGAAGTGATTTACTAGAATAGGATGCTGGTGCCCTCAAGCGCTCACTGGGCTACATTTTTATGATCGAAGAAAGAGGGGGAGGGTAAGAGGATCTTTTTGTCTTTCTTGAGTAGAAATCACATTTCCAGCATCAGTTCCTCCCCCAGGTTGGGCAGGGAGTTTTCTTGTCCCTGTGTGGTCAGGCCACGACTGCGGTAGCACTTTGGAAAAATATTTTTCAGGTCTCAGTACAATGAGGGCCTTTCATTTTGAAAAATCGCCTTTCCATAAATGATTGTTTTTTTGTGTGTGTGCACAGAGCATGTTTTGGGGGTCATTAATTTGATGATGCTGCTGGGCAGGTTGTAGGCCTTATTCTCTACTGTTGTTTTTATTGTTTGGGGGCACTGTGCAAAGAACATGTCTTAAGGGCCTAGGAGCGTGTTTTGAGAGTTATTAACTCACTGAGCTCACTGGGCAGGATGTAGGTCTTATGACACCATTATTTTATTGTTTTGGGGCCTGTCTTGTGCTTCTGTTGCGTGGTTTTGTTGCTAAGCAAGCTAGCTTGATTTTATTGTTAAGCCAGCCACTTTGGCTTTGATGCCAAGTTTGATGCCTAGCGACTTGTTTTTGCTTTGTGAGTCAAGCAAGCCCATATTGTTTCAGAATTTTCCCATTACTTTCTTGAGGGATCATTAGTCTTATTGGGGTCTCCCAAAGCCCCCATGAAATTTCTTGTCTATCTATAGTTTCCTAATAGGGTTTCTAAGCTAATAACTTGATTATCCTACTCTATCCCTGTCAGATGTTTCTAACTTGGTGGCACAGGGCTTCAAAATGAGTGCTTCTGGAGAACCAGGCAGAAGCCGCATGGAGTTTTCCAACCTAGCTTTGAAAGTCACGGGATATCACGTCCACTTCATTCTGTGGGTTACAGAAGAGCCAGGAAGGTGTAAAGACATAGACCCTCACCCCTTTGTGGGAGGCATATGGCCATTTAAACCCTTGTCACCCGTGAGCTGAGGAAGTAGGAGGGCTCGTGGAGTGGTCTGTGTGCTGGAGTTCCTGGTGTGGAGCAGAGACAGGCAGGAAATGGGGCTGTGGATGTGGACGGGGGCCCTGGTGTGAAAACCCCTTACTGCCTCTGTGACAGGCACCGTCTCTGACGCTGTGTATCGCAGGAGAAACAGAGCTTCGTTTTTCTGTGAGTCAGTCTGCTTCTTCTTTTGAGAGATTCCATCAGGGCGTGGAGACTTAATCTTGGTTCTGGAAGATCTCTGCCACTCTGGATCATTGCAGCTCAGTCCCCTTCCTCCCTTCTCTGGGGCATATGCAGTGGAGAGGGAGCCGGGTCAGGGTGAACTTCGGTCCCACCTGGCATCTGCCCAGATGTGAATGCCCCACTTTGTCCCAGAATGTGATTCACCGTGTTGTCCCTTCCTGCTGCTCTTCTGCTTTTGGATATTTATTTATTACTTCTGCCTGCACTGAGCCTTACTTGCTGAGTGTGGCTTTTCTCTAGTTGTGGCAATCAGGGGCTACTCTCTAGCTGCAGTGCATGGACTTCTCACTGGGGTGGCTTCTCTTGTTGCAGAGCCTGGGCTCTAGAATGCATAGACTAAGTTGCCCCTCAGCAAGTGGAATCTTCCGGGACCAGGGCTTGAGTCTTCTGTATTGGCACGTGGATTCTTAACCACTGGACCAACAGAGAGGCCCTGCTGTTCTTCTTGAGATCGATTCTAGTTCACCTAGAGCCGCCTGTTCACCGGACATGGGGGTGGGGGTGGTAGAAAGGGAATTTGGCTGCTCTCCTGCACCCCCCTGGGGCTGCAGGGAACTCTGGAGGTGCTTTGCTGTCTTCTCTGTCTACCGACTGCCATTCACTCCTGTGCCAGGCCAGTTGCACAGAGACACAGAGGTGACAATCAGGCTCCTTCCCCGCTGTCGTTGTTCAGTCGCTCAGTTGTGTCTGACTCTGCCACCTCATGAACTGCAGCGTGCCAGGCTTCCCTGTCCTTCACCGTCTCCCAGAGTTTGCTCAGACTCATGTCATTGAATCGGTGATGCCATCCAACCATCTCATCCTCTGTCATCCCCTTCTCCTCCTGCCTTCAATCTTTCCCAGCATCAGGGTCTTTTCCAATGAGTCGGCTCTTCGCATCAGGTGACCAAAGTATTGGAGCTTCAGATTCAGCATCAGTCTTTCCAATGAATATTCAGGGTTGATTTCCTTTAGGATGGACTGGTTTGGTCTTCTTGCAGTCCAAGAGACTCTCAAGAGTCTTCTCCAGCTCCACAGTTCAAAAGCATCAATTCTTCGGCGCTCAGCTTTCTTTATAGTCCAACTCTCACATCCATACATGACTACTGGAAAAACTGTAGCTTTGACTAGACGGATCTTTGTCGGCAAAGTGATGTCTCTGCTTTTTAATATACTATCTAGATTTGTCATAGCTTTTCTTCCAAGGAGCAAGTGTCTTTTTTTTTTTTTGATTTTATTTTTATTATTTTTTTAATTTTACTTAACAATACTGTATTGGTTTTGTCATACACTGACATGAATCCACCACGGGTGTATATGAGTTCCCAATCCTGAACCCCTCTCCCACCTCACTCCCTATACCATCTCTCTGGGTCATCCCAGTGCACCAGTCCCAAGCATCCTGTATCCTGTTTCATGGCTGCAGTCACCATCCACAGTGATTTTGGAGCCCAAGAAAATAAAGTTTGTCACTGTTTCCATTGTTTCCCCATCTATTTGCCATGAGGTGATGAACCCAGATGCCATGATCTTCATTGTTTGAGTGTTAAGTTTTAAGCCAGCTACAGAAGCCAGACTTCCCCTCTAGACCCTCTGAATCTATCTGGCACCTCTCCCTCACTCCCTTGCCTCTCAAAAATCCAAGTTCCCGCCCCTGCCAGTTTCAAGTAGAAGCTGCATTGAATTGCTATTTCAAATAAAATTGAGAGATACATTCTTTGGGCAAATAATTTTACCATTTTCCCTTATCTTTTTTCCACCCCAAGCAAGGATTCCTTAAACTCTAACCCAACATTAATCCCCTGAGGCTGGGAATTTGACCACATCCTTCCAAAACCTTTTATATTTATGCCCAGAGGATCTCACTTTTCAAACTCAAATATAAAGATAGGACTCAGGTCCTGGAGTCACCCCGTCCCTGAGGCAGGGCGGAGAGAAGGTCCAGGGAGGGGGAGTGAAGAGAGAGAGCAGTGATCATCTCATAAAAAAACGCCCATGACCAGCCTGGTGAGGGAGACACAGAGGCCCCACTCAGAGCCCCCTTCAAGGAAGGACTGGACCCCCAGCTCTGCAAAGCACATTTGTCTGGCAGCTTCCAGCTTCTACAGGATCTGCCTCAGCTTTTTAAAAAATTGTGGTAAAATATACATAACATAAAATTTACCATCAGTATATTTAGTACATTCACAATATTATGCAGCCATCACCCCTAACTGGGCCCAGAACATCTCTGCCCCCAAGGAAACCCCAAATGCATTGAGGCAATCCGTCTTTTGCTCCCTCCCCCCAGCTCCTGTCAACTTCTGATCTCCTTTCTGTCTCTGTGGATTTGTCTTTTCTGGACATTTCATATACATGGATGATAAGGTCTTTGTAGCTGGTTTCCTTCACCTAACACATTTATAGGGTTCCTCCACTGGCCATTGTGAATAATACTGCTGTGAGTATTTGTGGGTAAGTTTTCATTTGAACACCTGCTTGAGTTATTTTGGGTATGTTAACTTAGGAATGGCCCTTCAGGGTCATGTGGTAGTTTTATGTTTAACCTACTGAGGAACCACCAAACTGTCTTCCACACTGGCTACACCGTTTTACATTTCCATCAGCAATGTTTAAGGCTTCCAATATTTTCACATCCTCGTCAGCACTTGTTCAGTTGTTTTGATCATAGCCATCTTAGTGGATGGGCAGTGGTATCTCATTGTATGTGTTCTTAAAGAAAAAATAAGTATTTATTTGGCTGAGTCATGGCACATGGGACCTTTCGTTGTGGCACATGGATTCTCTCGTTGTGGTGCTCAGGCTCAGAAGTTACGGTGTGAGGACTTCCTTACTCCATCGCGTGTGGGATCCTAGTTCTCTCACCAGGGATCTAACCTGCGTACCTTGCATTGCAAGGTGGATTCTTAACCACTGGACCACTAGGAAGTCCCTCATTGTGGTTTTGATTTGCATTTCTCCAATGATTAATAACAGTGAAGACCTTTTCATTTGTCCCTTAGCCATTTGTATATCTTTGGAAAAATGTCTATTCAAAGTCTTTGCCTGTTTTTTTTTTTTTTTTTTTTAGTTTTTTTTTGGGGGATGGTGATGAGAGGGGCCACACCTGGTGGCTGGTGGGATCTTAGTTCTTCCACCAGGGACTGAACCCTGGACCCTGGCAGTGAAAGTGCTCAGTCCTAACCACTGGAGCACCAGGAAATTCCTGTTTGTTTTCTTTAAATTGAAGTATAGTTGATTTACAGTGTTGTGTTAGTTTCAAGTGTACGGCAAAGTGATTAAGTTTTGTATATGTATATATATATTCTTTTCCAGATTTTTTTCCTTTATAGGTTATTACAAAATAGTGAATGTAATTCATTCCCTTTCCTACATGCTAGGTCCTTGCTGGTTATTGTTTTTTCTTAAAACAATCTGGGTAATTTTTCTGGAAGGAGCTGTATACCACAGCTTGAGAAATTTCCCCAACCAGGGATTGAAACCAATCCCCCTTCAATGGAAGCTTGGAGTCTTAACCACTGGGCCACCTGTAAAGTCCTGGGTAATTTATATTTTCTGCAAGTTCATCAATTTCACTTAAATTTTCAAATTCATTACTTATAACATGCTCACATATAATCGAACTTTATAATCAAAATTGTGTCATATAAGAAATTTAGAAAAGAAAAGAGAAAATAAAAACCACTTATAATTAATTTAAAGAGAGAATATCACTCTTAACATTTAGGGGTATTTCCTCTGTTTTCTTTTAAGTTAAAAACAAATCCTACATCTTCATTTTTATACCTCTGTTAAAATACAATGCAACAGGGCCAAAATGGAGTCAGTTATGCTACACCTCATAAATACCAAAGAATCTTAATTACAATTTCATCCTCTCCCAGAAATGGAATCAACTTTTTTGTTTTTTTAGCTGCACTGCGTGGCTTGTGAGATCTTTGTTCCCTGACTGGGGATTGAACCCCAGGCCCTCCACAGTGCAAGGGCAGAGTCCTGACCATTGGACCACCAGGGAACTCCAGGAATCTTAAACCAGTCAATCTGAAACGACTTGATCAACACTGTCAGGCAACCTGCCTGATAGACCACTATAGTCCCCTAAAGGAAAGTGACTTTACAATCACCAACCCACTTTTTTGCCTAGTACAGCTTCCTTGTTCCTGCTTCCCTCTGGCTACAAAAATCTTTCATTTTATTGGTCTGCCATAATAAAGAATGGAATCTTGCTATTTGAAACAACATGGATGGCATTGTGCAAAGTGAAATAAGTCAGATAAAGACAAATACTGTATGATTTCACTTATAGGTAGACTCTAAAAATAAAAGCAATAAAACAGAAGAATATTCAGAGATACAGAAAACAAACTGGTGATTGGCAAGGGAAAGCTTGAGGGATGCATGAAGTAAGTGAGGGAGATTAAGAAGTACAAGCTTCCAGTTATAAAATAAGCAAGTTACAGGTATGTAATGTATAGAATGGGAAATATTGTCAATAATATTGTAATAATATTGCAAATGTATGGGTAACAGATGGTAGCTGGACTTATCTTGGTGATCATTTTATAGGGTATAAAAATATTGAATGACTGTGTTGTACATCTGAAACTAATATTGTAATTCAATTGTTTTTCATTAAAAAAATTAGTCTTCCATTCTGTGTAGCAACTTAGAGCTCCTTTCCATCTGCTAGCTTAGATGCTGCGTGGGTTGAATCCATTTTTGCTCAAGCTCAAAAATTTCAATAAGCCTCAGTTTATTTTTATACATCTCCTTTAGAATTTCTATTTTCTTTTGTTTTTTAAAAGTAAATTTTTAATGAAAGCTCTTTTTATGAAATCTTTAATGGCTCCTAAAATTTTTATATTGATCTTTTTCTTTTCTAGGTAGTTAATTAATAATTATTTTATTTTAATTTACCTTTGTAGTTTACTTGGAGTAGTCTTTCAGTTTATCTTCACTTCTAGATAAGGTTTTTTGTCCATTTATTTTATTCTTCAGGTCTAGGGTGTGGTTTTGTTTTGTTTTGAACAGATTTGTGTGTGTGTGTGTGTGTGAGTATGCTTAGTTGCTCAGTTGTGGTTGACTCTTTGTGACTCCGTGGACTGTAGCGTGCCAGGCTCCTCTGTCCATGAGATTTCCCAGGCAAGAATACTGAAGTGGATTGTCATTTTTTCTTCCAGGGGATCTTCAGAACCCATATCTCCTGCATTGGCAGGTGAATTCTTTACCACTGCACCACCTGGGAATCTTGAACAGCTTTATTGAATTATAAATTTAAGTATCATAAAATTCATCCATGGTTAGGTGGACAATTCAGTGATTTTCGGTAAAGGTACTGAGTTGTGCAACCATCACCACAATCCACTTTAACACATTTCTATCATGCCGTTTCATGCCTCATGGCTGCTTTTTGTTTCTAATATTTATTTGGCTGCATGGGGTCTTAGTTGTGGCACATGGGATCTTCACTGCGTCATGTGGGATCTTTTCGTTGGGGTGCATGAGCTCTCTCATTGTGGCACCAGGACTCCCGGCTACCCAGGCTTAGAGGTTGTGGCATGTGGGCTGTGGCATATGGGGTCTTCTCCGACAAAGGGATCATACTTGTGTTCCCTGCATTGGTGGGTGGATTCTCAACCACTGGACCACCAGGGACGTCCCAGTAACTCATGGCTGTTTGCAGTTAGCCCTCCTCCCCACCTCCAGCCCCAGGCAACCCTTCATCTGCTTTCTGTATCAGCAGTGTTGCTCTTTCTGGACACTTCATGTAATGGAATCATATAATATCCAGTCTTTCCTACCTGGCTTCTTTCACTAGCCATAATGTTTTTGAGGCCCACCCATGGATCAGTTGTGGCTTCCCAGGTGGCACTTGAGGTAAAGAAACTGCCTGCTAATACAGGAGACATAAGAGAGGTAGGTTTGATCCCTGAGCCTGGAAGATCCTCTGGAGAAGGAAATGGCAACCCACTCCAGTATTCTTGCCTAGACAATCCCATGGACAGAGTAGCCTGGCAGTCTACAGTCCATGGGTTTGCAAAGAGTCAGACATGACTGAAGGGACTTAGCACATTTCATGTATCAGTACTTCTGATTTTTTAGGTTTATTCACCTACTCTTTTCTGGTGGTGTTCCCCTAGATTCAGGCAGAAATCAGCACTTTGCCAAGGTCTCCAGAGGACCTTTTGCATATCTCTAGGACTTTCTCTCAGCATGACTCCCTCACTCCTGGTTCATTACTCTAGATTTTTTTTTTTTGAAAAATTTTGTTTATTCATTTACTTATGACCGTGCTGGGTCTTCACTGCTGTGTGGGCTTTTCTCTAGTTGCTGCACGGAGGAACTATTCTCTGGCTTCCGTGAGCAGGCTTCTCGCAGCAGTGGCTTGTTGTGGAGCACTGCTTCTAGGGCACGAAGGCTTCAGGAGCTGAGCTACATGGGCTCAGTAGCTGCAGTTCCCCGGCTCTCCCTCCACAGTAGTTGGGGTACGTGGGCTTATTTGCTCTGCTGCTCCCCGCCATGTGGGATCTTCCTGGGCCAGGGATCGAAACTTTGTCTCCTGCACTGGCAAGCGGCTTCCTAACCACTGAACCACCGGGGAAGCCCCAGACCCTTCAGCTATTTTATTTTATTTTTTACTACTAATAATTATTTTACTTTATTTTATTTTTTTAATTTTTATTTTTACTTTATTTTACTTTACAATACTGTATCGGTTTTGCCATACATTGACATGAATCTGCCACAGGTGTACATGAGTTCCCAATCCTGAACCCCCCTCCCACCTCCCACCCCATATCATCTCTCTGGATCATCCCCGTGCACCAGCCCCTTCAGCTATTTTATAAACTGTTTTGCTCTTAAGTTTTGGCAACAGTGTTTTGTTTTGTTTTTTCCCAGAGTCTTCAGAACGATGCTCTTTTTCCTTTAAAAGCTGCAAAATCTCTTCTAGGATGTACAGATTCTGCCCTCTGTGAAGTAGGAGATGGTCAGCAGGCAGGTGACTGGACTTTCCTTACCCCCTTCACTGAGGCAGGTGTCAGATTTCTGATGGAAAACCGAACTGCACTGTCTTCCACAACAGTTTCTGGGGGCCTATGCAGCTTTCATCTGACAGAAGGAAAACTGTTTTCCGGCTGCTGAACCAGTCCAGGAAGCTGCCCACAGTGCAGTGAGAAGGCTGTCTGCCTCCTGCTTGCTGGGTCCAGCCCTCCTAGTGAGCTGGGAGGCACAGTCCCTGTCGGCTGGGGTGCGTGGGGAGCCCTTTCTTCCAACACTTACTGTTGGGGGTGCTGCTTGAGAGGATGCTCACTGCCCAAGATACAGTGGGTGCATCAGTAATAGTAGATGCTGTCATTGAATGGGGGTGGGTCTGGGCAGTGACGCCCAACTTTGGTTTAGACTAGCTTAGATCAAACTAGCTTGCCAAAACTAGTCAGACTTCCACGTAACTCTTTGATCAGAACGGGGATACAGTGGCTTACTTTTTGGCTCTCCACAGTGCCGAGAGCTGGGTAGATACTGCTACTGGTATGTTTTACAATCAAAGGCTGCATTTAGCAGAAAGGTCTCTTAGGCTTTGCTGTGTGACCTCTGTGTTTTTCTTGTCTCTCTGTGTCTTTCTGAGGAGCAGCATCTTAGCAAGTTGGGAAGCTGGTGGTTCACCCTCTGTTAGCCTTGAGGCAGTCTAAGGATTTTGTATTTGATTGTATGCATGCACTCACTCAGTCGGGTCCAACTCTTTGTGACCGCATGAGACCCTATGGGCTGCAACCCTCCAGGTTTCTTTATCCATAGAATTTGCCAGGCAAGAATACTGGAGTGGGTTGCCATTTCCTCCTACTAGGGATCTTCCTGGACCAAGAATTGAACCCGTGTCTCCTGCGTCCCCTGCATTGGCAGGCAGATTCTTTACCACTGAGCCATCTGTCCATTTGATTGGGCGGAAATTAATTTGAAAATTCTTGACAGTTTCAGAATGGAAGCAGAGAGGTGAGTGGGTCCCAGGTCAGATTCATGACAGGGGCGCAGACTAGTCATGGAGCTCCTGCTATTATCTACATAAGACAAAACAGTGGCCTGGCCAGGACAGGGCAACTGATATGGAAAGGAGGGAAAAGTTTCTTATTTTTTCCTTAAAACTTTTTTTTTTTTTAAATTGTGGTAAGATATACGTAACAATGAGGTATGTGGAGTAGTCAGATATGTAGAGACAGAAAGTAGAATGGTGGTTAGTTAGCAGAGGTGTGGGGAGGGAGAATGAGAAGGTAGTGTTTAATGGGCACAGAGTTTCAGTTTTACAAGATGAGGACCCTCCCTGGCAGTTCAGTGCTAACACTCCAAGCTTCCAGTGCAGGGAGCCCCGGGTCCATCCCTGGTCAGGGAACTAGATCCCATACGCAGCAACTAAAAATTCACATACTGCAACGAAGATCGAAGATCCCCAGACTGATTATCCCAGCACAGCCAAATAAATAAGTAATAAATTTAAAAAATCTTTGCAACCTCAGGGACTGCAGTCCACCAGGCTCCTCTGTCCATGGAATTCTTCAGGCAAAAATAATGGAGTGGGTAACCATTCCCTTCTCCAGGGGAACTTCTCAACCTAGGGATTGAACCAGGTCTCCTGCATTATGGGCAGATTCTTTACCACCTGAGGCACCAGGGAAGCCTAATAAATAAAATATATTAAATGAAAAAGTTACAAGACGAAGAGTTCTGGAGACGGATGGTGGCGAGGGTTACACAGCAGTGTGAGCGTACTTGATGCCCCTGGACTGTACACTTAGAAATGCTCAAGGTGGGAAATTTCATAACATAGACTTTTAACCTTTGTTTTCTGTCTATGGATTTGCCTCTTTTTTTTTTTTTTTTTGCTTGTTAAATCTGAGAACATAGCTTTAGTTCTTTTCCTGCTAGAAGGTTGAGGGACAGAATGAATGCATATTCTCTTAAGGGCTCTTCCAAGCATTCTTTTTCTCAATATTTTTATTCATTAAAAAAGAACATCAGTATCTGTTCCTTTTGTGTAGATGACACATCTGTTATGAGTTTTTGTTGTAACATACTTTTTCCTTTTCTTAAATTTATCTATAATTAATTTACATGGGCTTCCCAGGTGGTGCAGTGGTAAAGAATCTGCATGCCAATGCAGGAGATGCAAGAGATGAAGGTTTGATCCCTGGGTCAGGAAGATCCCCTGGAGGAGAGCATGAAAACCCACACCAGTGTTCTTGCCTAGAGAATCCCATGGACAGAGGAGCCTGGAGGGCTGTGGTCCATGGGGTCGCAAAGAGTGGGACACAACTGGGCCACTCAACACATATATATACAAACTTGATTTACGATACTGTGTTAATTTCAGGGATTCAGCTGAACAGACACAGGTATTCAGACAGACAGACAGACACACACACATACATGCATGTGCACACACACACACACACACATACACATATAAAATCTCTTTCAGATTCTTTCCCATTATAAGTTATTACAAGATACTGAATGGAGTTCCCTGTGCTGTGTACTAGGTTCTTGTTGTTAATCTAGTTCGTGTATAGTGGTTTGTATCTGTTAGTCCCATATCCCTAATTGATCTCTCCCCTTCTCGCCCCTTTGGTAACCATACGTTTGTTTTCTATGTCTGTGAGTCTATTTCTGTTTTGTTTATAGACTTATTTATATTATTTTTTATGTCCACATATAAGTGATATCATATAATACTTGTTTTTAACTCACTTCACTTAGTATGATGCTTAGCATATTTTTTTTCTATAAGATAGCCTCCATGGTATATCCTGCCTCCTCATTTTCCCATCTCAAGGTTCTCTCTGGGTGGGGGGATTGGATGGGGGGCGTGACTGTGTACTTGATGCAACTGAGTGTAGACACTGCTGTTTCTGTAAAACAACCTCAGTGATAGGAGAGGACCTGTTGATCACGTATTAAAATACTTCGCAGGACTTCCCTGATGGCCCAGTGGCCAAGATTCTGTGCTCCCAATGCTCAGGGAACTAGATACCACTTGCCACGACTAAGACCTGGTGCAGCCAAATAAATAAATATTAAAAAAAATACTTCACATTTACCAGCATTATCACTCTGTACATTTGTGTATATATATATACGTCGACTTCTTTTTCTTAGACTGTGGAATAGTTGTATGCACTATACTTATTTTGATGTGTTTTATGGATTTTTGTAGTTTGAAATTGACTTACCATGCATTGATGAATACTGATTCTCATAACAGCTGTCTGATGTAGTATGAATAGCTGTGAGCTCGAGGACACTGAAGCCGTGGATTGAGCCTGGAATTGTTGCCTCTTGGCAAGCAGTGTCTTGACCAAGGTTGACTGAACGCAGGCGGCATAGTAGGTATTGCCCTGAAGACCAATGCAGGTCTCCCACTGTGTGGACTGGGAGCAGTACAGGTATTTGTTTTCCCTGAAATAACTACCATAAGCGCCATCGTTTTTTTTTTTTTTTTTTTTTTTTCCCACTTTTTCCTTTATTATTTTTATAATAATATGTAATACATACAGAACTCTGTAATATAAAGCTAGTTGTGAAGCATAACATAATAAATAACCATAAACCTACAACCCAAAACCCTGAACATTACTAATAACCAGCGTCTACCCATGTGTCCGTGATATCTGCTCCCTCTGTTTCCCTCTCAGAGGTGATTATTAGGCTGAATTTTGGCTTATCTTTTTTTTTTTTTTCTCACACTTTTAGTTTTACCATTTATACAGGCATTGAGAAGATGCTCTTTGGTTTTGCGCTCAATAAAAATAGTCTCAATCATATCCTGGGACTTTTTTTTTCTTTAATATTTTCAGAGATTCATTCTTCTTGTCAGGTATAGCTGTGGTTCATTTATATTTTTACTACTGAATAATATTCCTTACTGTTAATACACCTAATTTACTTAAATGCTGTCCTGTAGACAGGAAGGCATTTCAGTTTTTCCAGTTATAACTATCATGAAGACGTTACCATAAGCATTTTGTACATAACTCCTGGTACACAAATGCAGGCGTTTACTGGATACATAGCTGGAAGGTGGAGTCATAAGCTAGAGCCCAAAGTGTGCAAATGTTCAGCTTGGTGAGGTGTGGTTGTTTTATAAAGCAGGGGCGCCTGATTATACATCATGAAATGAGCTCACACGGATCTTCTTTAGCACCTGGTGCTGTTAGACTCCTTAACTTTATAAATCTTATGGATGCAACTTATAAGCTCATTGTGATAGTAATTTGTATCTCACAAGGTTTCTATCGATTTATAAGCCCCGTGTATTTTCTCATCTGTGAAATGCCTCTTCGAGTCTTTCATTTTTTTTTCTTTCATTAAGTCAAATATATCAAACTAGCACTTAGGTTAAGCTAGTAAACAATTTAGTGTAGTAAAAAAACAAACCAAGACTTGATATTTACAATACTGTTAACTGAGAAGGAAGTAGTAAGAAGAATATAGAGAGAATTCCTATTTTTTAAATAATAGGAAAACAGACTTCCTCTTCCCAGGAATGGTATCTAGAGGCATTCAGGATGCTCCAGCATTTGATATACTGCTATAAGCTTTCCTACAATACAACCTCTTAACAAGACTAGGCTGTCTTTAACCCCTGGTAATAGAATTGTTTACCTTTATACCAAGAAGGTTGGGATAGCACTAAAATCTGCATGTAGTGTGTGCCCAGGCCAGCTTCAGGGAGATTGTGCTGTGAGACCTAAGGTTCTTTATGAGGTGGTCTAAAGCAAAAAGACATGCCAGCCAGGCCTGGTTTTCTGTGTGGTGTATATGTCTGTTACAGGATCAAGTGCACTTTCCTTATCGAGGAGCAGAAAATCAAGCACAGAGTCAGAAAGCTAAATTTAAAAAATGAAGCTTTTTTGAGTAATTTTAAAAAAAAGAAGAAAAAAAATGAAAGACTCGAAGAGGCCATTGTTTTTTAAAGAAATTATTTATCTGGCTGTGCCAGGACTTAGTTGCAGCACTCACGATCTTCCATCTTCATTGGGGCGTGTGGGATCTTTAGTTGGGGCACGTGGGATCTTTAGTTGGGGCACGTGGGATCTTTAGTTGGGGCACGTGGGATCTTTAGTTGGGGCATGTGGGATCTTTAGTTGGGGCATGTGGGATCTTTAGTTGGGGCATGTGGGATCTAGTTCCCTGACCAAGGATCGAGCTTGGGATCCCTTGATTGGGAGTGCAGAGTCTTAGCCTCTGGACCACCAGGGTCCCAAGCTTTGGTTTCTTTACTGAGGGGAATCTTGGTGTTGAGTTTTCATCAGTCTCAGAGCTTGTGATTGACTGGACTTTAACTATTGATTAGTTTTCTTTGAGGATGCCTCGGAGCTTTTGGAGGGGAGGACATTTGTGTTCGATATGAAGCCTTATTTCTCACCTTGCTGCTCCTCTTTTCTTGCGCTAGAGACAGAGTAAGAAAGTCTTATAATAATAAGGGCTCTTATTGCCTTCCCATCTTGAAGGCAGCTCGTCTCACTCTGGGCTAAATGCCCTATAACCCCCATCATAAAGGGTATGAATAGCTTTACTGGAATCTTGTCTGTTTGTGTTTTTTTTTTTGCCTTCTGTGGAAGCTGATGTCACTTGTAGCTGACAATGAAATGTGAATCTGAATGAAGATTCTTAGGTATTTTCTTATACAGCATTCTTTGGCTACAATTCAGACCTTGTCACCCTTTGACCAGCAGGGAGGTATTCCTTTGCCTCATTCACTGCATCTACAGACATTCCTTTTAGATGCCAGGTATTTTATAATTGGGCTTCCCTGGTGGCTCAGTGGTAAAGAGTCCTCCTGCAAAGCAGGAGACGTGGGTTGGATCCCTGTGTTGGGAAGATCCCCTGGAGAAGGAAATAGCAACCCACTCCAGTATTCTTGCCTGGGAAATCCCATGGACTGAAGAACCTGGCGGGCCACAGACCATGGGATTGAAAAGAGTTGGATATGACTTAGCAACTGAGCACATTTTATCATTAAATTTCTAACCTGAGGACTGGTATTCATGGTTTGCCAGATTTTAAATTCTACTGGATAACTAGGTTTTAAGTTAATTAACTCTAGCTAAAAAATAAGTCTTCCTATTAAGATGAAAATTAATCATATAAGATTAATACAGGTAACTGAAAGCCTTCCTATATCTGAAACAGCTCTTAAGATCCTCAAATTTTGACAAGTTGGGCCAAAATTATTCTACCAAAACAAAAAACAAAACCCCAGCCAACCCCTATGAGCTTTAATACACATTGCAAATTGTTTTATGGTATGGGAAATTACAGAAGTGTTCACACAACTTGTAAAATCTAAGTGCACTTTTTAGGAAATCCATCAAATTGTGGATTGACAAGCCCTTAAATATTACTCCCAATGGCCACAGGCATTAATAATTCAGAAAACTTTTTTTTTTTTTTATCACTAGAAGTATATGGGATATTCTTAAGTAAAGGCATAAATTTTTATTCAATGAAACTCCTCAAACAACAAATCTTCTTTTTTGCACTTCTGTGCTAATAGTGAGTTCATTTGGGAATGTGCCAGAGGTTAACTTTTCCTATTGTTTTTCCTGGGCTTCCCTGATAGCTCAGTTGGTAAAGAATCCACCTGCAATGCAGGAGACCCCGGTTCTATTCCTGGGTTGGGAAGATCCCCTGGAGAAGGGATAGTCTACCCACTCCAGTATTCTTGGGCTTCCTTGTGGCTCAGCTTATAAAAAATCTGCCTGCAATGTGGGAGAACTGGGTTCGATCCCTGGGTTGGGAAGATTCCCTGGAGAAGGGAAAGGCTACCCACTCCAGTATTCTGGCCTGGAGAATTCCATGGATTGCTTCTCCTGCTCTGTTAACAGGAATCTGAAACATAGTTCCATTGGGTTGAAGGTTAGCATGCAATTCTGTGCTGCACTGGATTCTGAAATACGCGAAGATTTCCAGCTCATTTTCCCACTGTATTCTTATTTCCTATTTTTCATTGTTTGCTTTTACATATATGCTTTTCCTATACTAGTTTTTTCCCTCTTGAGTCCATCTCCAAATAGTCATTTAAGAGTCATTTAAATATCATTAAATCAGCTATACTTCAATTAAAAAATAAATTTAAAATAATTAAATTAATAAACAATTTGTAAAGCTACTAACATTAGAATTTTATGAATTCTTTAATGTATTCAAAGCTCTTCTGATTAAATAATGGAAGACAATCTAAAAAACTTGCTTTTTTCAAGAAGTTAGCTTCTGGTCCAAATCACATCTTTTAAAAAAGTTATGTTCATTATATGAAAAATTAAAAGTTCTAAATACCGATGACCTTGGCTTCATCTGTGAGCTTATGGTATATTCAGACAGGACAAACCCTGCTGCTCTCCCTGAAATTCTATAATTGTGAAGTGTTTTGTTATTTTTTGGTAGGTGAAGTTCACTTTAGTTCTCCTCAATTATTTTCAATCTTTCCCTTGTTAAAATATTTCATATTATCTTATCACCCCTTGAGATAAAGAAGTGCTTTTGGACAAAATGTGATTCCAGCCAGAGAGTATTTTATGTAACTTAAGGGTTAGTAAAATTTTATTACTTGCTTCCTCAAGAAAATCTAGATACTATCAATTTAGCCTCTAACCTTCTTTGACATAATCCTCACTCTCACTTTATGACAGTCTGTTCTGTTTTATTTAATGGTTTAATAGAATCATGTTTGGAACTGGCTGGAAAGCAATTGCAAGAAATGGTTTACAGGCTACTTTTAATGGGCAGTGTTAGAGGATTTATGGCTCTCAACTCTAACATTATTATTGTTATTAAAAATTATTTGTTGATTGCTGGTGGTTGTGCTTGGAGTCACATGAGACATAAAGAAGCTGTAATCATTGCCCTATGCTCCATTATCCGGCAAATAAAAGCGATGTGTCTCCATATGGTCTCTCTGACTCTATCTGAGCTATATCGCCCTGTAGGGAATGGGTATTGCTTAGTGTGAGGTGATGCCTTTTCACCTTATTTTCACTGACTTTCTTCCCACAAGTATTAGATTCCATGGCAGTCCAGTTGAACTCCCTAAGAGAAAGCACTGGGGTGTCAAGGTGTACCAGTGACCTCCACCTGCAGGTCACGTTGCTTCCTGATGCCAAGACGAGCCTTATGCTGCCCTTGCCCATGTCAGAGAGCGAGTGTTGGAGATAACCACAGAGGTCAGAGTCACTCAAAACTGACTGGAAGAGACATTTCCCCACAGGGATGGGATAAAGGGATTTCTTCCTTCACATTGGCAAGGACACTTGACAAACTCTGCTTGTGCGCAGGTTGATAAGAGTTGTCTCTCTATTTTATTTTTTAAATTTTTTGGCCATGCCACGCAGCATGTGGGATCTTAGTTCCTGGACCAGGGAACGAACCCTCTCCCCTTGCACTGGAAGAGTGGAGTCTTAACCACGGCATCACCTGGGAGGTGCCCACTGTCTCTCTTAGGCTTGTCTGTGCTTGCCGTACATTTTATTCTCTGCAGGCCTGTTTACTGGACAGACAAGGGCGGGTGCCATGGGGGGATGCTCTTGGCACCAAAGGCCCTGCCCCTTTTGATTCCAGCTGAAAGCCGAGTTTCTCAAGCACAGTTTTTCAGCTCGCTAAGGAAGAAAGGAAGGCAGAAAGGAGAAAGGGACAGAGGCATAGAAAGAAGGAAGGACCAGAGGAAGGAAGGAAGGCAGTTAGAATTAGGCCGTCACTCAAAAAGATTTATTATTTATTTATTTATACTGAAGTATAGTTGATTTACAATGCTGTGTTAATTTCTACTGTACAGCAAATGATTCAGTTATACATACATACATATACATTTTTAAATATTCTTTTCCATTATGATTTATCCTAGGACATTGAATATATAGTTCCCTGTGCTCTACAGTAGGACCTTGTTGGTTATCCATTCTGTATATAGGCGCTTACATCTGCCAGCCTTAAATTCCCACTCCATCCCTCCCTCAACCCGCTTCCCCTTGGCAACCACTAGTCTGTTCTCTATACCCATGATTCTACTTCTGTTTCATAGACAGGTTCATTTTTCATTTTGTGTCGTATTTTAGATTCCATATATAAGTGAAAGCATATGGCATTTGTCTTTCTCTTTCTGACTTACTTCACTTAATATGATAATCTCTAATTGCATTCATGTTTCTGTCAGTGACTTTGTTTCACTTTTTATGGCTGAGTAATATTCCATTATCTGCATGTACCACATCTTCTTTATCCATTCATCTGTCCATGGGCACTGAAGATGCTTCCACGTCTTGGCTAATGTAAATAGTGATGCCATGAACATAGGGGTGCGTGTATCTTTTTGACTTACAGTTTCATCAGGGTATATTGCAGGACCACATGGCAACTTTATTTTTAGCTTTCTAAGGAACTTCATATTGTTCTCCACAACAGCTGCACCAACTTACATTTCCGCCAAACGGTGTAGGAGAGTTCCCTAGGCTCTCTGGTGGCGAGGCAGGGTTGGGGGGAAAACACAGGTAAAATATGGAAGGAACCTTCCCCAACCAGAGTATAGATAATTAGGATAAAACATGTGTTCCATACCCACAGCACAAGGACAAAAGTGGGAAGTGGCGCTGGGGAATCCAGAGGACAGAGGAGACGTCTAGCTGGTCTTCACACTATCAACAGGGACGCAGCAGACTAAAGATGCATCGTTGCTGTTGTTTGGTCGCTAAGTCGTGTCCAATTCTTTGCCACCCTATGGACTGTAGCCTGCCAGACTCTTCTGTCCATGGGATTCTCCAGGCCCGAATACTGGAGTGGGTTGCCATTCCCTTCTCCAGGGGATCTTCCCGACCAAGGACTGAACCTGAGTCTCCTGCATTGGCGGGCGGATTCTTTACCACTGAGCTATCAGGGAAGCTCACAAACGCATCCTCCTTTCTACAGTTTTTCTTTGCTCCTACTTTGCATCAATTCTTTCTTACAAAAAGAGCATATTTCCTAGCAGTGGAAAAGGAAAGGCAACAGATGAAGAGGATACCAAACATTTAGCAATACAAAAGAGGAGAGAAGAAATCGTGGAGTGCTGAATGTTTGCTTCCAACCACCTTAGAGAGGGTTAAAATATAAAAATCGCATCTTTGTAACAGTCCTTCCTTTTCAAGAGAAAGGAAGAAACACATTTTATATTGCAGTGCAGTGTGCATATTATGTGTGTGGACGTGCATGTCTGTGTCCAAAACACAAGTTTTACAAACCGGTACTTGTAGTGCAAATACTATGTATCCTCTATTCTGTAGCCGGTGGCTGGGATGTAGAGGGTAAGAGAAGACAGCCCCCTGGTCTTTGGATGAAGCACTTGGATTGGATGCTGGTGTCATTTACCGAGATGGAGACAGTGGGGGAGGGAATTTTTCAGACATTTAGAGAGAAGAAAATGAATGGCATGAAGATTTCTGACTTGGTCACGTTATGTTTGTGTTGCTTAGGATAGCAGCACTCATGCATTTTGGCCATGACCCACAGTTAGACAGACATTTGAAGTCAAGACCAAGCTGACCCCCCACATCTACCTGTGTGAGCACATGTGTGTGTGAGAGGGCGTCTGTATTTCCCCCTTCCTGAGCAGGACCACGTGAGCTCTAGGCTGAGAGGTGGGCTGAAAGATACTAGCTAAAAAGATGACTGGGTGAAGCGGTGGGGCTGTCATGAACAGGGAGGAAGATTCTCAAATGTTTTCCCTCATCCCAGGCTGAGCCTGCATCCACGTTCAGGACCCCCTTCCAGAACCCAGTGACTAGGTATTTTCTGACGGCCAAGGTGGCTGAAGGATGGAGGATGGCTCTCCATTCTTCTCTTTGCTACACCAGGAGCAGAGCAGGAAGGATGAAACGCTAGGTCTTGTCTTGCTGTGTTATTGCTGTTGTTCAGGCACTCAGTTGTGTCCGACTCTTTGTGACCCCATGGACTGCAGCATGCCAGGGTTCCCTGTCCTTCACCATCTCCCAGAGCTTGTTCAAACGCGTGTCTGTTGAGTCGGTGATGGCATCCAACCATCTCATCCTCTGTTGTCCCCTTCTCCTCCTGCCTTCTATCTTTCCCAGCATCAGGTGGCCAAAAGATTGGAGCTTCAGCTTCAGCATCAGTCTTTCCATGAATATTCAGGGTTGATTTCCTTTTGGATTGACTGGTTTGATCTCCTTGCAGTCCAAGGGACTCTCAAGAGTCTTCTCCAACACCACGGTTTGAAAGCATCAATTTTTCAGCGCTCAGCCTTCTTAATGGTTCAGCTCTTACATCCATACATGACTGCTGGAGTCTTGCTGTGAGAAAAAGCTAAATTATGACGCCTAAAGGAGCGTTTCCATTTTTTGCAGGATTCTGCACGACATCCTCTTGGTTAAACTCTGAACACATTCCAAAAAGAGTTTAAAAAAAGGAGGGGCGGAATTCCCTGGAGGTCCAGTGGTTAGGACTTCAGGGTTTCACTGCCTTGGGCCCAGGTTTGATACCTGATGTTGCATCAAAAAAAAAAAAAACAAGCAAAAAACCCAAAAAACAAAATCTGAACACATTCAATTTTCTACAAGGTTTTTGAACTAAACGTATTGAAAAATATAGAGAAAAATTTAGCAAATATTCCCATTTACAACACCAAGTTTTTTTTTTTTTGTTTTTGGTTGGTTGCTTTTTTGACCTCGAAGTCCGGCTTGCAGGATCTTAGTTCACTAATTCAGGCTCTCATCAGTGACAGAGCTGAGTCCCAACCACTGGACCTCCAGGGAAGTTCCCCAGCATCAGGAATTAATAGCTTACCTATTTGTCTGATATGCATATCATCTTCTTATTAACAAATATGAAGCATTATAGACGAAGCCAGACTCCCACCCCTATTCCTCTCCTCTCTTTGCCCTTACTTCAGTCAGCCCTGATGAGTTTTATCTGTGTTTTCCAATCCATATTTTATAACTTTGGTACACAATAGCCAGTGTAGGGTATTAATTCACATACTGTTTTATTAATAAAGGACCACTCCACAAGCCATGGCTATTCTCACTCAAGTTTGTGTCCTAGAACTCCAGAGCCTGTCCTCTCTGGGCCTGACAGTAGCCTGTCTGGGGTCTGAGGCAGCTCTGTGGATGCAGTTGCAGTGTCCCTGGCCCAGGACTGAGAGTGTCGCTGAGGAAGTGAGGGGGACTCTGGGGAATTTCAGTCCTGCCTGCTTCCTCCCCTTAGCACGCTCGGCTAAAAATAGCAGAAGCCGAGCACCACCTGCAAAGTTCAGCTGGGAGGGCTCCTATTTGGAAATGAGAGAACGTTAGCAGCATCGCTGGTCGTTTTCCAAGAACGACTTTTGTTCAAGATGCCGAAGGTTCTGCAGATATCAGTTGATGGGGGTTTTCTTTAATGACCAGTGCCGTGTGGGGTATACCGGAAGCCCCCTAGGGTGACTGTCATTAAGGGACCTTTCAGACACACGGACTTCCTTCAGCTGTCCCTTTAGGCGTTCCTATAATCACACTGTTCACTTAAAGAAAGTGCAAAACGTGAGAGTTGTGAGTTAAGCTTTACTGGGGGCAAAATGAGGACTGTGCCCGGGAGACAGCACCTCAGCTAGCTCTGAGAGACTGCTCCAAAGAGGTGGGGGGCGAGAAGAAAGTCAGTGCATATATGGTTTGGTGAAGGGGGAGTTCATGCAACAAATATTTATCTTTGCAAAAGCCTTCTGCTAGTCAGGAGGAGCTGATGTCATCATGCAGGGATTAACTGCTTTTCTAGATATGAGGAGATACAAGAACTGGGCTGATAAAATCAGTTCCTGAAAATATCTAACTATCTGAAGACCTGTTCTCTCAGTTTTTCCCAGAGCACAGAGTGCCTCATTCCTTCTCTCCAACCTGACCTACTGTCAGGAGGGTTGAAAATCAGCAACTGAAGCATTACCTGATTTAATCTTTGTAGAGGTGCATGGTGAGTGCCCATGACAAGTACCAATTTGTAGCTGACAACATCAATCTGGGTGCTACACTGAAGTTATATTAAGCAGAATAGAAACCCCTTACGGACTTCACTGGTGGTCCCGTGGCTATGACTCCAGGCTCTCAGTGCGGGAGGCATGGGTTCTATTCCTGGTCGGGAAACTAGATCTTGCATGCCGCAACAAAGACTTGATGCATCCAAGTAAAGAAATAAAAATAAATATTAAAAAAGAAAAAGAATTCCTTAAAGAATATTAAAGTTCTTACAGAATCTTAATGAGGACCAACTCTTGAGCTTAAAGGCCATGGAGCCAGGAACAGTGGTCCGCTCCCAGCATTTCTTCCAACACTGAGCTTGTTTCTGCGACTCTCAGCTTGTTTGTGACTATGTTTCCTTATGATACAAGCACTTTTATAAAGTAAAAGTCTATGCATGTGCGTGTGTATAGGAATACTTACTTGTACATGGTACAAAATTCAAAAGGTATGGAAGGATAAACAGGAAAAAGAAGTCTCCTTTTTCTTGATGAAAGTGAAAGAGGACAGTGAAAAAGTTGACTTAAAGCTCAACATTCAGAAAACGAAGATCATGGCATCTGGTCCCATCACTTCATGGCAAATAGATGGGGAAACAGTGGACACAGTGGCTGGTTTTATTTTTCTGGGCTCCAAAATCACTGCAGATAGTGACTGCAGCCATGAAATTAAAAGACTTGCTCCTTGGAAGGAAATTTATGACCAACCTAGACAGCATATTAAAAAGCAGAGACATTATTTTGCCAACAAAGGTCCGTCTAGTCAAGCTATGGTTTTTCCAGTGGTCGTGTATGGATGTGAGAGTTGGACTATGAAGAAAGCTGACCGCTGAAGAATTGATGCTTTTGAACTATGGTGTTGGAGAAGACTCTTGAAAGTCTTTGGAGGGACCAGTCCCTCCAAGTCCATCCTGGAGATCAGTCTGGGGTGTTCATTGGAGGGACTGATGTTGAAGCTGAAACTCCAATACTTTGACCACCTGATGAGAGGAGCTGACTCATTTGAAAAGACCCTGATGCTGGGAAAGACTGGGGGCAGGAGGAGAAGGGGACAACAGAGGATGAGATGGTTGGATGGCATCACCGACTCAATGGACATGGGTTTGGGTGGACTTCAGGAGTTGGTGATGGACAGGGAGGCCTGGCGTGCTGTGGTTCATGGGGTCGCAAAGAGTCAGACACGATTGAGCGACTGAACTGAACTGAACTGAGTGCCAGATATATACACTGAGAACAACAAAATATTGCTGAGGGAAATGAAAGAATATATAAATAAATACACATCAAAGTTCATGGGTTGGAAGACTCGTTATTGTTAAGATGACAATTTACCCAAAACTGACTTCGGTAATTCAGTACAATTCTTATCAAAATTTCAACAGACTATTTTTTGTAGAAATTGATAAGCTGATCAGAAAATGTATATGGAAATACAAATAACCTTGCAGAGCCAAACAGTTTTGAAAAGGAAAATCAAAATTGGAGGATTTATGTTGTGCAATCTCAAAACTTATTAAAGCTCCAATATGCAAAAGGTATTATTATGCCAGTTAGGATACCAATATCCTGAGATGTGCTACAGAACTGATGAATCTTGAAAACATTATGCTAGGTGAAAAAAGCCAAATGCAAGAAACTACATATAGCATGATTCCATTTATATAAAGTGTTCAGAAAAGGCAAACTTGGGACATATGTATACCGATGGCTGATTCATGTGGATGTATGTCAGAAACCAACATGATATTGTAAAGCAATCATCCTTTGATTAAAAAAAAAAAAGTAGATCAGTGGCTGCCTGGGGCTAGATATGGTTAGTGGGATTATCTGCAAAAGAGCTCTAGGGAACTGGCTGAAGGGATGTTCTAAAAATCAAATGTTAAGACGCTGCACTTCCAATGCAGGAAGTGTGGTTTGGGGAACTAAGGTTCCATATGCCACTCATAAGTAAATAAATAAAGTGAGCAAGAAACACTCTTTAAAAAAAATTTTTTTGAATGTGATGATCATTCAACTTTGTAAGTCTACTGGAAATCATTGGGTGAATGAATTTACAATGGGTGAATTTTGTGATATATAAATTGTACATCAATAACGGAGAAGGCAATGGCAACCCACTCCAGTACTCTTGCCTGGAAAATCCCATGGACGGAGGAGTCTGGTGGGCTGCAATCCATGGGGTCGCTAAGAGTTGGGCACGACTGAGCGACTTCACTTTCACTTTTCACTTTCATGCATTGGAGAAGGAAATGGCAGCCCACTCCAGTGTTCTTGTCTGAAGAATCCCAGGGACAGAGGAGCCTGGTGGGCTGCCATCTATGGAATCTCACAGAATCGGACACGACTGAAGTGACTTAGCAGCAGCAGCAGCTGCAGCAAACTATGGAAATTGCTTGTTAGAGCCAATTGTTTCCTGTAAGTGGAGAGACATCCAGATTTCTGATGTTTCGGGTGTTAGGCTCATTAAGTCTGCTTCTACTGAGCACTGTGAGTGGAAATTGAGAGAAATCGCTCCATGACTTTGGAGTCTAGGTTTGATCAACTATCTGGCACCCACTGTAAAAGCAGAGGCCCTTGCTACTGTAGCCGGAGATCAGTAAGTGTGATTTCTATTGTCTAGTTAAGCAGAAATAAAGGATAAGAAAGGAAACTAACTTGAAGAATCAGACTACAATTCAAGCTGTTGGTCATGGAGTCAAGTGGAGATAACATGAGGAAAGATTGCAAACAAGTTCATATTTAACAACTTGTAGAACTGCTTTTAAAAATATATTGAATCTTTTTTATTTTAAAATTTTATTGTCTTCTAATTTTGTTATTATCTGTGTTTATATATTTATCTGGCTGCTCCAGCTTTTTTCCAGCACATGGAGTCTCCCATCTTTGAATCTTTTGTCTTTGTTGCGGCATGTGGGATCTTTATTTTATTTTTACTGGAATATAATTGCTTTACAATGTTGTGGTAGTTTCTTCTGTACAACATCGTGAGTTAACCATATGTATGCATGTGTCCCCTCCCTCTTCAGCCTCCTCCACACCCCCCTATTCCACCCATCTAGGTTATCACAAAGCGCCAAGCTGAGCTCCCTCTGCTATAGCTGTGGCATGTGGGGTCTAGTTCCCTGACCAGGAATCGATCCCGGGCCCCCTGCATTGAGAGCACAGTGTTAGCCACTGGACCTCCAGAGAAGTCCCTGAATAATTTTGTATAACTCACTTCTATTCGTTTATTGACATATGGGGCTGATCCCCATTAAGCCGTCTGCATATATTCAATGTACGAAAACACCAAGGTAAGAAAACGCTTTCTATTCCTACTCCATAATCGAAGCTTGCATGATCTTTGTCATCAGTGTTTCTTTGCAAGTGTTTTCCTTTCTTACAACTTTTCCTCCTACCACACATATCTGCTTATTTTCAATTTTTACCTCTTCTTAAAGACCTAACTCCGGAGAAGGCAATGGCACCCCACTCCAGTACTCTTGCCTGGAAAATCCCATGGACGGAGGAGCCTGGTGGGCTGCAGTCCATGGAGTCGCTGAGAGTTGGACACGACTGAGCGACTTCACTTTCACTTTTCACTTTCATGCATTGGAGAAGGAAATGGCAACCCACTCCAGTCTTCTTGCCTGGAGAATCCCAGGGAAGGAGGAGCCTGGTGAGCTGCCGTTTATGGGATCGCACAGAGTCGGACACGACTGAAGTGACTTAGCAGCAAAGACCTAACTCAAATACCACTCCCTAGCTCATTTCTTCCTAGAGCTATGATTATTTGTGTAAATAGGTGATGTTCAAGCATGCTTGTGCACAAAGAAGGGTGCGTTACTGGTCCCGCCTCTGGGGCACCTCTAAGTGCTTGTTGCATTGAATGGAATGTACCACCCCCTAGTGGCCGAATAGAAAAACAACCTCAACTTTTCAGAAGGATGGCCCATTTCTTCCAACTCCTGTGGACTTTGGAGCGCTCAAAATTTGTGCAAATCAACTCAAGAGTTTTGAGGGCGATGTTCTAAGATTGGAATGTGGTGATGTTTGCATGACCCCCTCAAATCAAGAGCGGCTTGGACTCTTTCTTGGTGAAGTGAAGTGGCTCAGTCGTGTCCGACTCTTTGCGACCCCTTGGACTTGTAGCCCACCAGGCTCCTCTGTCCATGGGATTTTCCAGGCAAGAATACTGGGGTGGGTTGCCATTTCCTTCTCCAGGAGATCTTCCCGACCCAGGGGTCGAACCCAGGTCTCCTGCATTGTAGGCAGACGCTTTACGGGTGGAAATTACCTTTTTTCCATTTCCACCCCCCTCCCTACTCCTCCTATCACTTTTCCCTTTTCTCCCTTATGGCCCTTCCCCCACCCTTGTCACCAATTTTGATGTCTTGCACCCTTCACTTCTTGTTATCAACATTTCACTACTCAGTTATCTGAAATTGTGATTTTTCTTTTGATTTCTGCTTGTTTATTATATTTAGTTGTTTCCAATGAGAACACACAGGAAGCATTATTTTCTTTTCGTTTTGTTTAAAGGACTTTCCAGGTGGCGCTAGTGGTAAAGAAGTCGCCTGCCAATGCAGGAGACGTAAGAGAGGTGGGTTTGATCCCTGGGTCGGGACGATCCCCTGGAGGAGGGCATGGCAGCCCACTCCAGTATTCTTGCCTGAAGAATCTCGTGGACAGAGGAGCCTGGTGGGCTGTGGCCCATAGCGTCGCGAGCTGAAGTGACTTAGCACACACAGGAAGCAGTGGGAACTTCCCTGGTGGTACAGTGGATAAGAATCCACCCGCTGGTGCAGGGCACACGAGTTTGATCCCTGGTCCTGGAGGATAATTGCTTTACAATATTGTGTTGGTTTCTGCCATGTATCACCGTGAATTGGCCATAGCTATGCATATGCCCCTCCCTCTTGAACTCCCTCGCTCGACCTCCCTCCCCATCCCACCGCTTCCAGGTTGTCACAGAGCACCAGATTCGAGCTCCCTGCGTCATACAGAAAATTTCCACTGACTATTTAATTTTACATGTGGTAATATACATATGTTTCCATGCTGCTCTCTCAATTTGTTCCACTGTCTCCTCTATTTGTAGGCTTTGTGATGAGAGCTGTTGTGACTGGTGTGAGAATAATTACAATGAGAACTACCTCATTGTCGTTCTGATCTGCATTTCTCTAATAATTAGTGATGTTGAGCATCTTTTCATATGCCCGTTGCCCATCTGTATGTTATCTATGGAGGAATGTCTGTTCAGGTCTTCTGCCCATTTTTTTTTTTTTGGATTGGTTTTTTTTTTCTTTAATATTGACCCTCAGTCTGATCTTTGTTCCCACTGCCCATCTAGTGGTGCACAAACCCATGTACAAAGCTGATTTCCAAAGTGCCGGGATCAAACTTCTTTATCATAAAGTTTTAACAACTCTTTTAAGAGTCTGTAATCACTTATTTCTTTAAGTTTAGAGATAGTTAATGCAATCACTCAGAATTCACCTGGCATAATAGAATGTTAAGGACAAGAGCATTAGAGGTGGTCAGATGATTAAAAATCTTTATTAACAGGGACTTCACTGGGTACCTGGGGCCTGGGTTAGTTCCCTGGTTGGGGAACTAGATCCCACATGCCACAACTAAGACTTGGTACAGCCAAATAAATACCCCCCTCCTTTTTTTTAAAGGAAGGAGATATAGGACTTCCCTGGTGACACAGTGAATAAGGATCCACTTGTCAATGCAGGGGACATGGGTTCAGTCCCTGGTCTGGGAAGATTCCACATGCCGTGGGGCAGCTAAGCCCACAAGCCACAGCTGTCGGAGCCCGTGAGCCTAGAGCCCCTGCTTTACAACAAGAGAAGCCGCAGCAGTGAGAAAACCTGTGCCCAGCCGTGAGGAGTAGCCGTCATTTGCCACAACTAGACAAAGCCCCCTAGCAGCAAGGAAGACCCAGCGCAAGCACAGATGGATAAATTAAAAAACACATTAAAATTAAAAAGGAGAGATATTAATAAAAAAGATCTTTATTAACGAATGAGAAAATCGAGTCTCCAAGGTGAAGTGACTTACCTGATGTCACACAGCTTGCTTGTAACACAGCCAAGATTAAAACCCAGGTCTCTTAAATTCCAGTTTTGTGCACTTTGCAGAGCTCTGTGCAGTCTAAGCACAGTGTGCAAGCAGTAAAGCGTGGCTCAAAGAGCCAGGACCTTGGAACCGAACAGAAGTTATTGGAAACTCAGCCTTGCCACTTGCTAAATCATATTAGATAAGTTACATAAGCATGTCTCCTCCTCTGTAAAACTGATAGACTCTTGTACTGACCTTATAAAGTTGTTGTTGTAAAAATTAAAAATATAAAACACTTAGCATAGGGAAAATATGTAGTTCTATAAAAAAATAATTATCCTTTGAGACCAGCAGATTGTATTAGCTAAGACAGTGATCTCAGCTTAGAGTCAGACAGCTGCTGGTTCACCTTGTAGGGTCTTTGGAAAGCTATGTAACTTTTCTGGGTGTTAGTTTCCTCATCTGTAAGATGGGAATAATAATGACATTTCTCTTTTTGAGAGTCTAGAAGCCTGAATGAAATAGTGCATGAAAAGTCAGCGCTCAGTACAGAAATGCCGTCATCAGCATCCCTTCCGGCTCCCCGTGGCAGCTCAGACCTCTTAAAGAGCAGACCACTGGACTAGAGAATTTAGTCTAGGAAGTATTTTATTAGAAAACAGTGTTTCCTTTCCAAAGTGATGAAGTTTGCAAGGAGAGCTGCAGTAATGACTTTTCATTGTCAAATGAGTTTTAATCACCACGTGTGAGCCATGGGGCTGCTGGGTGAGCTCTTCTTTAACTCCCTCAATAACCGCACGAGGTAGGGCTCAGAATACTCAGATGCAGACAGATGAAGTAACTGACCAAGGGCCATCCTGTGTGCATGCTCAATTACTCAGTTGTGTTCAACTCTTTGTGATCCCATGGACTGTAGCCTACCAGGCTCCTCTGTCCATGGGATTCTCCAGGCAAGAATACTGGGGCGGGTTGCCATGCCCTCTTCCAAGGCATCCTCCTGATTCAGGGACGTCTCCTGCATTGGCAGGTGGATTCTTGGCCACTGAGTCACCAGGGAAGCCCCACGGTCAGCCTCAGACCTTCTAAGTTTCATTCCGGCCCAGGTTACTCCAAACTCTGTACCATTCCATGGCTCTATTTTAATTCTGCTTCCCCAGCTGAACTGTTGGGAGAATTAAAACCTGAAACAGAAAAATTACGCTATGTTTCGACAACCTTTTTCAGTCACTAAAAAACAGTAAGAGATAGCATCTGTACATGCCTTTTATAACGTCAGGAAAAGCCCTTTTCATGTTTAGTCATCCCACAAAATGTCTTAAATATTCCTAAATGTAGCTCCTACCACAATAGGCTTTTCCTTTTTTTGGCCATGCTCCAAGGCATCTGGGATCTTAGTTCTCCGACCAGAGATTGAACCTGCACCCCCGTGCAGTGGAAGCACAATCTGAACCACTGGACCACCAGAGAAGTCCCCGGCAACTGGCTTTAAGAGCCTGTGTTGGTTTGCTAGGTTGCCATAACGCCATAGCTAAATGCCACCACCTCGATGACTGAAACAGCAGAAATCTCTTCCTCACCTTTCTGGAGGCTGGAAGTCCAAGATCCAGGTCCTGGCAGGTTTGCTCCTCCTAAGGCCTCTCTCCTTGGCCTGCAATGGCCCCACTTCTGAGCACACGCATCCCTGGTGTCTCTTCTTCATGTTTCGTTTATTTTTGAGGTAAGAACACTTAACTTGAGATCTAGTCTTTTAACCCGTTTTTAAGTTCAAAACACTATCTTGTGAACTAGGTTGTACCCAGAACTCTGGAACCTACTCACCTTGTGTTAACAGACACTTATACCCTGGTGTTGGAGAAGATTCTTGAGCGTCCCTTGGGCTGCAAGATCCAACCAGTCCATCCTAGAGGAAATCATCCTGAATATTCATCGGAGAGACTGATGCTGAAGCTGAAACTCCAATACTTTGGCCACTTGATTCGAAGAACTGACTCATTGGAAATGACCCTGATGCTGGGAAATATTGAAGGTGGGAGGAGAAGGGGATGACAGAGGATGAGGAGGTTGGATGGCATCACCGACTCAATGGACATGATTTTGAGCAATCTCCAGAAGTTGGTGATGGATAGGGAAGCCTGGCATGCTGCAGTCCATGGGATCACAGAGTTGGACATGACTGAACAAATGAACTGAACTGATACCTGTGGAACCACATCTCCCCATTTCCGCCTCTCCTGGCCCCAGCAACCACCATTCTACTCTCTGCTTATATGGGTTTGACTACTTTAAATTCCTCGTATAAGTGGAGTCATCTGTCCTTTCGTCATTATTTCACAAAATATTTTGCTTTTATTTCACAAAATATCCTATAGGTTCCCCTATGTTATTGCATATGGCAGGATCTTCTCTTTTTTTTAATGTATAGAATGTTTATCGAAGTATTATTTGTAATGACAAAAATGAACATCATAAAACATTGCATTATAAGTTTTTGCTTAGACCAACTATGCTATTGACATGTGATGGAATACTGTTAAATCATGTAATATAGCTTTATAGTATACATAGTATACATCAAACTGCTAAATTAAATCTTTATACAATGTGGGATGATATTCACCTGTGTGTGTGTGTGTGTGTGTAGCAAGAAAATATTAGGAGAAAGTGAAAGATTAGAAAAATGAGCATATCATTGTATAGAATTAGTTAAGTTTGGGTTGTAGGATCATGTTTTTTAAAGGCTGACTAATACTCCATTCTCTCTTTCTCTGTATACAGCATATTTTGTTTATGCATTCATGTGTCTCTAGACATTTAGATTGTTTCCATATCTTGGTTATTGTAAATAATAATGCAGTGAATGTGGGAATGCAGATATCTCTCCACGTCCTGGCCAACGCTTGTTGTTTTTGGTCTTGATAATGGTCATCCTACAAGGTGTGAGGTGAGATCTCATTATGTTTTTTTTAAAATAAATTTATTTATTTATGGCTGTGCCAGGTCTTCGCTGGTGTCTGGGCTTTTCTGTAGTTGCGGAGGGTGGGGGTTGTTCTTTGCGGCAGTGCAAGGGCTTTTCATCGGGGTGATTGCTCTTGTTGCAGAGCGTGGCTCTAGGACTCTCAGGCTCAACAGCTGCAGTTCCCAGGCTCTAGAGCACAGGCTTAATAGCTGTGGCTTAGTTGCTCCGAGGCATGTGGGACCTTCCCGGATCAGGGACTGAACCCGTGTCTCCTGAATTGGCAGGCGGACTCTTTACCACTGAGGCCTCAGGGAAGCCCTCATTGTGGTTTTGACTTGCATTTCCCTGATGCTTCCTGATGCTGATCATCTTTTCACATACCTGTTGGCTGTTACATGTCTTCTGTGGAGCGATATCTATTCAAGTGCTTTGTCCATTTTGTAACTGGGTTGTTTGTGTTTTTGATATTGAGTTTTACAAGTTCTTTATATATTTTGGATACTAACACCTTATCGGATGTATAATTTGCAGGTGTTTTCTCCCATTCCATTGGCTGTCTTTTCATTTTGTTATTGATTTCCTTTGCTGTGCTGAAGCTTTTCATTTTGATATAGTCCCATTTGTCTATTTTTTGCTTTTTTAAAATAATTTTTTTAATTTTCTAAAATTTTAATTAGTTAATTTTTGGCTGCTCTGGGTCTTCATTGCTGCACATGGGCTTTCTCTAGGTGCCGCGAGCAGGGTCTCTCCTCTTCATTGTGGTGCACAGGCTTCTCATTGCAGTGACTTACCTTGATTTGGAGCATTGGCCCTAGAAGGTGGGCTTCAGGAGTTGTGGCACGTGGGCTTAGTTGTTCTGCAGCGTGTGGGGTCTTCCCGGTCTAGGGATCAAACTTGTGTCTCCACCAGGAAGTCCCTCTGGACCACCAGGTACTGGACTACAAGGGAAGTCCCTCTATTTTTGCTCTTGGTGTCAAAAAAAAAAAAAATTATGTCAAGGAGCTCTCTCTCTGTTCTCCTTTAGGAGTTTTATAGTTCCTGATCTTACATTTAAGCCTTTAATCCATTTTGAGTTGATTTTTGTGCATGGTATAATATAAGTGAAAGTTGTTCAGTCATGTCCAACTCTTGTGACCCCATGGACTGTAGCCTGCCAGGCACCTCTGTCCATGGAATTCTCCAGGCAAGAATACTGGAGTGAGTAGCCATTTGCTTCTCCAGGGGATCTTCCCAACCCAGGGATCAAACCCAGGTCTCCCACATCGCAGGCAGGTTCTTTACTGTCTGAGCCACCAGGGAAGTGCAATTTCATTCTTTGGCCTGTGGATTCCATTTTCTCAACACCATCAGTTGGAGAGATTATCCTTTTCCCATTGTGTATTTGGCACCCTTATTCAAGATCAGAAATCCCTTATGATTATACAGTGGAAGTGAGAAATAGATTTAAGGGCCTAGATCTGATAGATAGAGTGCCTGATGAACTATGGAATGAGGTTCATGACATTGTACAGGAGACAGGGATCAAGACCATCCCCATGGAAAAGAAATGCAAAAAAGCAAAATGGCTGTCTGGGGAGGCCTTACAAATAGCTGTGAAAAGGAGAGAGGCGAAAAACAAAGGAGGAAAGGAAAGATACAAGCATCTGAATGCTTCCAAAGAATAGCAAGAAGAGATAAGAAAGCCTTCTTCAGCGATCAATGCAAAGAAATAGAGGACAAGAACAGAATGGGAAAAACTAGAGATCTCTTCAAGAAAATTAGAGATACCAAGGGAACAATTCATGCAAGGATGGGCTCGATAAAGGACAGAAATGGTATGGACCTAACAGAAGCAGAAATATTAAGAAGAGGTGGCATGAATACACAGAAGAACTGTACAAACAGGATCTTAACGACCCAGATAATCATGATGATGTGATCACTAATCTAGAGCCAGACATCTTGGAATGTGAAGTCAAGTGGGCCTTAGAAAGCATCACTACGAACAAAGCTAGTGGAGGTGATGGAATTCCAGTTGAGCTGTTTCAAATCCTGAAAGATGATGCTGTGAAAGTGCTGCACTCAATCTGCCAGCAAATTTGGAAA
>SJYT01016115.1:366318-420007 GCA_006410635.1 Cephalophus harveyi | reverse complement strand
AAGCTGAAACTCCAGTACTTTGGCCACCTCATGCGAAGAGTTGACTCATTGGAAAAGACTCTGATGCTGGGAGGGATTGGGGGCAGGAGGAGAAGGGGACGACAGAGGATGAGATGGCTGGATGGCATCACTGACTGGATGGACGTGAATATGAGTGAACTCCGGGAGTTGGTGATGGCCAGGGAGGCCTGGCGTGCTGCGATTCATGGGGTCGCAAAGAGTCGGACACGACTGAGCGACTGAACTGGACTGATGTTACTGACCTGGGTGCTTGTACACTTTATTCAATAGGAATTGGTAAGAGACCGGAAGAGGGATTTAGGCAAGGCTTTATGGGACTCATGCTGTAGCAGGAGGGAGCAAAAACAAGTAAGTGGTGCCCTTGCTTGCTCCCCAGGGTGAGGTGAGCTGGTTCCTTATATGGGGTGAGGGTGGGAGCAGCTTGGTAGATCAAGCGGGAGGGGTGGCTGGGGAGGTCTGCCCACCCCCCTGGTGGTACTGTGTGTCAGGATCGTGCACAAGACCCTGCCTTTCCTCCTGGCTCTTCAGAAGTAGCAGCTGGATTTTTGGTCTTCTTGTATCTTGTTGATCATAATTTACCCTAAAGGTGCATGCTCACAGTTATTTTTAGCCCCTTATGGTTTCCCAGAGAAACCATATTCTGTTGCTCGAGGAGACGTTTGTCCAGGTGCAAACACCGCAGTAAAGCGTCCCAGCCCATCTGGGCTTTCGATTCTGTCCCTTGGTCAATGTGTTTGCTTTCCTGTCAGTACCATACTTTTAACTTCTGTAGATTTGTATTATATTTTGAAATCAGAAGATGTGATACCTCCAGCTTCGTTCTTCTTTCTTGCAATTGCTTTCGCTATTTGGGATCTTTTGTGATTCCACATGAATTTTAGGATGATGTTTAATATTTCCCTTAAAAATGTCATTGGGTATAATATTGAATCTATAGATAGTTTTGGATAGTATGAACATTTTAACAGAATTAAATTTCACAAGCCATGAGCATGGGCTATCTTTCCATTTATTTGTGTCTTCTTTCATTTCTTTCATCAATGTTTTGTAGTTTTCAGTAGGCCAGTCTTTCATCTCCTTCATTAAATTTATTTCTAAGCATTATAATTGGGAGTGTTTTCTTATTCTCTTTTGGATACAGTATTAATATATAAAAACACAAGTAATTTTTGTGTACTGATTTGGTGTTTTGTCATTTTATTAAATTCCTTTATTAGTTCTAAGAGTACTTGGTGGAATCTTTGGGATTTTCTACATATAAGATTATGCCATTTGTGAACAGAGGTCATTTTACTTCTTCCTTTCTGATTTGAATGACTCACATTTCCTTTTCTTGCTTAATTGCTCTGACGAGCACTTCCAATACTATGTTGAATAGAAGTGATGAGATTGGGCATGTTTGTCTTGTTCTTGATCTTAGAGGATCAGTTTTTCAGTGTTGAGTATGATGTTAGCTATGGGCTTTTTATATCTGGCCTTTGTTATGTTAAGGTAAATTCTTTGTATAACTAGTTTTTGAGTTTTCAGTCATGAAAGATTTATGTGTGTGGGGGGGGCTGGGGGAGAACGAGGGCTGGGACTCCGGTTCCATCATCTTACTAATGTCACTCCTCTTCATCTTCTTATAAGAACACCAATCCTATTGCATTCAGGCCCCACCCTTTTGGCCTCATTCAACTTTAATTACCTCTTCATGGGCCCTAGCACCAAACATAATCACCTTGCGGGGGTCAGGACTTCAACGTATGAAAATTTGGGGAGAGGGGGACAATTCAGGTTATTAAAAAATCCCAATTTTTATCCTTTAAGTAGTAAAAGTGTTTTCTATAAATACTTGCCGAAACACTTTGACAAGCACAGTCATGAATTTTGTGTCCAAGTCCGCAAAATTATAGAATGTGAGTGCCAGAGGGGACCTTACAGGTCATACTTGGGTGCCTTCAATTTTTAGTTGATGAAACTTGGAGCCGGGATGGGGATGAGTCTTGTGTGTAGGTCACACAGCTGGGACTCACTGGCACCCGTACTGGAGCCCAGAATTCCCATGTGGAATAGGGCTCACTCAACTGCAGTGCACCAGGCTGTTTCAAGTCGGATTCTGTATGTGGTATCGTTCTTGCTGTTTACCACTTTGAATTTCACCAATGCTTTCTTTATGCCTAGGCCGATAGCAACTTGCTCCTGCCAAGCATTTTACTTGGAAATATAGTGTCTCATTTAGTCTTCTCCGTAGAGAGACCATAACATTTCCTCATTTTATAGATAAGGATGTCCGAAAGATTAAGTCACTTGCTCAAGGTTCTCCTGAGAATAAGAGACATAGCCGGAGGTGGATGTAGAGTTGAAGGTTTATGTGCTGGTGAATTGAATCGCTCATGTGTTTGCCGGCTCTGAAGAAAGCTGAGTCATCAGCTTCTTTCTCCGATCCTATTTGACTTATCTCTTCAGGTTCAACAACAGGCAGTGAAAGAGGGCAACTGCAGACCTTCACAGGGCGCTGGAAAATGATTCTTTTGTTTTACTTCTCATGCAGAAAAGGATTGAGGGGGGAAACAAATAATTTCTACATGACAGGGCCAGGGCCCAATAAGCTGATGGGCTACAGAATACTTTGTAACAAAAACACTTTACAGTGATGGTAAAAATAACCTGTCCATGACTTTAAAAAATCCAAACAATGTTGAAAAGTATAAAGGAAGAATGAATTTTCTCATCTTCCTGTTCCATCCTCAGTTGCATTCTCCAGAGGTGATTATTACTACTTTCACACATGTAGTCAGAAATATATTTTAAGCACACATAAGCACATATCTAATATATGTAAATTATAGTGTAGGAGAAGACTATACTATTGTTTAGTAATATGCTTTTTTAATCCTTAACAGTACATCTTTGACATCGTTTCATATTAATGTATGTAGTTTCATTTCATTCTTCTTAGTGATGGCAAAATATTTCACTGTAGAAATATACCACGATTTATTTAATTATTCCTGTAATAGACTGAGGGCTTTCCAGGTGGCGCAGTGGTAAAGAATCTGCCTGCTATTGGAGGAGATGGGGATTTGATCCCTGGCTCAGGAAGATCCCCTGGAGAAGGAAATGACAACCCACTCCAGTATTACTGCCTGGGAAATCCCATGGACAGAGGAGCCTGGAGGGCTACAGTCCATGGGGTCACAAGAGTCAGACACAACTGAAGCAACTAAACAACAGCAATAATAGACTGAATGATGTCTCACCTCAGTGTCCATATCCTAACCTGTAAACATTACCTTATTAGGGAAAAAAAAAAGTCTTTGCAGATGTGATCAATTAAGCATCTCTCGATGGGGAGATTATCCTGAAAGATCTGGGTGGGCCCTACATGAATCACAAGTGTCCTTTTAAAAGAAAGGCAAACAGGGACTTCCCTGGTCGTCCCGGAGTTAAGACTCTGCACTTCCATGGCAGGGGGTGCAGGTTCGATCCCTAGGCAGGGAACTAAGATCCTGTATGCCATGTGGTGCGGCCAGAAGGAGAGAAAGGCAGGCAGAGATTTGACTCGCAGAGAAGAAGGTGATGTGAAGACAGAGGCAGAGATTAGAGTGTTGTGGCCACAAGCCAAGGAATGCCAACAGCAAGCCCACCAGTCCTGCCAAAATCCTAGAAAACAAATGCAACCCTCTCCAGTCTCCCTTGCCGCTGGAGTTCTCGGCGTGACAGCCGCACTTGAATAAAAGGTAGGTGTGCCGACCATGGAGCGTGCTTCCCAACGCTCTTACTGCCGCTTTCCTTATTGGAGCAGTGCTGTGGAGCCCGGTCACAGGCTGTGAGTGCTCTTTTTTTAATATTTATTTTTTTGTGTCAGGTCTTGGTTTCCGCATTCGGGATCATTGTATCATGCTCTCTAGTTGAAGTGAGCAGGCTTAGTCACTTGGTGGCTTGTGGGATCTTACTGTAGTTCCCCGACCAGGGACTGAACCTCCATCCCCTTCATTGCAGACAGATTCTTAACCGCTGGACTATCAGGGAAGTCCCTGGCTGTGAGTGTTGAGAAAGCACTTGGGAAGTGTGAGGGCCTGGCCTTTGCGTTTTCGTGTCCCATCCGTAGCTCTGTGGCAAAGAGGCAGTTGTGGTGACCGTGGGGCAGCCCCCTGCCCTGTGGGCCACGGCTCCGGGTGGGCGCTGCCAGCTCTCAGTTCTTCCTCCGAGAAGAGACAGTGTCCCTGCAAACAGCGGAAGCAGCGCCCCTGGTCTGCTCTGAGAGGCGTTTCTGCAGACCCGCCCTGGCGCCTGCTTCTCCATCCCTTTTACGACTTTGTTGTTGCTGTTCAGCCACCTAGTCAAGTCCGACTCTTTGAGACTTCACAGACTGCAGCACACCAGGCCTCCCCATCCGTCACTGTCTCCCAGAGTTTGCCCAAGTCCATGTCGGTGAAACCATCCAGCCATCTTATCCTCTGTCACCCTTTTCTGCCATCAATCTTTCCCAACATTAGGGTCTTTTCCAGTGAGTCAGCTTTTATGACATTATAAGCACCCAATTCCCTTTATTTACTTATTTTATTTTTTTAATGCTTTAAAAAAATGTATTTATTTATTTGGCTGCGCTGGGTCTTAGTTGCAGCATGTGGGATCTAGTTCCCTGATCCAGGGATTGAACCTGGGCCCTCTGCATTAGGGGCATGGAGTCTTAGCCACGGGACAACCAGGGAAGTCTTCCCAATTCCCTGCATTTAAATACTTCCTGCTTATGTGACCTCTTTGTTGTTGTTGTTTAGTCACTAACTTGTGTCTGACTCTTTGAGACCCCATGGTCTGTAGCCTGCCAGGCTCCTCTGTCCATGGGATTTCCCAGGCAAGAATACTGGAGTGAGCAGCCATTTCCTTCTCCAGGGGATCTTCCCAACCCAGGGACTGAACCCACGTCTCTTGCACTGGCAGGCAGATTCTTTACCACAGGGTTTGATATGCAATTAAACCCTGACTAGTTTCAAGTCTACCTCACAACTACAGATACAAAAATTCTGAATTAAATATTAGTTAAACCTACTGGTAATTATGCATAGATATTGATGTGTGTATTATACACACACTTACACAGACATATACATACATAATGCAAGGACCTTAGGAAATGTCTATGCAACTGACCCTCAGTTCAGTTCAGTCGCTCAGTCACGTCCGACTCTTTGTGACCCCATGAATCGCAGCACGCCGGGCCTCCCTGTCCATCACCAACTCCCAGAGTTCACTCAGACTCACGTCCATTGAGTCAGTGATGCCATCCAGCCATCTCATCCTCGGTCGTCCCCTTCTCCTCCTGCCCCCAATCCCTCCCAGCATCAGAGTCTTTTCCAATGAGTCAACTCTTCACATGAGGTGGCCAAAGTACTGGAGTTTCAGCTTTAGCATCATTCCTTCCAAAGAAATCCCAGGGCTGATCTCCTTCAGAATGGACTTGTTGCATCTCCTTGCAGTCCAAGGGACTCTCAAGAGTCTTCTCCAACACCACAGTTCAAAAGCATCAATTCTTTGGCACTCAGCCTTCTTCACAGTCCAACTCTCACATCCATTCATGACTACTGGAAAAACCATAGCCTTGACTAGACGGACCTTAGTCGGCAAAGTAATGTCTCTGCTTTTGAATATGCTGTCTAGGTTGGTCATAACCTTTCTTTCAAGGAGTAACCATCTTTTAATTTCATGGCTGCAGTCACCATCTGCAGTGATTTTGGAGCCCCAAAAAATAAAGTCTGACCCTACTAATAGATTAAAGGAGAAAAATCACAAAATTATCATAATATAGGAAAAGCATTTAATCAAATTAAACAACTCATGATAAAAACTCAGAAACTTAGGAATAGATTGTGGTCATTTTGTTTTCTTGATAAAGGCTATCACATTAGTGTACCTGCTAAAACAAAAAGGTGTGAATTGTGGCTCAAACAAACGTTATTTCTTTCTCACTTAACCGTCTCACTGCGAGCAATCCTGGTCTAGGGGATGGTTGGCCCTCTTCACGTCATCGTTCAAGATTCCAAGTTTCTCCTGTGTCATAGTTCCAGCCACTGGGCGTGTCATTGTCTCTAGTGAAAGCTAGGTGGCTGCCATGACCAGGTTCCAGCTGTGAAAAGACATCACGAAGGAGGCATGCCCAGTGTCTGAAGTCCCAGACCCAGAATGACTCATATCATTTTGCATTCCAGTAATGATAGTTTAGACGCACGGCCTCGTCCACCTGCAGACACGTCTAGGAAGCGTGCCAGGCTCTAGCTCTGGCGCCTTGTGTACACAGCTCCAGCTTTGCGTGGCTGTGCCTACCTTAGTCATGTGCACGGGTGCCCCTGGTGGCAGCTCGTGCCATTCCTGGGACCTTAGAGACCTAGAGGTCGGGGGAGAAGACCTGAGTGGGCGATGATGAATCACCATCTGGCGTTTCTGGAATGCATGCTTGGTGGCAGCACTGCTTCCACATCCAGGGAGTCCTGCCCTGCACCGCCCAGAATGGACCTGCAGAGGCTCTAATCATCTCGAAGCTATCAAGAGGGATGAGGGATGAATCCAAACATGAAGGAGGTGAAAGCCGTAAGGGGCTGACATCCACCCCTGGGAGGATCCAGCAGAAACCAGCAGGATCCACCAGAAACCATTCTCCCCTTACCACCTCATCAGACGGCTCTATGACTCAGTCATCCCACGCAGCCTCGCTGGAGCCATACTGCAAGGTCCTGGCATCACCGTGTGATGCTCTTGCCAGCCTGGGAACATACTCCCTGTTTGCTTTCCCCCGATTTCCTGTTTACTTCTGTGACTTTGCTTCCTTGGATTCGCTCTTTTCCCCAGTAGGGTGTCATCACGTAAACTTTTACCTTAGATTCCATTTTCCAGGGAAGCTAGGGTGATATGTCAATGAAGAAAGGAAGGATGGATTATGGTAAACAGCCAGAGTCTTTATATCTAAGATCCATAGAAAACATCCTACTCTGAGGAAGAATTTTAGATGCCTTCCATTAATATTAGAAATAAGGGAGAGATAGGACTTCCCTGGTGGTCAAGGGGTTAAGACTCCATGCTTCCAATGCAGGGGGCATGGGTTTGATCCCTGGTTGGGGAAATAAACTGAGAAGGGAATGTCAAGCCACTTCAGTATTCTTGCCTTGAGAACCCCATGAACAGTATGAAAAGGCAAAAAGATAAGACACTGAAAGATGACCCCCCAGGTTGGTAGGTGCCCAATATGCTACTGGAGATCAGTAGAGAAATAACTCCAGAAAGAATGAAAAGATGGAGCCAAAAAGAAAACAACACCCATTTGTGGATGTGACTGGTGATGGAAGTAAAGTCCGATGCTGTGAAGAGCAACATTGCATAGGAACCTGGAATGTTAGGTCCATGAATCGAGGCAAATTGTAAGTGGTCAAACAGGAGATGGCAAGAGTGATCGTTGACATTTTAGGAATCAGTGAACTAAAATGGACTGGAATGGGTGGATTTAACTCAGATGACCATTATATCTACTACTGTGGGCAAGAATCCCTTAGAAGAAATGGAGTAGCCATCATGGTCAACAAAAGAGTCCAAAATGCAGTACTTGGATGCAATCTCAAAAACAACAGAATGATCTCTTTTCATTTCCAAGGCAAACCATTCAGTATCACGGTAATCCAAGTCTATGCCCTGACCAGTAACGCTGAAGAAGCTGAAGTTCAATGGTTCTATGAAAACCTACAAGGTTCTACAAGGTTAGAACCTACAAGGTTAGGTTTTAAAACTAACACCCAAAAAAGATGTCCTTTTCATTATAGGGGACTGGAATGCAAAAGCAGGAAGTCAAGAAACACCTGGAGTAACAGGCAAATTTGGCCTTGGAGTACAGAATGAAGCAGGGCAGAGGCTAATAGAGTTGCCTAGAGAACAGACTGGTCATAGCAAACACCCTCTTCCAACAACACAAGAGAAGACTCTACACAGGGACATCACCAGATGGTCGACACCGAAATCAGATTGGTTATATTCTTTGCAGCCAAAGATGGAGAAGCTCTATATAGTCAGCAAAAACAAGACCGGGAGCAGACTGTGGCTCAGATCATGAACTCCTTATTGCCAAATTCAGACTTAAATTGAAGAAAGTAGGGAAAACCACTAGACCATTCAGGTATGACCTAAATCAAACCCCTTATGATTATATAGTGGAAGTGAGGAATAGATTTAAGGGACTAGATCTGATAGACGGAGTGCCTGATGAACTATGGACAGAGGTTCATGACATTGTACAGGAGACAGGGATCAAGACCATCCCCAAGAAAAAGAAATGCAAAAAGCAAAATGGCTGTCTGGGGAGGACTTACAAATAGCTGTGAAAAGAAGAAAAGCAAAAAGCAAAGGAGAAAAGGAAAGATATAAGCATCTGAATGCAGGGTTCCAAAGAATAGCAAGGAGAGATAGGAAAGCCTTCCTCAGTGATCATTGTGAAGAAATAGAGGAAAACCATAGAATGGGAAAGAATAGAGATCTCTTCAAGAAAATTAGAGATACCAAGGGAACATTTCATGCAAGGATGGGCTCGATGAAGGCCAGAAATGGTATGGACCTAACAGAAGCAGAAGATATGAAGAAGAGGTGGCAAGAATACACAGAAGAACTGTACAAAAAAGATCTTCATGACCCAGATAATCACGATGGTGTGATCACTCACCTAGAGCCAGACATTCTGGAATGTGAAGTCAAGTGGGCCTTAGGAAGCACCACTATGAACAAAGCTAGTGGAGGTGATGGAATTCCAGTTGAGCTATTTCAAATCCTGAAATTATATATGGATGTGAGAGTTGGACTGGGGAGAAAGCTGAGCACCAAAGAATTGATGCTTTTGAACTGTGGTGTTGGAGAAGACTCTTCAAAGTCTCTTGGAGAGCAAGGAGATCCTACCAGTCCATCTTAAAAGAGATCAGTCCTGAGTGTTCGTTGGAAGGACTGATGTTGAGGCTGAAACTCCAATACTTTGGCCACCTGATGGGAAGAGCTGATTCACTGGAGAAGACCCTGAGGCTGGAAAAGATTGAAAGCGGGAGGAGAAGGGGACAACAGAGGATGAGATGGTTGGATGGCATCACTGACTCAGTGGACATGAGTTTGGGTAAACTCTGGGAGATGGTGATGGACAGGGAGGCCTGGTGCGCTGCAGCCCATGGGGTCACAAATAGTTGGACAGGACTGAGCCACTGAATTGAACTAAACTGAACTGGGGAACTAAGATCCAACATGCCACATGGCTTCACCAAAATCAATCAAGCAATCAATAAAAATTTTTTTAAAAGAAAAAAGAAATAAGGTAGAGATACTTGATATCACCTCTACTGTTCAACACAGTACTGCTATCTCTAGTCAATGCAGAAAGACATAAAAAAGAACTAAAGGTAAAAAGATAACAAGGGAAGAGATAAAATTGTCATTAGTTGCTCAACTTTAGAAAACCTAACAATCAATAATAAAAACCATCAAAATATATAAGGGTTTATCAAGGTCTCTGGAAAAATGACTACCTTAGAAGGCTCAATTGCATTCATGTCTTACACCAGCAATAAACGTGTATAAGATACAACAGAAAACATGGTTTTCATAAGAAAAAAAAAGAAAGTATCTAGGAAGATATCAAGAAGGTATTTAAAACCCCTTTGGAGAAAATTTGAAAAACTTGAAAAAAAAGAAATAGAAAATGATCTGAATCAATGAAGAGACAGTGCACAAATAATGGAGTAGATGATTTAATATTATAGAGATGATAATTCCCCCCTGATTAAGTAGTCTATATATTCACTGCAGTCCACACAATATTTCAGTTGGATTGTTTTTTTAAAAGAAATCATATCATCTTCCTTTAAAGTGTCTAAGGAAAGATACATGTCAATAAGTTGCTAAGTTTATTTTGAAATAGAGAAACCAAGAATGAAGAGGTCTCTTCCCAGATATTAATAGACACTACAAAGCCACTGTAACAAAAACAGTATGGTAACTGTGGATGAACAGGCTAGCCCAACAGAACAGAACTGAGGGCTCTGAAACAAACCTTTGAGTATAGGAGAACGTGAAAGATGATGAAGTTGGCACAAACCAATGGAGAAAGGAAATAGTGCCTTAGCACAGCAGAAAAATTAAACTGGGTCCTTACCTCACTTCATTTATAAAGTTGGACTACAGATGGACTAAGGTGGTCTGGAAGGATGATAGAATAAAGTTAGAGGAAGAAAATGTAGGAGACTCTTTGTCATGTGAGTAGGGTTGAAGGATTTCATAAGCAAGACACAGAATGCAGACTCCAAAAGGTGAAAAAGTTAATAGGTGGGCAACAAAGGTGTTAATAATTAAGAATTTATTTTAGGAACTTCCCTGGTGGTCCAGTGGCTAAGATTCCATGCTCCCAATGCAGGGGTCCTTGGTTCCATCCCTAGTCAGGGAACTAGATACCGTATGCCATAAGTAAGACCCTGTACAGCCAAATAAAAAAACAGAATTTATTTTAAATATGATACAAGTGACAAAGTTGGCAGGTGGCTTGCAGGGAGATTTTTACATCCTCAAAAAGTCACATACAAATACTATCTAGATTATAAAGCAAATCTAATAGAAAAATGTACATAGGGGCTATCCAAATGGCCAGCAGTGCTCAACTTGGTTAGGTAACTGAGAAATGCAAAACAGAATGAGGTATCACGTCATAGCTTCTGGGGTAGCAAACGTTAGAGTCAGACAGTTCCAAGTGTGGGCCTCTGGAGAGCAGTGTGCCCACACTTAAGGATGCCACATATATGCCAGGATCCAGCCATCATGCTTGTGGGTAAGCGTTCCACAGAAAACTTGCTCATAGCCCATGAATGGGTGGGTTCATGGGGGTTCATCTCAGCATTCTTGAGGTATTGAGTAGGTGGAAGCAACCAGAATTTAACAAGAGGGTGATGGAATAGGGCTATGGAATAGATCAGCCTATGGGTGCTTTTCAGCAGTTAGGTGATATAAACTCGATTTGCAAGTGCATCCTGGGCAGATCTTATTTACTTATTTAAGCCAAAGTATAGTTACTTACAATGTTATTTAATTTCAGGTGTATAGCAAAGTGATTCAGTTATATATACATATGTATCTAATTTTTTCCAGATTTTTTTTTCTCTTACAGGTTGTTAAAAAAATCGAGTATAGTTCCCTGTGCTATACAGTGGGTCCTTGCTGATTATCTGTTTTATATATATTAGTGTGTATATGTTAAGCCCAAGCTTCTAGTTCATCTCTCCCCACTTTACCTTTCCCCTTTGGTAACCATAAGTTTGTTTTCTAATCTGTGAGTCTATCTCTGTTTTGTGTATAAGTTCATTTGTGTCACTTTTTTAAGATTCCACCTATAAGTGATATCATATGATATTTGTCTTTCTTTGTCTGACTTACTTCATTTAGTGTAATAAATTTTAGGTCTATCCATGTTGCTGCAGCTTCCCTGGTGGCTCAGAGGTTAAAGTGTCTGCCTCCAATGCGGGAGACCCGGGTTTGATCCCTGGGTCGGGAAGATCCCCTGGAGAAGGAAATGGCAATCCACTCCAGTATTCTTGCCTGGAGAATCCCATGGACGTAGAAGCCTAGTAGGTTACAGTCCACGGGGTCGCAAAGAGTCGGACACGACTGAGCGACTGACACTGACTGACACTGACATGTTGCTGCAAATAATATTATTTCATTCTTTTTTAAGGCTTAGTAACATTTCTTTGTATATTGTTTAGTGGCTCAGCCACGTCAGACTCTTTGCAACCTCATGGACTGCAGCACTTCAGGCTGCTTCCCTGTCCTCGCTTGTATATACATACCGTATTTTCTTTATCTATGTATCTGTTGATGGACATTTAGATTGCTTCCATATCTCAGCTATTGTGCTGGGCAGATCTTAAAATCAGAATGTTGACTGAAAGAAGCAGATTCAGATATCTGGCATGATATGACTTCTGTATATTTTAACATATTTTAAGCAACATATGCAAGAATACTTACCAAGTCCATTAAATCCAAGGAGGAGGGGAAGGAATAGGGGTGGGAACTGAAGAGAGAAAATAAAATGGGAGACTGATGTAGATGCTATGAGCTGAGGAGTATGATTAACTCAATTTCTGCACCTGCTTTCAAAAACCAATTAAAAATTGTAGCTCTCCTTTTTTTTTTTTTTGATGTTGTTTTGTCTACAACATGCCCTACATTGCTCTCAGGCCTTGGCACACTTTGAAGCAGTGATTCCTGCATCTGTCGCTGCTCGGAGCTGTGAGGGTCTGGGGAGCATCCGTGCCAGTCACCCTCTGCCATTCTCTGGGTACCCGGCACAAGCTGGTGATAAATAGTTTTGTTGACTGAAAACTCAGAACACTCTGGAAACTAGCTTATGTTTCTCAGAAGCTTAGAAACATAGTCAAACCAAAGAATGTGGTGCTTTGAACTAAGCTTTTCTAAATCTCCTCCTGCATATTTTCAAGGCTCAGGGTTGGGAAGCAGGTCCTAGCTTCCATCCCTGTGTTGTCTCCCTGACTGGCTTCCCCCTGCTCCTCTGGGTTCCTACCTCTCTCCAGCCGTGCTCTCTCTCTAGGTGGGAAAGTCAGCTGATGGTGGCATTGTTGTCCGTCCTTCGTGGTGATGGAAGCCAGGAGGCAGAAGTTTGTCTATCTCGGCAATTATCCAGCCAAGGCGGGCCGGGGAACTGCGCTCTCCTGCTTCCCACCCGTCTCCACCCCCGACCCCGACCCCTTCCTTGGCCTTTCAGGGACCCACCCTGTCCTGGAGGTAAAGTCTCTACCTGACATTCAAGTCCTTCCAGATCTGCTCAGCCATCCAGGCCTCAGCTTTTGCTACTTGAACTGGTATGATTTGCTTCTTTACCCAAGGGTACAGCTATGGTCACTCTTTATTTGGCTGTGCTGGGTGTTTGTTGCTGCTCTGGGTTTTCTCTAGCTGCGGTGAGCGGGCTTCTTACTGCCACAGCTTCTCTTGTTGCGGGCTCTAGAGCATTCAGGCTTCGGTAGTTGCGGCAGGTGGGCCATAGTTGCAGCCCCCAGACTCTAGGGCGAAGGCTCAGGAGCTGTGGCACACGGGCTTAGGTGCGATTACGGCTTGTGGGATCTTCCCTGATTGGCGGTCGAGTCCATACCTCCTGCATTGGCAGGCAGATTGTTTAACAGTGAGCCACCAGGGAAGACCATGGTCACTCTTTTCTAGATTTTAAAATTCCGTAATAAGTGACTTGAAATAAAACAGTTACAATTAAAACTAAATAAACTTTCTTGGACCCGGTGCCTGAGGAGGCAGTTGATTGCTCCGCCAACCTTGGGTTTGTCCCTCTCTGCTTTGCAGTAAGTAACAACTTGCTTATCTCACTTTCTCAAACTCAGCTGTTTGGCAGGGTCAGCAGGTTAGAAAAGCCCTTTCAGCATTAACCCCTGCACTAGGGGTTTCCACCCCATCTCTCCAGACCCACGGTTCTCCCTTCTCCACCCTCTCTGGGCCCTGGGAGGCCTGCCTCTGCAGACAGCCTCCGCAGGCCTTTCACGTCCGCAGTGAAGAGACCTGCAGGTGGACTGGCCTGTTGCAGGGGGCAGTCTGTGCCCTCCAGGAATGATGCCACCCACAGCGAAACCCAGGACTCCCCTGCAGGCCGCCGTACTCCCTGTATCACTTCGTCTGCAGTCTCGTTGTGCTTCCCTACAACTCGGCACTGGTTGAAGGCCAGCCTGGCTCCCCCTGTTACTGAATCCAAGCTGGCTGTACTTACCACGCCGATAATTGGGAGAGGAGGTGTTGGGGCAAGGAATAGCAGCTTTATTTGGAAAGCCAGGCATCCAAGAAGATGGGGGACTGGAGTTCTACAGTGCCATCTTATTGGGTCTGGATGCCCATTTATTTTATAGATCAGAGAGGGGGAAGAGGGAGGAAGTAAAGTAAAATGGCCATTCAGTTCAGTTCAGTCGCTCAGTCGTGTCCGACTCTTTGTGACCCCATGAATTGCAGCACGCCAGGCCTCTCTGTCCATCACCAACTCCCGGAGTTCACTCAGACTCACGTCCATCGAGTCGGTGATGTCATCCAGCCATCTCATCCTCTGTTGTCCCCTTCTCCTCCTGCCCCCAATCCCTCCCAGTGTGAGAGTCTTTTCCAATGAGTCAACTCCTCATGAGGTGGCCAAAGTACTGGAGTTTCAGCTTTAGCATCATTCCTTCCAAAGAACACCCAGGATTGATCTCCTTTAGAATGGATTGGTTGGATCTCCTTGCAGTCCAAGGGACTCTCAATAGTCTCCAACACTCAGTTCAAAAGCATCCATTCTTTGGCGCTCAGCTTTCTTCACAGTCCAACTCTCACATCCATACATGACCACAGGAAAAACCATAGCCTTGACTAGACGGACCTTTGTTGGCAAAGTAATGTCTCTGCTTTTGGATATGCTGTCTAGGTTGATCATAACTTTCCTTTCAAGGAGTAAGCGTCTTTTAATTTCATGGCTGCAATCACCATCTGCAGTGATTTTTAGGCCCCCCAAAATAAAGTCTGACACTGTTTCCACTGTTTCCCCATCTATTTCCCATGATGTGATGGGACCAGATGCCATGATCTTCGTTTTCTGAATGTTGAGCTTCAAGCCAACTTTTTCACTCTCCTCTTTCACTTTTATCAAGAGGCTCTTTAGTTCCTCTTCACTTTCTACCCTAAGGGTGGTGTCATCTGCATATCTGAGGTTATTGATATTTCTCCCAGCAATCTTGATTCCAGCTTGTGCTTCTTCCAGCCCAGCGTTTCTCATTATGTACTCTGCATATAAGTTAAATAAGCAGGGTGACAATATATAGCCTTGACATACTCCTTTTCTTATTTGGAACCAGTCTGTTGTTCCATGTCCAGTTCTAACTGTTACTTCCTGACCTGCATATAGGTTTCTCAAGAGGCAGGTCAGGTGGTCTGGTATTCCCATCTCTTTCAGAATTTTCCACAGTTTATTGTGATCCACACAGTCAAAGGCTTTGGCATAGTCGATAAAGCAGAAATAGATGTATTTCTGGAACTCTCTTGCTTTTTCCATGATCCAGCGGATGTTGACAATTTGATCTCTGGTTCCTCTGCCTTTTCTAAAACCAGCTTGAACATCTGGAAGTTCACGGTTCACGTACTGCTGAAGCCTGGCTTGGATAATTTTGAGCATTACTTTACTAGCGTGTGAGATGAGTACAATTGTGCAGTAGTTTGAGCATTCTTTGGCATTGCCTTTCTTTGGGATTGGAGTGAAAACTGACCTTTTCCAGTCCTGTGGTAGAATTTTCCACAGTTTATTGTGATCCACACAGTCGAAGGCTTTGGCATAGTCAATAAAGCAGAAATAGATGTTTTTCTGGAACTCTCTTGCTTTTTCCATGATCCAGCGGATGTTAGCCATTTGGTCTCTGGTTCCTTTGCCTTTTCTAAAACCAGCTTGAACATCAGGAAGTTCACGGTTCACGTATTGGTGAAGCCTGACTTGGAGAATTTTGAGCATTACTTTACTAGTATGTGAGATGAGTGCACTTGTGTGGTAGTTTGAGCATTCTTTGGCATTGCCTTTCTTTGGGATTGGAATGTAAATGGACCTCTTCCAGTCCTGTGGCCACTGCTGAGTTTTCCAAATTTGTTGGCATATTGAGTGCAGCACTTTCACAGCATCATCTTTCAGGATTTGAAATAGCTCAACTGGAATTCCATCACCTCCACTAGCTTTGTTCGTAGTGATGCTTTCTAAGGCCCACTTGACTTCACATTCCAGGATGTCTGGCTCTAGATGAGTGATCACACCATCGTGATTATCTGGGTCATGAAGATCTTTTTTGTACAGTTCTCCTGTGTATTCTTGCCACCTCCTCTTAATATACATACTTCTTTAAAAAAAAAAGTTCTTCGTCATGACTCTTAAATGGTACAAGTAAGAGAAATGCATTTATTTCGTGCCTCTCAATTAATTAAAATCTTAATTCTTTTAAAAACCTCTGTTGATTTCTCTTAAATATAAACAGGGGAGCTCGGGGGCAGGGGGGTGTTTTTGGCAAGTTCAGCTGTGATTTCTCTGAACACTTTTTGGTTTACTTACTTTCATGGTAAAAGCTGACAATGATCTAAATGTGCTTCAGGTGTTATTTCCTGGTCTCAATGGATTATCTGTATTTGCCTTTTAGTTTACTTTCTTTTTTTTTTTTTCCCTCTGAAATCTTTGATTTGGAGGGTGTCCTTTTTCTGAGGCTCCCCTTCCTTCCTGATCACATGTTTGAGTAAATTGTTTTTCCTACCAGTGTAATCAGACTATTTATTTATTTTTTTGAAGAATAGTTGATATACAATGTTGTATTAGTTTCTGGCATACAGCAAAGTGATTCAGATATGTATATGTTACTGCAAGGTAGTGAATATAGTTCCCTGTGCTATCTAGTCATCACTGTCATTTATCTATTTTATGTATAATAGTATTTATCTCTTAATCCCATGCTTCCAGTTTATCCCTCCCAACACACACTCACACCTTTCTCCGTTGGCAAGTGTAAGTTTATTTTTTTCTGTATATTAATCAAACTAATTTGATTTTCCTCCCTCTGATTGAAGTTATGGGCTAGTACCTCTGGCTCTGACATCAAGAATATATTAATGCCTTCCAGCTTAACCATCCCATTAGTCACAGCACACCCTCAGAGTGCTGTTAACAAAAATACTTTATTTATTTTAACCGGGTGCCAGAGAGCAGTCAAGATTTTAAAATGTGGATAGTGACGAGAAAGATTCTCACTTGGGTATACTACTGCTAATCTTTTAGAGAAAAACTGTAATAAATATGCCAAGACACAGTGATTTGTAGACCATCTCCTTTGAACATCAAGGTCCCCCAAATTCCTTTAAAACGAAAAACAAAAAAGTGTGTCAGAGAATTTCTTGTGATTGAATATAGAATTACATAATAGAAAAGTGTCTTTTCTATTAATAGAACATAATAGAAAAGTGTCTTTCCTTCCCTTAAAAAAATCCTGTTCACTTAGGGAAATGGTAGAAGACAATTTCTATTTTAAATGTTTACTTTTTAATGCTTATTTACTTACTTGGCTGTGTTGGGTCTTAGTTGCAGTGTGCGGAATCTTCTTGCTTTGGAACTTGGGCTCTAGAGCTTGTGGGATGGGTAGTTGCATGGTGGGTTTTGTTGCCCCAAGGCATGTGGGATTTTAGTTCCCTGACTGAGTCCCCTGCAATGGAAGGCCCATCCTTAACCTCTGGACCACAGGGAAGTCCTTAAATGTTTATTTTGAAAAATCTTTAGATGGATCAAGAGAAAGGAGGGGAAAAAGAAGAGGGAAAGAGAGACAGGGGGGTGTGGTGGACTCTTCCTGCCCTTCCTTTTTATTTCACGCTGAAATATAGGATACTTTCAAGACATTCTTCAAGGAAATTGAAAGCAGGAGGTCAGGAAAATGGATTCTTGGAGAAGGGAGGAGAGGAGTTGCTGAGAGAGGTTGTAAGTTTAAGTCAAATTAACCAAAGACCATGGCCACCCGTATATTGTTGTTGGTGCTGTTCAGTCTCTCAGTCGTGTCCTACTTTTTGTGACCCCAGGGGCCTCACCTCAGGCTTCCCTGTTCTTCACTGTCTCCCAGAGTTCACTCAAACTCATGTTCATCAAGTCGGTGATGCCATCCAACCATCACATCCTCTGTCATCCCCTTCTCCTCCTGCCCTCAATCTTTCCCAGCATCAGGGTCTTTTCTAATGAGTCAGTTCTTCGCATCAGATGGCCTAAGTATTGGAGCTTCAGCTTCAGCATCAGTCCTTCCAATGAATATTCAGAACTGATTTCCTTTAGGATGGACTGGTTGGATCTCCTTGCAGTCCTAGGGACTCTCAAGAGTCTTCTCCAACATCACAGTTCAAAAGCATAAATTCTTCGGTTCTCAGCCTTTATGATTCAACTCTCATAGCCATACATGACTATTGGGAAAACCATAGCTTTGACTATAGAGATCTTTGTCAGCTAAGTAATGTCTCTGCTTTTTAATACGCTGTCTAGGTTTGCCATAGCTTTTCTTCCAAGGAGCAAGCGCCTTTTAATTTCATGGCTGCAGTCACCATGTGCAGTGATTTTAGAGCCCAAGAAAATAAACACATATATAGAAACTGTATATAAAGCTATATATACCTATAAAGAAACTATAAAGAAATTATTCAAAGGAAAGAGACAATGGAGTTCATTCAATATGATGTGCTTTTAATATTCCTCCACCGTAGTTCAGCTGGTAAAGAACCCACCTGCAATGCAGGAGACCCCAGTTCATTTCCTGGGTTGGAAAGATCCCCTGGAGAAGGGATAGACTACTCACTCCAGTATTCATGGGCTTTCCTGGTGGCTCAGACGGTAAAGAATCTGCCTGCAATGTGGAAGACCTGGGTTCAGTCCTTGGGTTGAGAAGATCCCCTGGAGGAGGGCATGGCAACCCACTCCAGTATTCTTGCCTGGAGAATCCCCACGGACAGAGGAGCCTGGCGGACTACAGTCCATGGGATCATAAAGAGTTGAACGTGACTGAGCAACTAAGCTCAGCACACCAATTTTTTTTATTATATAGTGTTTTTAAAATCAAGACCTAATGATTTTTATTTTAATATTAACTTATTCTTAACAAGTACAGTCAACCAGGAAGATGAAACCTGATTCAAAACGCAAGTTATTACTCAAAATGCAACCCTCCTGAAGCCCCACTGGGGATCATTAGTGCAAATTCCACTGTAGGTTTTGGTCCCCGGGGACCGTTCAGGAGAGGAGTGAGGAGAGAATAAGGCAGCCAAGTTGCGGAGCACTGAGTCTCCAAAGGGCAGGTTTTCTGGAGGTGATGTTTGTAGATCCATCACCAAACTGCCTTTTCGCTTATTTTCAGATTATCCATTCAAGTCATCCTGTGAATGAGGAATGCCTGTTTCCAAGTGTACTGCAAAGCCCTCTCGGTAAACAAGCGCCGCCCATCCTGGACTCGGTGCCATCAAGGCTGACTGTTGCAGCAGTGTGGTTTGCGATCGCTCTGGCGCTGGTGGCGGCCGGAGTCCTGGGCTTGTCTCAGCCCTGTGCTTACTGCCACCCTCCCGCCCGTGCAGTTCATGCTCCTTACCTGGATGATTCCATCCAATCACTGCACCTGACTTGACAGAGAGGAAAAGACCACGCACCCCGTGTGCACTGGGGCGTGAGAAAGGCTGACTTTCTCGAGGACAGTGAGTCTATGAATAGAATCCTTACGGGCTGACCTGTACCAAGAGTGTGGCTGTGCCCAGGCTGGTTCGTACAGCCCAGAGCACATCAGGCTGAAGGGTGGCAGTTCTGCATTCTGGCTTTAACTTGAGGAGGAATTAGTTTGCGGTTCTTTAGAGATGAATCACTTCTTTGGTTTTAATTTCCTTGTCTTTCGGTCATCTCTAGGGCCTTTCTGCTCTTAAATTCTGAAATCTGTATTTGTAGATTATTAGGGGTGGAAACAACAGGTAAGAATGTGACAGTTTACCAAGAACCATCTGAGAATTCCCTGGCGGTTCCTTGGTTAGGACTCGGCGTTTTTACTGTCCAGGGCATGGGTTCCATCCCTGGGCAGGGAACGAAGGTCCTGCAGGCCCTGTGGCACAGCCAAAAAATAAAAATAATAAAAGGTAAAAAGCACCATCAGGAAAAGGTGCTCAGAGGAATGAACCCCTATCTCAAATCACGAGGCCATTTTCAATTTTCTGTGGGTAGAGAGTCAACTTTTCTCTCTGAACCTCAGACTTCTTCCACTTTTGCTTTCTTGTTTCCCCGCATGTACATGCTTTGCCCCCATGTTTAAAGTGTTCTGCAGCACTTAGTTATTGCTGAGCAATAAATCACCCCATAACTTAATGGCTTAAAAACAACAACTCTTTATCTGGTCATGATTCTGCAGTTAGGGCCAACCTCTGCTGGGCAATGCTTCTGGTCTCACGTGGCTGGCCCTGAGGACCTACCAGGGCTGGCTGATCCCTGATGGCTCATCTCAGGGGTCTAGCAGTCAGCTAAGGCTGTTACAGTGTCAGCAGCCCAGAAGGAGAAGCCCAGGGCCCAGAAACCTGTCTTGTCAGGCTTGCACCTATGGTCCTGTCTCCTCTGCTGAGGTCCCACTAGCTGACACAGGCCTGGTGCATGGCCAAGACCAGAGTCTACGTAAGGGTGTGGATGCAGGAGATGGGATTCACTGGGGATACCAGTTTGCAGTCTCCCACACATTTATCCCCTTGTATTTTGGAAGTCTGTACTTCAGGTTTGAAGTACACGTCTGTATTCCTTGTTCTAGATATCAGTAAGCTTTCACAAAGTAACAATGTAGTTTCTGCCTAACAGATTATTGACCAGAGGTGTAGCAATAGAGAGAGTGATATGATTAATACCACAGTGCAAAGTTGTTAGAGCTTAAAATTGATCTAGGGTCCATTATACAACAATGATTGTCATTATCATCCACGTTTTGCTCCATTAGGTTTTTGTTCCAACCTTGTGTATATTATAAATGTAAAATTTTCAAAAATGATGCACTGCAAAATTTGAGTGAAGAATTTACCAGTGAATTTTATGCAGATACTTTCTGTCATTGTCTGAGCAATGTATATACTAGTATCTCAGAGGTTGATAGTTCTTCAGAATACAGTTCTAATTCAGACAGTGTGAAGATTAGACCAACCGAAAGACAAAAACCTTAGTGACTGACTCTGATATGGAAAGTGAAAATGAAACTCACGGTGCTAGAGGATGCTCCTTTGCTTCTACAGACAAATGGATGGAAGACAGCATTTCACGAAAATTAGAAGACATTAGAGGTGTGTCCGGTGCAACTGTTGAATATAATAACCAGCAAAGTGTTAGTTTAGTAACAGAATTTATTTCTGGCCAGCCAAGATAAAAATTGCTGACCATGGGCATTAGTTTCTGCTGAAGTCTCCCAGTCAATATTAACAATACATATGCTCTGCAGTGACATGGGGAGCGGTGTAATGAATGATTTGCGATGGTAGGGGTGGATATCTATACCTCTTAGTGGGCCAGGAGGGAGCGTGGGCTGCTCCTTCTGGATCCTCTGTCTCTAAATACTCCTTTTCAGACTCCTTTGCCAAGTCCTCTTCCTGGAGATTCTTTGACCATGTTCTTTTTTCCCTCGGATAGAGTCCCTTTGCAACATTATCGATTTCTACCATGACAGCTCTTCCTAAGACTTTAATGACCCTCTCTCTCTCTGCAGGTTTACTTTGAAATATTTTTGGCCTCAGAACCGTATTTGTAGCTGCGTGCTAGACTTCTACACATGAATAATCTGCACACACCCAAAATAAGACATCTTCTATGTACCCCAAATCTACTTCTCTTTCTGTATTTCCTATTTTCGGTAGCAACTTCACTGTTCTAGTCTCAAAGGCTTGAAACCTCTTAGGCATTCTGAGCTCCCCGCCTTCCCCCTTCTCTTCTGGGTCTCCCCCACCACATCCTGTGCCCCAACCCGTTGTCTCAGGCCCACACTGTGGCCTCCAGGCTTCGTCATCCCTCCAAATTCCAGTCCACACAGCAAGGAGCTAAATCCCTAGATGACGCTCGTCTAACAAGCCCCAGCTCAAGACCTTCTATAACACCTCACTGCCCTCAGAACAAGTACCAGCCCTGTCCAGCTGGCACTCACAGTCTTGTCAGTTGATCCCTTGAAGTCCTCCATGTCCCTGGTAGTCCAGTGGTTAAGATTCCACACTTCCACTGCAAGGGGCGGGGGTTCGATCCCTGGTCAGGGAACCAACATCCTGCATGCCGCCTAACCCCAACCAAGATCCATGCCATTTCCCGGGTTAGTAACCCATTCTTGTATCCAAACTCAAGTCCTTTCCCTCCTCCAAGGTCTATCTCCAACATCTCCTTAAACTCCATGGATAACAGTCTCTTCCTGCTAGATGCAAATAGGAGTTAAAAAAAAAAAAAGTCTTAGACTATATATTTTAGAGATGTTTTAGATTCAGATCAAAATTGAAGGAAAGGTACAGGGAGTTCTCAGCCCACCCCCCACCACCATCAACATCTTGCACCAGGCAGTACGTCTGTTCCAATGATGAACCAACACTGACACCTCATTACCAGGCAGAGTTCGTAGTTTACACTAGGGTTCATTCTGCATTGTACATTTTATGGACTTTGACAAATGTATGATGACACTTACCCACCATTAATTATCATCCAGAGTATTTTTCCTGCCCCCCGAACCTCCTGTGCTCTACTTATTCCTCCTTCTCTCCCCTGAAAGCTGCTGGCAATTTTCACTCATCTTACATAATGTCTGTTTTCATCACTTGGTTTTTGAACCCCCCTCATCTTAGTCTTGGGCTTCTCAGATGGCACTAGTGGTAAAGAACCCACCTGCCAAGGCAGGAATCATAAGGGACACAGGTTTAATCCCTAGATAGGGACTATCCCCTGAAAGAGGGCATGGGAATGCACTCCAGTATTTGTGCCTGGAGAATCCCAGGGACAGAGGAGCCTCGCGGGCTATGGTCTATAGGGTCTCAAAGAGACAGACATGACTGAAGCAACTTAACACACACACACACGCATACACACACATGTTAGGTCTTCATTACATGGGTCTCTAAAAAATATGGATACATAGATTACATATTTAAAATCTCACTTAGGAACTTGCCGGGCAGTCCAGTGGTTAAGATTTTGACTTCCAATGCAGGGGGTGTGGGTTTGATCCCTGGTCAGGGAGCTAGGATCCCACATGCCTCACAACCCAGGAAAAAACCCAAAACAGAAAAAATTTTGTAACAAATTCAATAAAGACTTTTTAAAAATGAACTCTCACTTAAAGAATAAAATCTTAGTAAATATCTCCTATGGAAGGTTTGGAATTTTACTCAAGTTAGAATTTTTTGATGGGGCTGGGGCAGGGAGGACATAGCACCAATTTTGAGAGGTTGCTTTTGGAAGAGAACAATGAACCTTAATAGTTAGGGAGACATTCTTCAGCTTAGTTCAGGTCAACAAGTATTTGGTGAAATCAAAGATGACTTTGGCTTCATGTACCAGTTGTCTGTGCTGCTTCCTAAATGGTTCCTCCATAGACCAAAAAAAATCTATACTTCCGAAAAAACTTTGCACTCTGCTGAATGGAGAGACAGCGAGTTGGGTGGTAGCAAAGAACACTTCACTGAATCCTTCTTTAGAGCCATCTCCTTTTCTGATGTAGAATAACTACCTCTTGATTTTCTAAATTGGGACTTTTTAAGGATGCTCTTTCATTTTAATTAAAAAGTAAGTACATGCCAAACAGGTTAGCAGTAAGGGACCACAAAGCGTGATACTGTTGCAAAGAGCTCAACAAAATCGTATACTGTGCTAAAGTTGTATGAGCAGCTCTGTCAGCAAGTGTCTGTATGTTCTGCAAATCTGCAGCCACTAAGGAAATGAAGGTGCACGGTAAACAAGAGGTGCTGTAGGAAAGGAAGGGGAGACACCAGAGAAAGACAGCATCACGGTTTCTCAGAACAGAAGGTGTGATGAGCTGTTGTCTTAGGTTTCCTAACGGTCTTGAAGGAAACGGGCAGCGCTGCTTCTGGAACACAGTCCTGTTCTGATCACGCCTCCTCCCCCAGGCCCCCATCCTCTGGGGCTGGCTTCTTTGGTCCAGGCTGTAATTTGTGGCCAGATGTCTTCCAGGCACTCAGGGTTGCCTCGGACTCTTGGCTGCAGTGCATCTGCTCTGTGGAATGTCAGCTGTAGTTTCTCACTTCAGTTGCAGGCTCATCAAGTCTCTAAGCCAAATAAGCATTTCTTTTTTCCCCTAGTTTTATTGAGAAATAATTGACATACAGCACCGTATAAGTTTCAGACGACTTGACTTACATCATGATGTGAATATCACAAGTTTTGTGACATTCATCATCTCATATAGATACAAAATTAAAGAAATAGAGAAAAGTTTTTTTCTTGTGATGAGAACTCTTAAGATTTACTCTCTTGACAACTTTCATATGTAGCATACAGCAGTGTTAATTATATGTATCATGTTGTACATTACATCCCTAGTAGGTATTTATATGAATAATCACATTTTGATGTAGCCACATTTGTTTTAAATGAAAGTCAGCAAAGATTTACTAAGGGTTTTCTCTGGGACAGCACCCTAGGGATATTGACAGTGACAGTCAGGCGCACTGACCAAGTGCCAGGCAGTGTTGTAGACTCAGTGCATGCTCCCAGCAACCCCAAGCACATAGGCTCTGCTCTAAACGCTGCATCCGAGATGCCTTGAAAGATACACTGCCTTCGTCTACGTGTGGAACTTTCACTTCCGATGGCCAGTCTCCTCCAGGCTGGGGCAAGGGTTTGAGAAAACAAAGCGACCCTCAAGTGCTTAGGATCCACGTTTGTTGTCTTGCTTCTTCAGTTGTTGCTTGTATGAAGTGTTGTTGGAATGTCAAATTATGAACTTCTGGGTGTGGCCTCATGGAATGACAGCCCAGTTGAGAAGGATTCAGCACCATCCAGGAGTGGGAAATAGCCCCCCTCCTCTGCTGAGCTCTTGTGGCTGCACTCAGAGTAAAATTGACAGAAGACAGATTGACCAGAGGAACAGAAGCATGTTTTAATTCATGGGCACAGAGATCTCATGGAAATGGGACCTTAGAAGTGGGACCAAAGCAGGCAGTTTTTACATGTTGTAGACAAACAGATTTTTGAGGAATTGATGGGACAAAGAGACTTAGGTTTGGAGAACCCAATTAGTGAAGAATTTAGACAGAGTTTGGGCTTGTCAATTAGAGAAATAACCAGGCTTGTTTATATAGGCTTCTGGCGTGAATCCCCTGTCTTTGATGATAAGGGTGACTGTCTGTCTTAATTGCAGAGAAGGCACCTTTCACGTGAAATTGATTTCTTGCTTTCAGGGAGACAGGACGTCAGAGTGTCCCTCCTCCTCCTTTTATGTATCTGTGTATGTAATTTTATTTATTTATTTATGGCTGTGCTGGGTCTTGCTGTGTGGGCTCTTCCCTAGTTGCGAGGAGTGGGGCTACCATCTAGTTGCGGTGCATGGGCTTCTCATTGCGGCGGCTTCTCTTACCGCGGAGCACGGGCTCTCAGACAGGTTGACCTCAGTAGCTGTGGCCTGTGAGCTCAGTAGCTGCAGCCCCCAGGCTGCACAGGCTCGGTAGGTGTGGCACATGGGCTTAGCTGCATGTGGGGTTTCCCAGATCAGGGATCGAACCCGTGACTCCTGCATTGACAGGTGGATTCTTTACCACTGAGCCACCAGGAAAGCCTGGAATGTCCCTCTTGGGCTGGCTATTTCTTAATTAGCTTTAGTTCAAAATAATTACTATGCCTCAGAGGCACATTTTGGGGTGGGCTACCCAACAGCACCCCTTTCCCCTTGGGCTTCTTGCCCCTATGTCCCTCGGCACCCCAGCTCCCCTCTTCTCCCTATATCCTTTCCTGCAGGCTCGGAGCAGCACCCAGAAACCACAGCCTATGCTGAATGATGAAGGTGACATTGTGTTTTCCCTCTCAGACCAGGCAAAGCTGGGGTTTCTTCCATGAGGAGTTTTTACCGTGGGTAACTGGGTAAACCCAAAAGAGCAGAAAGCTGTATAAACTTTAAGTGGACAATTGTACTTTATGTGAGTGTTTGGTTTGCTTTATGTAATAGTCATCAGTCCCTTAAGCAGTTTTCCTCTGGTTACTTGAAGTAACTGGACAGGTTTTGTTTATTTCTTTTTAAAATTTATGTCCTTTTTATTTATTTATGAGTATAAGACAATCGGCAGTTGACTGCCGTGGCTGAGTGCCCAGGTTCTGGAGTTGCTCTGACCAGGTGAACAGACTCAGGCCACACTGTGTAGAGGTCCCTATGACCTTGAGCCAGTCACTGAACTGCTTGCAGCCTCGGTTTTCTTATTTGTTAGGGGTGGGGAGTGAAACAGTCCTGTCCATTTCACAGGGTTGTTAAAACAATTGCCTAAGAAAGAGTGTAAAACAGTTTGCAGATACCAGACCCATTTGTTTGTTATTGTTTAGTCCCTAAGTTGTGTCCAACTCTTTTATGACCCCATGGGCGGTAGCCTGCCAGGCTCCCCTGTCCATGGGATTCTTCTCAGGCAAGAACACTGTAGTGGGTTGCCATTTCCTTCTCCAGGGAATCTTCCCAGACCAGGGATTGAACCCACATCTCCTGCATTGGCAGGTAGATTCTTTACCACTGAGCCAGCAGGAAAGCCTATAGTAAGTCCTACATAAATGTTAGCCTCGAGGATGTGTTGTTATTGTTAATTTTTAGAAATGATGAATGCCAAAGACAATAACATGCTGCGTAGATAGAAAACCAAATAAATAAAGAAAAATAGAAAATAAAACCCAGCTACTTTCCAAAAGTAAGGCACCCCACCCCCCACCCGCACTCTTTGACTGGGAATTATTCATAAAACTTGATAATGTAACAGAGTCTAGAATATTTCCTGTCCTATTCCCCTTATCTTTTCCCCCATAATTTTAATTTTAAAAAAATAAGCCTTAAGGATTCATTCATTTATTCAGCACTGAGCCTGGTACCTAGGCTATAGGTATATATCCTACCCCTGAGGGATATGCTTCTTGCTCATAGAGTAGAACAGCTGGTACTCTTATCCCTATGGGGCATGAGAAAAATATTCCAGTTAATACTATATAAGATGCATACATGGCATCAGTACACTTCAGTCACTCAGTCATGTCCAGCTCTCTGACCCCATGGACTGCAGGACGCCAGGCTTCCCTGTCCATCACCAAGTCCCGGAGCTTACTCAAACTCATGTCCATCGAGTCAGCAATGCCATCCAACCATATCATCCTCTGTTGTCCCCTTCTCCTCCCACTTTCAGTCTTTCCCAGCATCAAGGTCTTTTCCAATGAGTCAGTTCTTCGCATCAGGTGGCCTAAGTATTGGAGCTTCAGCTTCAGCATCAGTCCTTCCAATCAATATTCAGGACTGATTTCCTTTAGGATGGACTGGTTGGATCTCCTTGCAGTCCAAGTGACTCTCAAGAGTCTTCTCCGACACCACAGTTCAAAAGCATCAACTCTTCGGCACTCAGCTTTCTTTATAGTCCAATTCTCATATCCATCCTTTCCACAGGATAAACCATAGTTATGACTAGACAGACCTTTGTTGGTAAAGTAATGTCTCTGTTTTTTAATATGCTATCTAGGTTGGTCATAGCTTTTCTTCCAAGGAGCAAGCATCTTTTAATTTCATGGCTGCAATCACCATCTGCAGTGATTTTGGAGCCCCCCCAAATAAAGTCTGTCACTGTTTCCAATTTTTCCCCATCTATTTGCCATGAAGTGATGGAACCAGATGCCATGATCTTAGTTTTCTGAATGTTGAGTTTTAAGCCAACTTTTTCACTTTCCTCTTTCACTTTCATTAAGAGGCTCTTTAGTTCTTCTTCACTTTCTGCTATAAGGGTGGTGTCATCTGCATATCTGAGGTTATTGATATTTCTCCCGGCAATCTAGATTCCAGCTTGTGCTTCATCCAGCCCAGCATTTTGCATATAAGCAGGGTGACAATATACAACTTTGACATACTCCTTACCCAATTTGGAGCCAGTCTGTTGTTCCATGTCCAGTTCTAACTGTTGCTTCCTGACCTGCATACAGATTTCTAAGGAGGCAGATCAGGTGATCTGGTATTCCCATCTCTTTAAGAATTTTCCACAATTTATCTTGCCACCTTTTCTTAATCTCTTCTGCTTCTGTTAGGTCCATACCATTTCTGTCCTTTATTGTGCCCATCTTTGCATGAAATGTTTGCTTGGTATCTCCAATTTTCTTGAAGAGATCTCTAGTCTTTCCCATTCTATTGTTTTCCTCTATTTCTTTGCACTGATCACTGAGGAAGGCTTTCTTATCTCTCCTTGCTATTCTTTGAAACTCTGTACTCAAATGGGTATATCTTTCCTTTTCTCCTTTGCCTTTAGCTTCCCTTCTTTTCTCAGCTATTTATAAGGCCTCCTCAGACAACTATTTTGCCTTTTTACATTTCTTTTTCTTGGAGATGGTCTTGATCACTGCCTCCTGTACAATGTCACGAACCTCTGTCTGTAGTTCTTCAGTCACTCTATCAGATCTAATCCCTTGAATCTATTTCTCTCTTCCACTGTATAATCTTAAGGGATTTGATTTAGGTCATACCTGAATGGTCTAGTGGTTTCCCCTCCTTTCTTCAATTTAAGTCTGAATTTGGCAATAAGGAGTTCAAGATCTGAGCCACAGTCAGCTCCCGGTATTGTTTTTGCTGACTGTATAGAACTTCTCCATATTTGGCTGCAGAGAATATAATCAATCTGATTTTGGTATTGATCATCTGGTGATGTCCATGTGTAGAAGCTTCTCTTGTGTTGTTGGAAGAGCATGTTTGCTATGACCAGTGCATTCTCTTGGCAAAACTCTATTAGCCATTGCCCTGCTTCATTTTGTACTCCAAGGCCAAATTTGCCTGTTACTCCACGTATCTCTTGACTTCCTACTTTTGCATTCCAATCCCCTAAAATGAAAAAGACATCTTTTTTGCATGTTAGTTCTAGAAGGTGTTATAGCAGGTCTTCACAGAATCGTTGAACTTCACCTTCTTCGGCATTAGTGGTTGGGGCATAGCCTTGGATTACTGTGATATTGAATGGTTTGCCTTGAAAATGAACAGAGATCATTCTGCCATTTTTGAAATTGCATCCAGGTACTGCATTTCAGACTCTTCTGTTGACTGTGATGGCTATTCCATTTCTTCTAAGAGATTCAGATATAATGGTCATCTGAGTTAAATTCACCTGTTCCAGTCCATTTTAGTTTGCTGATTCCTAAAATGTCGATGTTCACTCTTGCCATCTCCTGTTTGACCACCTCCAATTTGCCTTGATTCATGCACCGAACATTCCAAGTTACTTTGCAATATTGTTCTTTACAGCATCCACCTTTACTTCCATCATCAGTCACATCCACAACTGGGTGTTGTTTTTGCTTTGGCTCCATCTCTTCATTCTTTCTGAGTTATTTTTCCGCTGATCTCCAGTAGCATATTGGACACGTACCCACCTGCAGAGTTCATCTTTCAGTGTCCTATCTTTTTGCCTTTTCATACTCTTCATAGGGTTCTCAAGGCAAGAATGCTGAAGTGGTTTGCCATTCCCTTCTCTAGTGGACCACGTTTTGTCAGAACTTTCCATGATGACCCGTCCATCTTGGGTGGCCCTATATGGCATGGGTCATAGTTTCATTGAGTTAGACAAGGCTGTGGTCCATGTGATCAAATTGGTTAGTTTTCTGTGATTGTGGTTTTCATTCTCTCTGCCCTCTGATGGAAAATGATAAGAGGTTTCTGGAAGCTTCCTGATGGGGGAAACTGGGTCTTATTCTGATGGGCGGGGCCATGTACATCTTTAATCCAATTTTCTGTTGATGGGCGGGGCTGTGTTCCCTCCCTGTTTGACCTGAGGCTAAACTATGGTGGAGGTAATGAAGAGGAACTAAAGAGCCTCTTGATGAAAGTAAAAGAGTTCAGTTCAGTCGCTCAGTCGTGTCCGACTCTTTGCGACCCCATGAATCGCAGCACGCCAGGCCTCCCTGTTCATTACCATCTCTCGGAGTTCACTCAGACTCACATCCATCGAGTCTGTGATGCCATCCAGCCATCTCATCCTCGGTGGGGTCCCTTTCTCCTCCCGCCCCCAATCCCTCCCAGCGTCAGAGTCTTTTCCAATGAGTCAACTCTTTGCATGAGGTGGCCAAAGTACTGGAGTTTCAGCTTTAGCATCATTCCCTCCAAAGAAATCCCAGGGTTGATCTCCTTCAGAATGGACTGGTTGGGTCTCCTTGCAGTCCAAGGGACTCTCAAGAGTCTTCTCCAACACCACACTTCAAAAGCATCAATTCTTCAGCGCTCAGCCTTCTTCACAGTCCAACTCTCACATCCATACATGACCACAGGAAAAACCATAGCCTTGACTAGACGGACCTTAGTCGGCAAAGTAATGTCTCTGCTTTTGAAAATGCTATCTAGGTTGGACATAACTTTTCTTCCAAGGAGTAAGCGTCTTCTAATTTCATGGCTGCAGTCACCATCAGCAGTGATTTTGGAGCCCAAAAAAATAAAGTCTGGCACTGTTTCCACTGTTTCCCCATCTATTTCCCATGAAGTGATGGGACCAGATGCCATGATCTTCGTTTTCTGAATGTTGAGCTTTAAGCCAACTTTTTCACTCTCCTCTTTCACTTTCATCAAGAGGCCTTTTAGCTCCTCTTCACTTTCTGCCATAAGGGTGGTGTCATCTGCATATCTGAGGTTATTGATATTTCTCCCGGCAATCTTGATTCCAGCTTGTGTTTCTTCCAGTCCAGCGTTTCTCATGATGTACTCTGCATAGAAGTTAAATAAGCAGGGTGACAATATACAGCCTTGACGGACTCCTTTTCCTATTTGGAACCAGTCTGTTTTTCCATGTCCAGTTCGAACTGTTGCTTCCTGACCTGCATACAGATTTCTCAAGAGGCAGGTTAGGTGGTCTAGTATTCCCATCTCTTTCAGAATTTTCCACAGTTTATTGTGATCCACACAGTCAAAGGCTTTGGCATAGTCAATAAAGCAGAAGTAGATGTTTTTCTGGAACTCTCTTGCTTTTTCCATGATCCAGTGGATGTTGGCAATTTGATCTCTGGTTCCTCTGCCTTTTCTAAAGCCAGCTTGAACATCAGGGAGTTCACGGTTCACGTATTGCTGAAGCCTGGCTAGGAGGATTTTGAGCATTACTTTACTAGCATGTGAGATGAGTGCAATTGTGCGGTAGTTGGAGCAAGGGAATAGCAAATGAAGATTTCCCATAACATGTGAGGGAGTCAAGAGATCTTTATCAGTTCCTTAAGGAGTTAATTCTCCTTTTGATCTCCTTCCCTAAACCTCCAGGGGTGGGAGGGCAGCAATCAACTGGCATAGCACAGGAGGTACGGGTTGCATTTGCACTGTTTAGGACTAAGGATCAGCAGCCTGAGTAAGGTGACAAGGGAGGAAAGGATACAGACTGGTACTTGCGATGCTCCTATATTCTATATTATGTGCCTGCAAGCTGCTGCTGCTGCTGCTAAGTCGCTTCAGTCGTGTCCAACTCTGTGCGACCCCATAGATGGCAGCCTACCAAGCTCCCCCGTCCCTGGGGTTCTCTGGAGTGGGCTGTCATTTCCTTCTCCAATGCATGAAAGTGAAAAGTGAAAGTGAAGTCGCTCAGTCGTGTCCGACTCTTCGCGACCCATGGACTGCAGCCTACTAGGCTCCTCTGCCCATGGGATTTTCCAGGCAAGAGCACTGGAGTGGGGTGCCATTGCCTTAGTGTTAGGCAATTTTCCCTCCACAGAATCTACCAACAGCTATAAATCTAATCATAATCCTTCCACTTATTGTGGGAGCCCAGCAAGTTAGGCTGTAATTTGAAATAACAACTGTGCTTAGTCACTCAGGCATGTTCGACTCTTTGTGACTGTTTGGAATGTAGCCAGTCAGGCTCCTCTGTCCATGGGACTCTCCAGGCAAGAATACTGGCGTGGGTTCCCATTTCCTTCTCCAGGGCATCTTCCTGACTCAGGGATCGAACCCACATGCTCCTGTGTCTCCTGCACTGAAGGTAGAGTCTTTATCGCTGAGCCATCAGGGAAGCCCTACTCATATCACGTTCTTTAGGCTAACATCATTGTGTTTAAAAACGCTATTATTAGATGTCAATTTTAGATGTAAGTGCTATTTTTATATATTCTCTATTACCCCAAGAGCTAACATTAAAATAACTTGACACTGATAGCTAACTGATATCATTGGAGAATTATTTTTTTTAATTAGGGGGGAAAAAATCAAGGCAATAAAAGACAGATATGGTAAAAATTGGCAATTAAGAACGTATCTTTAAATTCCTTATCAAACACCTAGATGGTTTTCATCAATTTGAATCAATACCATGGTAGTGTGATACAGCTTGCTTTAAATGAATTGATTCTTCTATGACTTTCAAGATTAGAGGAGAATAAATTCACATCCTAGTTACCTGCGGTAAGCTGAATGCAATGCTCCCTGGAACCACAGATGGGTGGGTCCTCAGTGTAAATGTGTACCTGTGGTTGGGGGAGGTCCTCACAATCACGTGCCTACAAGACAGAAACACAGTCAACGCTTCATGTCAAAGGAAATAAAGAACATCAACTCTAATATGCTCATTTCCAACTGATGATGCTTGATGAGGACCGAGTGAAAACATGGCATTATATGAGTCCTGAAGAAATAGGACCACAAATTTCATTTCCACAAATTGTCAGCAATTCACAATGTTTTCTAGGCGTAAGGACCACCTTGGACCAAACAGACATCAAGCAGAATCAAGACCAAGTTCAAGACAGTACATGCCATCCAAAACATCAACCTCATTACATTTCCAGTTTACATAAAATTGACAGCACTGATTTACTTGATGCTAAGTAAAAATTAGATGAATTTCCTCTCCTGAGAATTATTTCACATACTAACTAGACTAAAGGAAGAAGAACCAGGGATAGAAGAGCCATGGATATGGCAGTCCAAAAAAAGTTAGTTTTGGGACTATTTCTTAAATCTCTTTGCAGATTTCCACAACAGGTTGAAATAATAACAGCCTATAAAATTTAAAGGGTGGTAAAAATGAAAAATTTTCATGAAATATATCAGCTTTCATACAGGTATCAATACTATTTCAAAGCATTTTGTTGTAATTCACCCTGCTCAGAAGTAAACACAGCAAGTAAATAGATGAAATATAGTTATCTCATGATAAATCTCCTATACCAAGAAACTCAGAAGACTGTGTAGGAGACAGAAGCTTCAAACTCTTGTTACAGCAACACTATCTTTTTTAAAATTATCTTTTAGAATACTATAATTTTAAAAAATATTAATGGCTAACATTTCTATACATATCGTCAGTAGGACACAAGTTCCTTTTAGCCACTATATTTAAAGTAACCCCATCATGTGTACAGTGAACACTTGACATGTGCAAGAATTCCATAAGCAAATTCTCACACTGATTATATATAATATATAGTCCAGTTTATATGGAGAAAGTTTTGTGTCACAGAATTTTTAGGACTCCGAAGAATGGTAATACTATCATGTAATGCAGCCGTCTACTCTGAGGGCAAAAACCACAAACAGTTAGCAATTCTAACTCTGTGAGACTCATGTATTTCAAAGATAGTTTTAAAAACAGAAAAAGGCTCAGCTAAAATCCCACTTCCTTCCTCATTTCCCTAGCCTGCCTTCTGGTACTGCCCCTCCACGTCCGTCCTTCTACCGACCTTAGCAGCACCATGGATGGCACTGAACTCGGTAGCATGGTATTCAGAAGTTTGGGCAGTGGGTGATGTGAATGAACCGAAATGAATGACAGTGAATCATGCTGTACGACAGAAAATAACAAAAGTCTGTAAAGCAATTAATCTTCAATTAAAAAATGAATTAAAAAAAAAAATGACCATGAAAAATGCTTGTTAAGATTCTACAGTTGTTCATCTTCCAGTTTTCTTGTCTCTTGGGTTGTCAGAGTAACAATGATCAAACAGCTAATATTTATTAAGGACCTAACTGTTCTAAGTGATTTACTTGTGTAACTCAATATTCACAAATACCCTGAGGAAGATGGTATCATCATCCCCATTTTACAGATCAACACACTGAGGCACAGTCAGGGTAAATAACTTACCCACAGTCATCCAGTTTGTAATAGGCAGAACCAGGATCAAAACACAGACCATCCGACTCCAGAGCCAAAAACCTAATGACTACACTATATAATGAGTCATATAACCAATATGCTTAGCTCTGCTAAGAAAACCAATGGAAAAACAAAGTTACATATAAAAAACTACGCATGACTTAGAAAACACTATATTTACCAAAATTTGATGCAGTAAATACACAACTCTTTTTCATCTCTTCCATTTTCCAATTCAGCAAGAGGCATTTAAAAACTTACACTCCAAGGTTTCAAAAAAAAAAAAAAATGATGACTCTTGACGAGTTTCTAAAATACCACTTTGCAGGTAAGAAGAAAATGAAGTCAGATACTCACTGGCCAGACTGGAAATCCTTTTCATTCACAACTGCGCAGTTAGTTAAAGATAATTCATCTGTAGGACATCTTGCAGCTTGCATACTCTGTAAGAATGAATGATTAGGAAAACAAAATTAAGTCACCTTTTATATCCTTAAAGAATATGTTATGCCTTCCTGTTCTCTATTTCCCATTACTTATAATAAACACAATGTTTTTGACTCCTGGCACCCCTTCCTCTGTGGTAACAGCAAACCCTGCCTTTCAGAAACTGTTCCTTTCCCATTCCATGCGCTCCTGCAGGCCTGCCAATCACAGCACACAGGCCATCATCAGAGTCCTAATCCATCCATGGGATTTTACATAGACAGGTGCTAGAAGACAGGTACTCTCCCTTGTATCACCACCACATGAAGGAGGACTTTCTGCTCTGAAAGAATAAAACTATCATAGAGAAAGCAAAGGTGAGAAAGACCAACACCTTGAAACTCAGACCTGACAAAGAAGTTAAAGCCCTGGAGACCAGTTCTGAAAGTTGGCTGAGTCAATAAATCCCCTTTTTCTCAAGCTTACTTTGGTTGGGTTTTCCAGTTCTTCAAAAAATAAAAGACTCTGACTGATAAAAATGCAATGATATAAATTTGATAAAGTGTATCATGAAAAAGTATTTCTTCATAAGAGATCCCAAGTAGTATGAACCATATCTCCTGTAGACTAATAAAAGCTATCTTCCAAGTATCTCCCAACAAAAATAATTACAGGTATATTCAATATAAAATGGCAACTAACGGTCCTTTTGGCCAACAGCTATGAGAAAAACATTCCTTCATACAATGTATGTAACCAATAATCTTTCCTCCATCCTCTAGGGTTTCCTAGTTAGTGAAATATGACATTGGTAGTCTGTTTATGACTAACATGCTCATTCTTCAAACATCAAGCCAAAGCTGATTCTCCGTAAATTTGTCTTCCAAATACAAATTTATAGAGGGAAATAAACTACTCTGCTTTGCTTTTGTTTGAAACTAAAAGGCTAGTTTCAACACAGCTATCCCAGCCGTTCAGAGCAATGGACTCTAAAGTGGGGCATGTGCACCTGAAGGGTTTGCAGGATAATCCTTTGGGGTATAATTTAGAACATGACACAAATAAGGTTTAGGTCACAAGTCTGCTTTCCAAATGAGACAGTATTTCTGCCCATAGTCACAGTCTGACTAGCCACCTGATCAAAATGTGCAGACCCTGTTTCCCATTCACCCTGGGGTCTCACCTACAAAAGCTTCTTTCTCTTACATTCTCCTCTCTTCCCTAACTCTGAGCCCCTTGCCTAGTCAACTCCTACTCGTCCCACAATCTCTCAGCTCAGGAATTACTTCTTCTAGAAGACCTTCCTAAACACCTTCCCCTCCTGAAAACACAAATGTCAAATGGAAGAATATTTTTACTATCTGTTTATACTGCATGAAAGACATAAGACTCTTAAGGACTGAGACTGTACCCTGTTCGCGTCTATGGTTCTCAAGGCTAAGACAGGGCTTAGATACAGTCAGTGCTCATCAAACATTTGCTGAACAGATGAACTTAGTATGTATGGATCAATACAATCCACCTCAACTGCAGAATAAACAATTCAAAGAACATGGATGCAAAGGACATTTCAAGGTTATTCAGGAAGTGATACAATTTAATTAACACAGAATTGATACCCCCAAAGTTATTTTAAAATTTACAAAATGCTAACTTAACCTTTTCCTTTGTGAACTTGCTTTCTTGTCAAAGATTTGGTGTCCTTTAAAAAAGAGTGAAAAAGTCTGTAGAAGTCATCTGGCTGGGTAACTGAAACAGATGCTATGAGCAAAAGGCCTCCCTACTGGAATCTAGAAGCATCTGTGTTTTTATGGCAAGCCAAGCAGGATATCTCATTTTCTCATTAGAATATAAGTCCCTATAAATAGTTGCTGTTTACTTATCACAATAAAGGCAAAGGAAAATTCCACAGTTTTTCTAATACTGACCTTGCCTCTAGGAAACAAAGACAAAAGCCCAGCCACAATGTCCACATAACTACTATGAAATGGACATACTGAAACTGACAGGAAATTTTAGTTATAAGTTTAACTACTTGAGTTACTAGAACATTTAACCATCTAAAGACTACAAAATGTTTCCCTTAATAACTTGAAATGTAAAAAATTATTAATTCATTGCTTCTCAAAAATATGAAAATCTCAACAAACCTTTACAGGAAACTTCAGCAGAAGTAATTATATCATTGAGCTTCCCTAGTGGCTCAGTTGGTAAAGAATCTGCCTGCAGTGTATGGGACCCGGGTTCGATCCCTGGGTCAGGAAGATCCTCTAGAGACGGGCATGGCAACTCACTCCAATACTCTTGCCTGGAGAATTCCATGGACAGAGGAGCCTGGAGAGCTACACTCCATCAGGTTGCAAACAGTCAGACACAACTGTGTGCTTAACTAATTACATCATTACTTATGTGAGAGCCTTTAAAGTATAGGAAGAGAACTGGCTTCTTCTCATCCAAAAAAAAAAAAAAAAAAGGGGGAGGGGTGTAACCAGGACTCCTCCAGACAACACTGCAGTTTTTCAAATTTAAATAACATACTTTCGTCCAAAGGTTCACTTTAAAAATTAGATTTTTAAGTATATGCTTTATTTTTTACTGAAGAATTAGTAGGGCAAAATTAAAAAGAAAAAAACAAAGCGTGTAGTACCTGATTAAAAGATCTCATTACAAATAACTGCAACACTCAGGAACCCACTGGTCTCCCCTGTGGTGCTTCAGGCCTAGGTTACATGTCTCCAGAGACACAAATTCCTCGACAGGAAAGGGAAGTAGGACAACCTACATGAACCTGCCCTAGAGCCAGCTCAACTAACAAGTCTCGCCCAACTATGTGTTTCCTGAAAAATAACATTTTAGAAATGTACTGTGCAATAATATAACCACTAGACACATTATTAAAATTAAAACCAGTTAAAATTTAAAAACTCAGTTCTTCAGGTGCACTAGTCCCATTTCGAGTCACACGTGGCTATTAGGGATCACTCCAGTTTCACTGGACATTGCTAGTCTAAAGCAATGTGAGAAAGGCCATCAGTAACATCTGTCTTCAGGCCTATGGAATCACTCTGCTATGACTCCTGAAATAATAATTTCTATTAAAATTCTGAAGTTCTGCGGGACTAGAAGTGATAGGTAGAAATAAGTCAAACTTGTATGTCCTATAGCAATCTTGCGGAGAGCCTGTAAGAATACCCTTCACACTCTCCATCTCAGACTAGTAACTATTCACATAAATGAACCTCCTGACATCCCGTAAGGCCTTAAAATTCCTTTACAAACTTATATTGGAAAAAAAAAAAGAAAAGACTTTCCATTTTGGTATTCGAAAGAAACACACACACACAAGTATTCGAAAGAAACACACACACAAAGGAAAATGTAAAAGCTGACAGTACTAAATACTGGCAAAGATGTGATGCAGTTTCTTAAAAGGTCAATGTGCCCCAGCAGATCTATCTCTAGATTTTAAGTCAAGAGAAATGAAAACGATGACCTGTACAAAAATGTTCACAGCAACTTTATTCATAAATCAAAAATGGAAACAACACAAAGATCTGCCAACAGTTGAATGGATAAGCAAACTGTGGCACAGGCATACAGTGAACACTACCCAGCAATTAAAAAGAAACTACATCCTGATATACGTAACAGCATGCGTAAACCTCAAACCATAACGCCGAGTAAAAGAGGTCATCCTCTGTTATTTAAGCCTCATCTTAGAATCAGATGAAATCTCAGAAGAGAAAAAATTAATCTAGAATAACCATACAGACACAAAACCAGTGATTGACTGGGATGGGAGTGAAATGGACAGCAAAAAAGCAAGAAGTAATTTTTTGAGATAGTTCTATGTCTTGATCATATTTTATTGTGCAGAGGTTATACCTCAATGAAGTTGAGAAATGACGGTCTGGTTTTTTTTAATAGTTGAGCAGTCTCCAATAATTCCCATTGCAAAGATAGTATAAATGTTCAAACTACAAAATATAGTTTGGATACAAGGTACCTACACTCATGCAACAAAGACCTAATCAACAGACCCAATCTCTTGCCTACTGAAAGAGAGATAGCTAGGTTTCCAGAAGAGACAGTTCTCTTTCCAACCAGGTCTCATCTCAACTGTAGGAATCACAAGCTAGGAGAATGGCCAGATCTACCTCTAAAAGGCCGTCTAAGGTTACTGACCATACTGGCCTGCTAGTCCTGGGCACAGAATGTAAAAAGAGTAAGTATAAAACCTACACTCCTGTGTGTGTCTCATACTAAGATGGCAATTCTTCCTCCAGAGAAGAGTTAAGACTTTTTTTTTCCTCTGTAATAATTCTTCCTTAAGAGGCAAGGAATTTGATCTAAAGTTCTACTCTCCCCCTGGACAGGAACATGAGGACATGGGAAAAAATCCACACCTACCCAAATATACACAAGAGGATCAGAGATACTATGATTTACCTGGTACAGAGTAAATACTCAATAAATCTCAGCTATTATGACTATCATAGAGATATGCAATAATTGTTTGTAATAGAAAAAAAATTCACAACCTAAAGCTAAATAAATGCCGTGAATAGCACCATGGTTAAAAGCATTACGAGTATGCAGCAATCTAAAAGGTCAAGGTACCTCTGTACATAATGACAAGGGGAATATCCACAATATAGTGGAGAAGGAAATGGCACCCCTCTCCAGTGTTCTTGCCTGGAGAATCCCAGGGACGGGGGAGCCTGGTGTGCTGCCGTCTATGGGGTCACATAGAGTCGGGCACGACTGAAGTGACTTAGCAGCAGGAGCAACGCTAAGTTTTAAAAAAGGTATAAAACAGTATTATAAAATAGTATGTAGAGTATGCTTTTTAATTAAAAAAATAGTAAATTGTTAACAGTATTAGTTATCACTGAGGTGAAACAAGAAGGTGTAAGTGAAACATCTTCACTTTTCAGAGTTCTGAATGGTTGGAACTATTTTTACAATAAATAACTCTTATCTTAGGAAAATAATTTTAAATATAGAGAACTTTTATGTACAAAGTCATCCTCTATGGCATTACTTTACAGTGATGAATTAGAAGCAAATTAAAAGTCCTATTGCAAGATGATAGCTATGTAAACTAAAACATGTTATGTGACTGGAAAATGGGACTATGAGTGATTTAATTAATTTTCCTCTTTTCTGCATTTTCCAACTTAAAAAATAAATAGGTGTTATTTTACTAGCCAAATTAAAAGTTTTGTATTAAAGTTAATTGATGGTATATTTCATTTCAGATCTTTGTTTCTGCACAAACAGTGATGACCTCACACATTAGGAAAATAACTGTAAGGATACTGTCATTATTCATGAAAATATAAGACGTCTCATAATTTGCTTATTGTGTTTTTTCTTCATAATTAAACCATGTTGGTTAAATCTAGTTTTCTCTGACTACACTGTGACAAGGATTTTTGTCCATAAATGAAGAAAACATACTTTTTATTAATAAGCTCTGTAAGAAATTACAAAATATGCTCTGAAGCACAGAATCTTTTGATAAATATACAAAGAGTTAAAATTTTGTTTATACTGGGTGGATTAACCAATGATTCAGCATTAAAATGAACACCAAATCATAAACTACTTAACTGAGTCCTTGGCTTTGTGAATAATTTCCTCTCCATGACTGCATTAATTTGGGAAAGTTCATTAATGCCTCAAAATACATTACTTTAAAATTTGGAGAAGTACCTGGAACAATATAACAGGCAATCAATAAATATTTGTGGGATTTAAAAAATTGTTTGAGAAATATATCTAGAAAGCTAATCAATATAAGATCCATATGAAGAAAACCAACAGAAGCACATACTGTAAGGATAGTATCAACTCCAAATTAACCTATATATTTAATGTAATTATAAGAAAATCCCAATGGGACTTTAGCAAACTCAATCTAAACTGTAACTGGCAAAGTAAATGTAGTAGGCAAAATGAGAGGGGAACGAAATTTTTTCTACTTTGTGAAAGCAGCCAAGCAAAATTTCAGAAAGAATGAGACTGGCCCTACTAGACATACCATCAGTTCAGTTCAGTTCAGTTACTCAGTCGTGTCTGACTCTCTGCGACCCCATCAATCGCAGCACGCCCAGCCTCCCTGTCTACCACCAACTCCTGGAGTTCACTCAGACTCGCGTCCATCGAGGCCGTGATGCCATCCAGCCATCTCATCCTCTGTCGTCCCCTTTTCCTCCTGCCCCCAATCCCTCCCAGTATCACTGACTCGATGGATGCGAGTCTGAATGAACTCCGGGAGTTGGTGTTGGACAGGGAGGCCTGGCGTGCTGCGATTCATGAGGTCGCAAAGAGTCGGACACGACTGAGCGACTGAACTGAACTGAACTGAACTGAACGAAGATAGTTGCGACCTCCTTCAAAGGGTCCCATGCACGTACTGCCCCCAACCCTGCAGCAGGCCACCACCAACCCACACCTCCACCAGAGACTTCTGGACACTCACGGACACGTCTGGGTCAGTCTCTTGAGGGGACACTGCTCCTTTCTCTTAGGTCCTGGTCCTGCACAAGGCTTTGCTTGTGCCCTCCCAGAGTCTGTTTCTGCAGTCAGTCCTGTGTAAGTTCTGGCGGCTCTGTGGTGGGGTTAATGGTGACCTCCTCCAAGGGAGCTTATGCCATACCCAGGTCTACTGCACCCAGAGCCCCTGCCCTGGGTGCAGTCCACTGCAGCTGTCCACTGCTGACCCATACCACTGCAGGAGACACTCAGACACAGTTCTGGCTCAGTGTCTGTGGGGTCTCTGGGTCCTGGTGTGCACAAGGTTTGTTTGAGCTCTCCTAGCATCTCTGGCCGATCTGGGGTTTGATTCTAAACACGATTTTGACCCTCCTATGGTCTTGCTGGGGCTTCTCCTTTGCCCGTGGACATGGGTTATCTTTTTTTGGTGGGGTGCAGTGTTCTCCTGTTGACACTTGTTCAGCAGCAAGTTGTAATTTTGCAGTTCTCGCAGGAGAAGATGAGCACACAACCTTCTACTCTCCCATCTTGGATATATCTTGGCTTAGTGGCATAAGGGCTGCAAATTGACATGTAAGACCAAGTTAATTTCAGTGAATAGAGTACAGATGATTGGATAGAGGAACAATGATGGATGCTCTCTACTAAAAACACAATTTTAATTTTGTTTTAAATTTTTATTTTGAAATAATTGTAAACATATAAAAATGTTGCAAAAAATAATACAATGAATTCCCATATACCTTTCATCTAGATGTTACCATCATACATAGCCAAGAATACATTAATAAAATCAGAACATTAACACTGATACAATATTATTATGAACTGATAGATCTTATTCACATTCCCCCAGTTATCACATTTATTTTGGTTTCCTTTCTGGTTCCAGGATCACATGTTGCATTTGGTTATCTTGTCTCCTTAGCCTCCCTTCATCTGGACCAGCTTCTCTGTCTTTATATATCTTTCTGGATCTTCACACTTTTGATGAACACCGACTGGTTGTTTTATGGAATGGCTTCAGTTAGGGTTTGTGTCCTAATGATTGGGTTCAGATTGTGTGTTTTTCATCAGAGTGCCAGATTATCAGAGCAGTTTCCATCTCAGTGCATCATATCAGAGGACACATGATGTTGATTTATCTCATTAGTGGTGATGTTGATTTTGATCTCTTGATTATAGTGGTATCAGCTTCCTCCACCCTATGGTTATTTTTCTCTTTGTTCTTAATAAGTATTTTGTGGGGAGATACTTGGAGACTATGTAAATATCCTTTTTCCCACCATATTTTTGCTGATTAATTTTAGCATCCACTGATGATTCTTGCCTGAAATAGTTATTACTGTAAATATTTGCCAATTGGCAATTTTAAAATATTGCTATCATTCCTTCTACATTTATTAGTTGGAATTATATTGTAAAAGGAATCACTTCCTCTCCTCTTCTGTCTGTCTTAGCATGAACTCATAGGTTCTTATTCTATGGATTACAATCTATTATTACCATTATTTATAAAAAGGTTATTAAAATCTATTTGGGAGCTGCTGCTGCTAAGTTGTTTCAGTCATGTCCGACCCTGTGCGACCCCATAGATGGCAGCCCACCAGTCTTCCCTGTCCCTGGGATTCTCCAGGCAAGAACACTGGAGTGGGTTGCCATTTCCTCCTCCAATGCATGAAAGTGTAAAGTGAAAGTGAAGTCGCTCAGTCGTGTCTGACTCTGTGTGACCCCATGGACTGCAGTCTACCAGGCTCCTCCATCCATGGGATTTTCCAGGCAAGAGTACTGGAGTGGGGTGCCATTGCCTTCTCCGCTATTTGGGAGAGGGATTATCAATATCAAGCACAAGTGCATGTGGTCTATAGGACCACACCATGGTCTTACTGTGCTGCTTTCTGGACAGCATACACGACTTGCCTCCTGACCTGTGAGAAGTTGGCATCTTAATTCCTGCCAACGTTCCTACCATTCACTGGTATTTACTCTTGTAAAAAGAGTGAGAGAGTTGATGTGTTAAACTTGGCCCAAGTCTTCTGGCTTAACTGGAATGGAGGGCAGAAGAAGGTGAGAGGACTCAGAACTCAGGTACGGCACAGTAACTGGCTGGTGATGAGTCAGACCTCAAATTTGCACATCCCGTTTGAGTTTTGGTGGCTGTTGTGGTTTTTGAAACTAAGACTTGTAGAACATGAGTTTTCTGTTAATCATTTTGAGTTTTTTACTCTCCTCTCTGGCTCATTCTAAAATTTTGCTGATAATCACACCCTTGCCAGTGTTTTAAAAAAGAACACCCCAGTCATTGGTGTAAAGTGAACAAATACAGCAGTTCTAGAAGCTGCTGACTCGGTGGACTCACATTTACAAGGTAAAGCAGTTTCGCTCTCGGAGCCCTATTCCATGTTATCAAGATCAACCCTATCCTGTTAGACTTTTAATAGTCATTTAGTAGCTCTGTATTTTAATATCTAATATCAGTGTGTAACATATTCCAAAATGGCTACAAGATAGAGCATCTGCAACAATCTTTGTAGCATCACAGTATATAATACAGTCTGTCAGGACTCCCAGTTTTAGTGTTCTTTGTCATAGGGTTAGAGGAAAGAATATAAGCTGCATAATTAAACCATTATTGCAATCATCAGGGTACTATAAGTCCTTGTTAAAATTGGCAGTTGGAGGAAGTGGTATGATATCATTAACAGCTTCCTATCAAACAAGAAGGCAGTCTGTCCTCTAAACTCGATTCATGCTGTGGCCTCTGGTTGGAAACCTACCCTAGCGGGCAAGCAATTAGTCAGGAGGAACCTGCTTATCAAGTACAGAGCATCATGTACATGGTCCAATCAACTGAAAGGTCAGACTTTTGAGGAGAACATCTGTCTCAGCCCATCTGGGCTTCTAGATCATAACACCATAGACTGCATGGGTTTTAAACAGCAAACGTTTATTTCTCGTGCTCTGGAGACTGAAGTCCAAGATCAAGGCACAAGCATGGTCATATTTGGGTGAGGGCCCTCTTTCTGGCTCATAGCTGGCTTCTATGGCAGGAGGATGTGGCCATCTCTGTGGGTCTCTCGTAAGGGCAGCAATCTCATCCCTGACGACTTGTGCACCTCCCACAGGCTCCCCTCTGCTACTGTATTTAGGAACTAAGATGCCAGCATACGCATTTTGAGGGGACACAAATATTCAGACTATAGCAATACCTAACGCCTCTGTTTTCCATCTTCTAGTGAAAGTAAAATATCTTTTTTAAATCCCACTTTGAAACAAATCTTTCAGAAAGGAAGGTTCCCCCCCACTCTCTAGAACTGAGCGTATTTATCGCTGTCATCAGTGGGCTTCCCAGGTGGCTCAGTGGTAAAGAATCTGCCTGCCAGTGTAGGAGACTCAGGAGATGCAGGTTCAGTCCCTAGGTCAGAAATATCCCCTGGAGGAGGAAATGGCAACCCACTCCAGTATTCTTGCCTGGAGCATCCCATGGACAGAGGAGCGTGGCGGGCAGCAGTTCAGGGGGTCACAAAGAGTCAGGCACGAATGAGTGACTCACACACACACACACACACACACACTGCTATCAGTAATGACAGGCTCTGTCATCTTTGTTGTGAAGTAATACTTTACATAGGAAGTATATATCCTTCTAGGGTATTTTTTAAAAAGATAAGAGAAAATAGTAAGACTGGATTAACAAATCAACAATTTGGAAAATGTCATTTTCTAAAGCTTTGGTGAGGGTAGGCCTGTCTTCTCAGTGAAAATTGTAAACCACCTCAAATATCATATTTGGCTATTTTATTATTTGTATTTATCTGTAGCACTGTTTACATATTATCTAAAAGTCACCCTTGCCTTTTGAAATGAATCATAGAATGTTCTTCCTTTATTTATTTTTTAAAATGTTAATTTATTTATTTAGCTGTGTTGGTTTCAGTTTGGTGTGTGGGCTCTAATTCCCTGACCAGGGATCGAACCCAGGCAGCCTTGCATTGGGAGTGGGGAGTCCTAGCCACTGGGCTGCCAGGGGAGGTCCCTGTTTTTCTTTTAAACTGGCAGCCTATTTTATAGTTAATTTGGTTGATATTTTGCTTTCCTTGAAATAAAAAGCCATCTGCTTCTAGGTTACTGCGTCATTTGGAATATCACTGTTCTTGTCTTTGAGTCATTCTGGGTCTCGGTAGCTCTTTATGAATTCACAAGTTTAAAGAACACAGTAGGTAACATTTAACCCCATGTAAGTAAGTAAGGTCCATAGTGTTTATTTAGAGATGGTGAGATTAAAGGTGCTTGTGTATTGAAACAATACATTCTTAAGCTTTATTGAGCTAAGTCTGATTACTGTTCTGTTCTGTTTCATCAGCTGTCAACAAATTATATGGGAGTGGAAGAAAGGCTTTGTTTTGTTAGTATGAGTTATTGTTTCCTTAGTGCAGAGCAGCACTTTAAAACACTCAGGATACCATTGTTTTTGTGGTTTCTGGGCCTTTGGATGGTGTCAGAGGTTTGATGATTTCAGTAAGGAATATGGACATTCTTTGTAAACTTGAAATGCTATGCAGATGTACAAAAACAAACATCATTGTCTCAAGAATAGCTCAGCTGGTAGAATTAAGGGCCACTCCCTAGATGTTTTGGGCTTCCTTGGTGGCTCAAAGGTAAATATAGTGTTGGAGAATATTTAACTTACTTTATTTAATACCAGTCAGTTAATCTTCCCATAAGTCATCGTGCATGCTATCAGCCCAAACTTTGGTAACCTGGTAAACAGGAATTTAGTAATTGGCTTTGTAGCTTTTGGTGTTCTGAGCAATTGATACAAATATCAGGATTTATCTTTGCTAGATAAAATAGTCAAGTCCCTTTTAAGTTTATAAGCAAAGGATTTAGCTTACAATTTGTTTCACAATTGTTTCTTGTTGTTGGTCCCTTTGGTGGGCAGGAATATACAAAGATGAATAAAATCTAGTTCCTACTCTTAACGTTTGTATAATCTATTAGGGAAAAAAAAGATAACTATAGGCCAGTTTTTCTCATCATGAGAAATTTTGTTTTATTCTTTTGTTACAGCAGATACCTAGAGTCTCCTAATCTCCTTGGTTTATCTTTAGATAAGGGGTCATTAGTGCTCTGGAATAATTTCTATCAATGAATATCATGGGGATTCTTTTTGAAAAAATATGTATTTACTTTACTGTATTTTATTTATTTGGCTGCCCTGGGTCTTAGTTTCAGCACGCGAGATCTTTCTGTCTTTGTTGCAGAATATGGAATCTTTAGTTGCAGCACATGGGGTCCAGTTCCCTGACCAGGGATTGAGCCCAGGCCCCTTGCATTGGAAGTGCAGTCTTGGCCACTGGACCACCAGGGAAGTCCCTCACAGGGATTCTTAAATTCAACAATAAAAGGCCTTGTTTGTAGTTAAAGGGCAGCTGTGGAAGCACAATTTGTCAGAAATCATAGTAGGGCTTTACAAGGTTTTCCTTCTTTTTGTCCACATATTTGACTTTAGTTTAAAAAATGCAGGTTTATTTCAAATATTTTTCAGTTCTCACATCCTTGATGGGCAGAAAAGGGAGTGTGGTAGCTTTTGACTGCCTTCCTGTTCATGGTCTACCACAGAGAATCTGATTTTTGTTTTCATTTTTATCTTGAATTGGTAGCAGTGAGCATCAGTAAAAGCTCTCATTCTTCACTTTCAAAGGTATAACTGGTTCCTGTGTGTCACCACTGAACGTTTCCATCAGGTTGAAATGATGTATTCGTGACCAAAAGTGTCCTTTCCTGCTACTGAGTTGTTGTTTTGTGTCCAACTCTCTCTGTCCTTCAGTATTTCCCAGAGTTGGCTAGATTCATGTCTATTGAATCAGTGATGCTATCTAACCGTCTCATCCTCTGTCACTCCCTTCTTCTTTTGCCCTCAATCTTCCCCAGCATCAGGGTCTTTTCCAGTGAGTCAGGTCTTCCCATCAGGAGTCCAAAGTATTGGCACTTCAGTTTCACCACCAGTCCTTCCAATAAATATTCAGGGTTGATTTCCTTTAGGATTGACTGGTTTGATCTCTATGCTGTCCAAGGGACTCAAGAGTCTTCTGTAGCACCACAGTTCGAAAGAATCAATTCTTCAGTTCTCAGCTTTCTTTATAGTCCAATTTTCACATCCATACATGTTAGGAAAAACCGTAACTTTGAATATACGAACTGTGGTTGGCAAAGTTTGACGTCTCTGCTTTTTAACAGGCTGTCTAGGTTTATCAATGCTTTCCTTCCAAGGAGCTACTGTCTTTTAATTTCATGTCAACAGTCACTAACTGCAGTTGCTTTGGAACCCAAGAAAATAAAATCTGTACTGCTTCCACTTTTTCCCCTTCTATTTTCCATGAAGGGATGGGACCAGATGCCATAATCTTAATTTTTCGAATGTTGAGTTTTAAGCCAGTTTTTTCACTCATCCTTTCACTCTCATCAAGAGGCTCTTTAGTTCTCTTCACTTTTTGCCATTGGAGTGTTGTCATCTACATATCTGAGGTTGTTGATATTTCTCCCCACAACCTTGATTCCAGCTTGTGCTTCATCTAGCCTGGCATTTTGCATGATATACTCTGCATAGAAGTTAAATAAGCAGAGTGACAACATAGCCTTGTTGGACTCCTTTCTCAGTTTTGAACCAGTCCATTGCTCCATGTCTGGATCTAATTGTTGCTTCTTGACCCACATACAGTTTTCTCAAGGGACAGGTAAGGTGGTCTGGTATTCTAATCTCTTTAAGAATTTTCCACAGTTTGTTGTTCCATGGTCATAGGATTTAGCATAATCAATGAAGCAGAAGTAGATGCTTTCTGGAGTTCTCTTGCTTTCTCTATGATTCAATGAATGTTGGCAATTGGATCTCTGGTTCCTCTGCTTTTTCTAAATCCAGCTTGTGCATCTGAAAGTTCTCAGTTCATATACTGCTGAAGTCTAGCTTGACCGATTTAAGCATAACCTGACTTGCATGTGATTTAAGCGTAATCAACTTCCCTGGTGGCTCAGACGGTAAAGCGTCTGCCTCCAATGCTGGAGACCCAGGTTCAATCCCTGGGTTGGGAAGATCTCCTGGAGAAGGAAATGGCAACCCGCTCCAGTACTCTTGCCTGGAAAATCCCATGGACAGAGGAGGCGAGTAGGCTACAGTCCATGGGGTCACAAAGAGTCGGACACAACTGAGCGACTTCACTTTCTTTCTTTCTTGACTTGCATGTGAAATGAGCGCAATTGTATGGTAGTTTGAACATTCTTTGGCGTTGACCTTCTTTGGGATTGTAATGAAAACTGCTACTGAGAAACATAGGCAAATTCAAGTCCTTTGGTCTCTCCCAAGATACTGAGATGACATGTGACAAAAGAAGAAAAAGAAGAGAGCATGAGAAAAATTAATAATTAACAGCAAAACAATAAAATTTTGGTCTTCCTCTATTAGAAATAAAAACATATTCATGATTCTCATCGAGTTTCACACAAAATCTCCCTGGTTTTACCTTAAACAGGTTCAGAGGTAGAAAAACACAAGTCATCAGAAATGAACTTACTCAGAACTGACAACACATCAATTTCGAGTTATCTATAAGTCACATAGGAGAAGGCAATGGCAACCCACTCCAGTACTCTTGCCTGGAAAATCCCATGGACGGAGGAGCCTGGTAGGCTGCAGTCCATGGGGTCGCTAAGAGTCAGACACGACTAAGCGACTTCACTTTCACTTTTCACTTTCATGCATTGGAGAAGGAAATGGCAACCCACTTCAGTGTTCCTGCCTGGAGAATCCCAGGGACAGGGGAGCCTGGTGGGCTGCCGTCTATGGGGTCACACGGAGTCGGACACGACTGAAGCGACTTAGCAGCAGCAGCAGCAGCAGCAGTATAAGTCACATTTCTCTCTCGTAAGTGTGCCTTCTACCTGAGAGGTGACTGATAAACTTTGTTCAGCTCTTTAAATCATGTTTTCAAAGGCAAGCATGCTTCAGACACTGAACCTTTGGGCTTCATGATCAAAGAGGAAGGTATATCTGAATGCAAAAGTGGACTCCTGAAGTTAAGGTAAAAAGGACATTCCTGAGAAAATATTAAGATATTAACGCACTATTTAAAACCTGCCTTACTGCACACCTTACCTTTAGGGGAGACCTGTGTCCTGTATTGTCCCTGAGAATGTACTTGTAATGCTGGCACAAGGAAAGGGTTAAATGCTCATTCACAGTCTATTCCTTATCATAGTGAATACTAGTAGCTTCAAACGATTGAGAAAAAAAAGATGATTGAAATATAATGATGGAGAATTCCCCTGCATTCCAGTGGTTAGGACTCCATGCTTTCATCTCACTGCTGTGGGCCCAAGTTCAATCCCTGGTCATGGAACTAAGATCCCACAAGCTCACTTTCTGGCCAAATGTAAAAAATCGAAAAAGAAATATAATGAGGAAAGAAACATTTGGATCTTTTGTAACAGCTGAGAGTACAGTTTCCTGTGCAGCCTTTTAGAAGTTTCCAGGTTTAAAATCCAGTGAGAAGTGCCTAGATTAAATCTGGTGTGTTGCAACCTTAATTCATGTTTCTAGCATATTAACATTATTTGATCCAATTAGGAATTAAGATTCTCTGTCATCTAATTCTCTGGAGGTTTTTGCTTATCTGTTTTTATACCTGGTAGAATACATAAACTGTAGTGGGAGGAGGTGGGGAAAGGAGAGATTCGTTTATGCAAAACTTACGTGATGGTGAGTGCTCTTTTTCCTAAAATAATGAAAACAAACCGCATTTTTTTTTTCTTTTGATAACTTGTGAATTAGGAGTATTTCTGGATAGGAGATCTATACTCATGGGTGTGACATCTTTTTCAAAATTAATGAATAATGAAATGGTGACAGTTCTTTTTTAAAACCAGGTTTTTAAAAGTGCTTGTTATTTGCACTGTTTGTAAAATATTTCAGGACGTTTACTTGTGAGTATATATGCATCTAAGTAAAGGATTTAAAAGATCTTTTCAGCCATGACAAAGAAATTAGCCTAGCTAAAGACTATTTTTTAAACCACACCCCTGTGCCTTACAGCAAAATAGAAAATAAATTCATATGTGTACAAAAAAGTGATTTTCTGCATTTCAGTGGGATGGAAGTGTAGGAATTTTAACTGAAATCTAAGTTGAGCTTATCCTCAAATTTCAGAAACATTTTCAGTGACAAAAGAAATTTATGTAAGAAATGTAGTTTGGTATGTCTCAGAAACAATCTCCTCTTGTTCTGAATAAAATAGCCTTGGACTATTGTTTGCTAAACAATTATTTCTCTTTTAGACAAAACTTGAGTTGCCTGTTGGTTTTCATTTTTTAGAAAGTGCATTTACACATGCTTGAAATAATCTTTTAGGCTAAAGAATGTAACTCACCAGGAAAACATGACTAATTCAGCATATCAGATAAAAAGGCTCAGAAACAAGTCACTCTAAAGTTTTGGAACAAAATGTGTTTTAGAAGTAGGGGAGGGAGGGAGAAATTAACCTAGAAGATTATGATAGGAGATTAGATACTAAAAGTGCAGTTAATCCTTTGCAACCATTTGATATAAATTTATATTCCCAACTTTCAATGGGCTTCCCTTGTAGCTCAGTCGGTAAAGAGTCCGCCTGCAATTCAGGAGACCCAAGTTTGATCCCTAGGTCGGGAAGATGCCCTGGAGAAGGAAATGGCAACCCACCCCAGTATTCTTGCCTGGAGAATCCCATGGACAGAGGAGCCTGGCAAGCTACAGCCCATGGGGTCACAAGAGTCAGGCACAACGTAGCGAGTAAACAACCACCAACAACAGCTTTCAAAAGTTGACTCCTGGCATGCCACCTCCCAGCTGTATTAACCTGGCACGTCCTCCTGTAGACCCGCAGAATGGAGCTCAGCCAGACCCCTGCTAAGTTGCTTCAGTCGTGTCCGACTCTGTGCGACCCCATGGACGGCAGCCCACCAGGCTCCGCCATCCCTGGGATTCTCCAGGCAAGAACACTGGAGTGAGTTGCCATTTCCTTCTCCAATGTATGAAAGTGAAAAGTGAAAGTGAAGTCGCTCAGTCGTGTCTGACTCTTCGCGACCCCATGGACTGCAGCCTTCCAGGCTCCTCCGTCCATGGGATTTTCCAGGCAGGAGCACTGGAGTGGGTTGCCATTGCCTTCTCCGTAGCCAGACCCCTGCTTCCTTGTAAACTATGGGCCCCTGGGGCGCTGAAGTGTCGTTTCTTTCCATAGGGCGCCCCCTTCAGGACTGCAGTGTCAGAACTGGGTGTGTGATGTGGATGCAAACACAGGGCTTCTTAGCACAGAGGAGTCGGTAGCTGCCTCTTCTCATGGTGTAAGGGAGGCTGCTTAATTAATGTCTCTGCTGAGTTATTTAACTTTATTTCTCATCTGCCCAGTGAAAATAGTCCTACATCATTGTTATGAGGGAAATAGCAGGTATCTAAGAAAGTACTGGGGGTAGGGACAGTTTTAAAATTGGCTATTGCCCTGGCTAAATGAATACTGTATGGTATGCCCACCTCTGGTAGCATGAATACGTGAGGATTAAGTTTCTTCCTCAGTAGTGACCGCTAAGGGCTTCCCAGGTGGCACTAGTGGTAAAGAACCCACCTGCCACTGCGAGAGTCAGAAGAGAGATGGGTTTGATCCTGGGTCAGGAAGATTCCCTGGAGGAGGGCATGGCAACCCACTCCAGTATTCTTGCCTGGGAAATCCCATGGACAGAGGAGCCTGGCAGGCTAGAGTCCATGGGGTTGCAAAAGAGTCAGCCACCACCAAGGAACTAAACAATGACAACATATAGTTGATTAACAATGTTATGTTAGTTCCAAGTATACAGCAAGTGAAGTACTGATTCAGTTATACATATAGGTGTGTCTATTCTTCTGCAAATTCTTTTCCCACTTAAATTATTACAGAATATTGAGTAGAATTCCCTGTGCTATATCCGGTAGGTCCTTGTTAGTTATCTGTTTTAAACATAGCAGTGTGTACATGTCAATCCCAAACTCCCAATCTATCCCTCCCCACTGATTCTTGGTTTTAATGGATTTTGTTTACTGGCTGAAAACTATACTTGCAAAGATTTTAAATATAAGTAGAAAAAGTGTATCAGTGGCCCCTTTTTCTAAATCCTCACATGCCTCTTCTCAGCCCATCCTGCCAGTTTCAGCTGACTTAACAAAACTTTTAGCTCACTTTCAGATGGTAAATTTTGGTGGTGGTTTAGTTGCTAAGTCGTGTCCAACTCTTGCAATCCTATGGACTATAGCCTGCCAGGCTTCTCTGTCCGCAGGATTCTCCAGGCAAGAATACTGAAGTGGGTAGCCATTTCCTTCCCTAGAGGATCTTCCCGACCCAGAAATCGAACCCACGTCTCCTGCATTGCAGGCAGATTCTTTACCAACTGAGCTATGAGGGAAGCCCTCATAAATTTTAGTTTTCCTGAAAACTTCTACATTTACTGGAAGTTATTGTTGTTTTTAGGGCTTCCCTGGTGGCTCAGAGGTTAAAGCGTCTGCCTCCAATGCGGGAGACCCGGGTTCGATCCCTGGGTCAAGAAGATCCCCTGGAGAAGGAAATGGCAATCCACTCCAGTATTCTTGCCTGGAGAATCCCATGGACGGAGAAGCCTAATAGGTTACAGTCCATGGGGTCGCAAAGAGTCGGACATGACTGAGCGACTTCACCTTCACCTTCACCTTATTGTTGTTTTTAAAGTTTCCACAACTGGATTCAAAACCCAGTAACGTGAGCTTTGAAACTCTTTGGCGAGACTTCTAATAGGTGAGAATATTCTATTTCTGAGTGTTTGAGTGTGCTGATATTGGAGTTTTCAGATGACACAGTTACACTGTTTTTGGCTAAAGATCACAAAACAGTGGATACATTCCCCAACATCTGTTTTCTTAGAATCCTCTCTTTTCAAAGCTTTGGTTTCTCTTAAAAAGTAGTGATTTTCTTACATGATGTTCAGTCTCACCTTTACTTTGAAAGGAAGCTTAACGTGTGTGTTTGTTTATTTTGCTGCTCAGTAGCAAGCTACTGACAGTCCCCTCTGACCCCTGCAAAGGTGCAAGAATTTGGAACACTTGTGTTTTTTGCAAAGGAAAATTACATGCCTCGTGTTTTAAATTCCACAACTTTTGAAGTACTTGGGCTCTTCTTCCATCTCAGCCATACACAGTAGTTCTTTGAATATGTGGGATAATTTAGCAAATACATAAATCTAGAAACATGATAGAAACCTCTTCACTTTGATGCAACTCTAAAGCCAGTCACCTAGGCTACATAATTTCTTCTCAACCTCAAGTCTTCAGATGTTGACCAATGTTTTCTATCTATCTGCCAGTAGTATTCACTGACAAAGAAACTCATTAGAATTTGGTGCCATATTGGTTTTTCATGTCCTTTTGGCTATTTTTACTTTAAGTGGGAATAAAGAGTGGTATGAGGTTTTTGATAGCTCAGTTGGTAAAGAATGCGCCTGCAATGCAGGAGACCTGGGTTCGACCCCTGGGTTGGGAAGATGCCCTGGAGAAAGGAAGGGCTACCCACTCTGGTATTATGGCCTGGAGAATTCCATGGACTCTGTAGTCTATGGGGTTGCAAAGAGTCGGACACGACTGAGCGACTTTCATTCATTCATTCGTGTGGTTTTTAGTCCTTGGCTGTTGAAGGAACCCAGAAAGAAGTGTCTGTATGTTAATCATTAAATTAGTAACATTGTGTGGAGTACTAAACAGGTCATTTAGTATTACCTGATGAGGAACATCACTGAAAAAACTATAGCGGTTTGATTTTGGCTGAGTGCTTAGTTTTTAAATGACGTGCCCATTTTGATAGCTGTCCTCCACCCGTCAGCAGCT
>SJYT01016115.1:268780-365478 GCA_006410635.1 Cephalophus harveyi | reverse complement strand
TCTGCATATCTGAGGTTATTGATATTTCTCCCGGCAATCTTGATTCCAGCTTGTGTTTCTTCCAGTCCAGCGTTTCTCATGATGTACTCTGCATATAAGTTAAATAAGCAGGGTGACAATATACAGCCTTGACGGACTCCTTTTCCTATTTGGAACCAGTCTGTTGTTCCATGTCCAGTCCTAACTGTTGCTTCCTGACCTGCATACAGATTTCTCAAGAGGCAGGTTAGGTGGTCTGGATTCCCATCTCTTTCAGAATTTTCCACAGTTTATTGTGATCCACACAGTCAAAGGCTTTGGCATAGTCAATAAAGCAGAAGTAGATGTTTTTCTGGAACTCTCTTGCTTTTTCCATGATCCAGCGGATGTTGGCAATTTGATCTCTGGTAGTTAGTACTGCTGTATTCTTGTTAACTGCTGCTTATGTTTTTAATATTAGCTTCACTTGGTGATTTCTTTTCAGGTATCCTGTTAAGCATGGGTCCGTTTTTCGAGTTTTGATTTATTAATAGCTTAGTCAAGTCCAGATGGTACCTTCTGTAAATCTACCCAAGTGGAGACATGTAAAATGCAAGCCATTATACACACCAGGCATAGACAGAGCTGGGGGTGTTTTCCACTGCCAACCCCTCCAAGACATGGGTTCCTGCTATTTCTTCAGGTTCTCTCCCCTACAGTATAGAGCTCAGGACTGTTTGACATATGTACTGCTGAGGCCATATGTCAAACTGTATAATAAGTTTTGCAAAGTTTAATTCTCTTAGATATATGATAGACAGAAATGCTCCTACCTCCTTGTAGAGGAATGTGTACTCCTTACTGGGAACCGTTAGCTTGAAGTTATATGATATGCCTCTGAGTAGATACTTCTTGAGTGCTTTGGTTTTCACCTCCATCATTATTATGACAATAAATGTATGAAGAACTTTACCTCCACCCCAGGCCCCCAAACCTGCTCCTCCAGCTTTTAGGTATTTCCTGCAAGTTTCATATACAAATATATGTATACATAACATTCAAAAAGAACTGAAGTGGGAATGTATTAAAGACATCTTGCTCTTTTCACTTCATACTGTTACGTAAAGAATTTTTCATAGTAGCACACACAGATATACGTAATAATAATTTCCCTTGGTCTTTAACCCTGTATTTCTAGGTAACAGGCTTATGCTGTTGTTTATGAATTTGTCAATTATAGATATCACCTGTTGAGTTTCTGCCCTGATCTATGATGCTATATAGCTTTAATACACCTTTTCATTTCTCCTTTCATCCCTCCTTTTGGCTAAAATAATATACAGCTTTTGGTTAAAGTAATAAATGGTCACCTTACTATGCTGCAGGGGTTTTTGGTTTGTTTTTTGGCTGCACTTTGAGGCTTGTGGGATCCTAGTTCTCCGACCAGGGATTGAACCTGTTCTCCCTGCAATGGAAGCACGGAGTCCTCCTAACCCCTGGACTGCCAGGGAAATCTCTGCCTCAGTTACTTCGACTACTTCGTGAAGTACTGAATTTGGTGATTTAATATTATGTGATGTTGACTATCACTAAAAATTATAGACTTCATTCAGTCCTTTTCTTCCATATTAGAAACTTTCCTCCTGCATCTGCTGGTTCATTGTTATCCATTCAGATTTCAGAATGAGACGTGGGAAAACAGATCTTGAGCTCTGGGCACATGGAGTGCTCGACCTGCCGGGCTTCTACCTGAAGGCGGGTGGGGAGGGCCAGCCTGTCTCTGGGGCCTTTCCTCCTGAAAGGCGTGCTCCAGTGTCCCCGAAGGGAGTGGCCACCAGCTGCCAGTGTGCCTGGGGCAGAGAGGAGGGTAAGGGCTGCAGTCCCAGGGGTGAGAGTGGAGATCTCCGCTCCTCCAGTGCCCCAGCCTGGCCATGCTCTGGGCCTGCTGTTCCCAGCTCTGAAGCCCCATGGCTTTGGTTCTCTAAAGAATCCATCCTGTGAAGAGCAGTGGTTGGCAATAAGCAATGTGCTTTCTATTACCTGAACCCCAGATACCAGGCCTCTGCAATGGTGAGGGCAAAGTGGCCACAGTGCTGAGTAGCATCTTTCTCTCTTCTTTTATTAGTTAATAATCATCTTTTTTTTTTTTTGTCTCTTAAAGATTCTTTGAAATTTCTCCTCTTTTATCGTGGGCTACAGTTTTCATTGTCATGCCTTTTTTTTCCCCCTTCATCTCAAGCTTCCTTGATTGTCATCTTAGCAGAGTTTCTGGAAGGGAAGGAGATAAAAATGCATGGTCAATTCATCATTTGACACAGGAATCTGGGAAAGTTATATAAACTGCATAAGGGTAACCTTCCTCACATTGTTCTTCCTTGTGCACTAAAACTAGCTGCCACTCTGTTCTGTTGATGGAAGGAAAATACAGGCTCAACTCTACCTGAATCAGAATTCAGTGCTTCCCTTTTGGAATCTTAATATAGGTCCCAACTGCTAAAAAAAAAAAAAAGTCCTCTTTAAGAAAACAAAAATGCTGAGCTGTATGTGTTCATCCCGTGCTCTGCCATCTGGTAGGCATGGTGATCTCTTGATTTTTTAGCAGATGTGGTCCCCGAGGTGTGCTGGGGAGATAGCATACTGGACTCCCAGATTCCATACTGGACTCCTCCCTGTCTTCTCCATAGCCAGCCAGGCCCCACTCCTGGAAGGCTGTGGGATTTAGGGCCTCCTGCCAGAATCGCTGCTAGCATTGAGTCCTCCACTGCCCTACGGAAGCCTCTCTTTCACAGTCCACTTGGGGGACTCTCTGTTTATGGTGACCTCATTGTAGGATGAATATACAGAAAGCCATCAGGAAGTATTCAATTTCTGTGGCATGTTAGATCTCTGACTGTGAAAAGTAAAGTCTGTTCATTTGTAACTTGGAAGGTCAGTGTTGTGTCCTTGCTGCTAGCTTTCATGCCCCTCAGAGGAAGGAGGTTTATATTCATTCTCCACTAAGTGTTTGGGTGTTATAGTTGGATGTCTTCAGTGGTAAGTGTCAGAAACCTAACTCCTGCTGGCTTAGAGGGTGGACTGATGTGTGTATCTGAGAAGGATGGCAGGGCTAGACTGGCCTTAAGATCCCCTGGGTCATCTTCACGTGGCTTTTGTCTCTCTTATCCCAACCTTCCTGTGTATCCACCTTGACGTCCCTCTGGGGACATAAGCACTGGCAGCTGCAGGCGTACGTCTCTGTTTAGCATCCCTTCTGCGTCTCTATGTTGATTTCAGGGAGGGCCCAAGATCCTGCCAGGCCCCTAATTATAACACTGGAGCTGTGGCTTCGCTTTCTGTGTTGTCTCCGCCCTCCTACAGCCATATTTACACCACGCTTCACGAGGTCATCTGTTTCTTACAGGAATTAAGAGAATCTCTTCCAACAGTTGTTTCATGATTCATTTCTATTTGGGAGACTGTCTTCTGTATGCCAGGCCCTGGAGCTCAGGGGTGTCTGAAACACGGGAATGAGCAAAGACATCAGGCCTAAGACTGCAGGGAACGGTGGGGCCTATTCCCAACTAGAGGGTACATCCCCACTGCTACTGAGCACCGGTGAGTGGGGCCAGGCAGAATGCCAGGTCTTTCCAATTTTCAAAGAGGAGCCAGAAATCTAAATCTGTATGTAAATTTTCTCCAGTCTGAAAAAAATTGGTAATTATTTCAAGCATTTTCTAAATCACAGTCTAGGCTAAACAATACATCGTTTGCAATCTCTTTATCTTCTTCAATTCCCTTTTTTTTAAATATATATACTATAAAGCGAAATCAAGAGAGCTGGAGCGGTTCGCTCAAGGGTGGGCTGTGATGAAGCAGCCCAAGCAGCAGGGCTCTGGCTGTCTCCTGACTCCAAACAGTGTCCTTCCAAACGGACCACTTTCACGTTGTTTTCATCACCAAATTTTTCTTGAATTTTCTTGTTACCTCTGTAGCAGCCCATAAATCTTTGGTTTATTTCAATCATTTCTTGTCAGATTCTTTGGGAGGTAAAATTTTAATGCGACTTCATTCTTTTGGTTGAAGTTGGCCAGAGGCCAGCCAGTGAGAAACACCCATCAGAAGTGTCTGATTGAGCTTGAAGATACCAGGTTGACAGATGGTCTCCAGTAGAGTATATGTCTGTGTTACAAATTAAAGATTCTAAGCAAGAGTTTAGGTACTCCTGATGATGTTTTAATTTTAGTCAAGTAGCCATTAATCAAAAGATTGATTTAATGATCCTTGTTCAACAGAAAAATCCCCTTAAGGATATTAACTTGGGCTTTTGAGTGTATCAATGCTGGAACCGCAGATCTTTGTGCTCAGATTCTCATCTCCATCCAGTTTTGCTATCAGAACAATTTTATGTGGCTCATCAAAATAAAACATTCATTTTCTAGACATCTGAAGGTAGCTCACATTTCTAAAGAAGGGTTTAATTAAAATATTCTTATTTTGTCTTATCTGCACACAGAAAGATATTGACTTTTAAAATATGGTCTTAGAAAATGAGTGTGATGGAGCAGGTGTTGAAAGTTGACCCCTTGCCTCAAGACAGATAAAAATACAATTCACAAACATTTCAACTGCCTGTTTTTTCCTGCCTCTATAATTGGTTCTAATTTGCCATGCCTGCCCCTTTGAAACCTCAGAACTTTCAAATTGCTCTTCAATTTACAATCTAAGTTGTAGTGAGAGCCACATCATTCCAAGAGCAGGCTTTGTGCTAGAATCATCGAGACATCAGCTTTGAAAATTCTGCATTATTTCAGCCTATATTTGTTACAAGATTATGAAATTGTTTCCAAATAAGAGCCAATATTCGTTAATATATATATATTTTAATATATGGAATAAGAAAATAGATATCAGATAGTAAAAATCAGATACAATTTTTAGGTGATCTTCCCCCACGACCACAAACTTGCTAAGAAAATTAGTAGAAGACAGTAAGAAAAAAAGCATAGTGCCTCTATCATATTCTTTGTTATTAGAAGGTTAGGTTGCTACCACCATCATAAAATATGAACTTAAGTATATAAATTGGGGCAGTGTCCCCATTTTATAAATAAATTGATGTAATACAAACAGTTCTTAGAAAGCTTGTTTAGAAGGCACTTGAATGGGGTGGTTATAGGTATTGCACCTAATTTGGACAAATCTGTATACTATAGGCAGTCTACCTAATTTCTTTCTTAAAAAAAAAAAACAACTTTATTTTACTTTTTAACTGGGTGTTTTTAAATTTTTTTTTATTTATTATTTATTTATTTTGACCATACCAAGAGGCATGCAGGATCTTAGTTCCCCAACCAGGGATCAAATCCATGCCACCCCACCCCCTTCTCCCCCCACCGCAGTGTGAGTGTGGAGTCCTAACCACTGGACTACCAGAGAAGTCCCTACCTAATTTCTTAAAGTTTTTTATTTTAACCCTCAGTGTTATTATATCTCTTTGCTTCCTGGCTCTCCGCAAGCTCTCGCTCCCCACCCTTTCCAGAAACAGTGAGGTCTGGACAAGAGCATGAAGAGACTTGTACAATCTCCGTGACCTATTCTGGGTCACATTATGGAAAATATTTTCTTAGAAATGTGCCTGAAGCCATTTTGTACACCTTTGGGGGAGAACCAATTCACATTTAAACGGCCCCTCCACTAGACTGTCCAGCTGTGATTTGTCCCAGTCGATCCGATCCTGGAACACCCTTAACTCTTATCTCATGGTGGTAGTAATTTTAGTTTTTGACTCATTCACTTTCTAAAGCCAATGAACTCTAGGGCAGAAATGTGCAGAGTAAATTATTGGATGGGAGGAATCCTATGCTTATCAACCAGAGAGTCACAAAGGAATTTTTTTAAAGGATGAGTCCAGTAAGTGGAAAGAATCTATTTTCAGACACTGATATGAGAGGAGGAGGGAAAAGAGGCTTTTTTGTTTTTTTTTTTATCATTAATGGTGAATTTATATCCCTGTTTTTTAAAGTTGTAAAGTCAGGATCCTTTTGTAGAAGCTGAAGCAATTGCAAAACTTGTTAAGTCTAGGGGATCTGGTATGACATAATTATTGTTTGGTTTCCCTAAGAAATCAATTAAAGTTAAAATAGTATCCAAAATTACATTCGTGTCGAGTCACGCGCTGCAGTTCTTCTACCCCTTGGGACTTTACTGATCTTGAATTCTGCGTGCTTATCTGGCCTGTTCTCATTGTTCAGCCCATCCACTTGATTGTTATTATAGTTGAATTGTGTTTTAAAATATGCACTCATATTTAAATGGTAGAAAGTGTTCAGGAGATAAACTAAGCCCTCTTCAATCTATGTCTTGAGATTTTGAGGAGGAATAAATAGTCCTTTTAAGATAATTCCCACTCCTGTCACGTCCAACTAGTCCCAGTCTGGGATGTGTTTTGCTCACCAGCACGCATTCCTCCATACCCAGCACCCTGCCCTGTGGCTTCATGTTCTGGGCGCCTCTTCTTTCATCTGAATATGGCCTAATTTGTGGTAAATTGTCTATTATAATCAGATTAAATATCTCAGGGTCTATACTACATGTGTGAGATTTCCTCGTCTGTGTCTTTTCAGTCCTTTTTGTTTAAGCTTGCCTGGATGAAAACCAATAGAATTCTGCATTCATCTGGGGACACAGACAGTATTTAGAGTGAAATACATCTAAATTAATGAAGTGTCATTAATAATGCCTCAAAATTTATAAACATATTCTTGACTCAAAAAAAAAAGCCTTAGGAATTAGTGAAGTTGATGTTTTAAATGGCTCAGTGTGGAAATGCTGTGTGGGGACATGTCTGTATACCTTTACTTTAGAACCATTACCAGCTGGGTCTCACTTATTTATTTCTTGCCCAGTAATTGTTTATTATTCTCATTTTTGCAGCTTACCTGCAACTTGGTTTTCTTGCCAGTATGAATTCAGTGTTACATCTGCAGGAATGACACCCATTGCAATCAGCAGATTTAACCCACAAAACAAATAAGAAAACATACTTTACAGTGTCAGAGGTAACTTCAGTGGGATAGAAATTTGAATGTTTTGCTGAAGAGAGTAATCAAGATACCTTTTCTGAGTTGGGTCATATGGTATGTTACAAAAGGAAAAGTCACATGACTTTTACGGTACCATGTGTTAATCATATTTTTTTCATAAGGGAAAACTCAGCCATTTGCTTTAATACATAATTGCTTGAGAAATTGATTTTGTATCCTTTAAGGATACTCTTTAGGATTCATTAAGGTTTAATGGAACGTTGAGGAATACTTATTTTCCTTTTTTTTTAATTGAACTATAGTTGATTTACAGTATTTCCCATTTTTTTGAAATGATAAGGAATGTCAGAGAAGTAAACTTCTCAGAAATACAGGTCTTTCCAAATTTAGATTGCACTTATTAAAATTACAGCTGAGGTTAATTGTAGATTGTGGTGCATATTCAATTAAACATGCATTTAATCATTTATTCTAAACATCTATGTAATTACTCCTTAGAGGAAAAAAAGGAAAAGACTCCTTTAGAAGCTTTTAACACAGTGAAGACTTGAATCGAGGGTGGACAGCTTCATCGCTTGCTCAGAGGCCGTTAGAATCTCCAAAGGATTTTAGTGTCTGCCAGCCTCGCTCTCTGACCTCGCTCTCTGACCTCGCTCTCTCTATTTGAGATAACTCATGTGAGTTGCCTGACTGAAGAGGGTTTAGGCAGGACTAGTTTACCTAATCTCACTAAGCCTCCATTTTCTTATCTGGAAAACGGAGACAATACTAACAGCACCTACTCCATTTGGTTGAAGACTGGGTGAGCTACTGTGTCTAGAGTGCTGAATGTGATGCTTGTCAAATGTCCATAAAGTGTGAGCAGCAAGGTTAATGCCAAATATTAACAGGAGTCAAGGTCAAGGGGAGCCTAGACCTCACCAGCTCCTCCCATCCTAATCTCTCCACCCCCTCCATGTCAAAGGTATCTTTCCCCTCTACACCCTCCTCCTCAGGAACATTTGGACACTTTGAACTGACCCTTTTACTCACCCTCCCATCCCCGCTTTGCCCCTGTGTCTATTGAGGTTCACAACAAAGCCGCTTTATTTAATGTCTGATGCTGGGCCCCGGCACCGTCCACGCTGATGCCCGATGGCTAAGCAGAAAGTCTGGGCTGGTCCACACCAGCCTGTTTACTACACCGTGCCTGGCACAGTGTAAACATGAGCAAGAGACCCTTCCCAGGGCACCCGGAGACCCAGCCTACTGCTCCTCTGTGAGGGTATCTGCAATTAACTTTTACGATCACAAGTGTTATAGGATCATGGACGTGACTGTCATTACAAACAGAAAAGGAAAAGCTATCTGCCTAAGTGGTTTGACAGCTATTAAGTACTTCACAAGAATAAAGTGATATTACACCTTTGTTGTGAGAGTTTGTTCAATATTTGTTACCCAAAGGAACCATAAATGTGGCCTTAATAATAGAACTTCAGTTTATTATTTAAATGACCTAATGAAAGTTCAATAAGTAAACTCCAAAAGTACTTTTATCTCCATAAATTAAAAACTATTTAGATTTCATGATGTGTGCCTCTTCCTGTAGGGGTGTGTTATTTTTTCCTCTAAAATAGTAATGGTTAAACCAAATATTTTTTATTTCTTTTATAAATACTATATAGCATATATAAATGAAACTATGTGTTTGTGTTTCCAGTATCTATGGAATAGCTATAAAGCAGAAACAAAAGTATAACTGCTTTGTTAAAATACTGATGCAAGCTAATGATGATAAACCATTATCTGCCAGTTTCCAGGTAGGCTATATAGAACGGTTAGACCAGGTAGAATACCAAACTGAAGATTTTGAAACCCAAGAATATTGTTCTAAAGTCAAGATCACAGTCCCTCATTCTACGTGGAATACAGAAGAGATAGAATCAACCCAACCTTATTCAAGTTGATATAGCTCATTGTCATAATCTGCATCAGCTCATTCATGTGAATCAGAGACAAGAATATATTTTAGTTTGTGTGATGTCACAGTAATAGGTTACAGGAGAGAATTATCCAGGCCTTTCAATGATCAGGCAGTGCTGTAATGAATATATCTTGTAAAACTGATGAATGACTGGTGAGTCCCATATATAAAAAAATAAAATGTGCTTGTAGAAAAAAGAGGGGGCTCACGGATACGCTATCGAAAAGTATCATTTACTAATTAAGAGCTTCCTTTAAGCCGTAGGTCCTATGGTTTGTGAAGTGTTTGTTTACAAGTCATTAAATCTAGCTACTCACCTGACTGAGGGGTATGGGGAGAGGATTTGGGGGAAAGAGAAACTCGAAAGAAAGGCAGTCTGGACAAAATGCCCGTGGAGTAGCTGGTAGCTGTCTAATATTAAAGTCAGTGTCAAATTGTCCTTGATGATGAAGGCCCGGCTGTACCAGGATATGCTGCCATCTGCACAGTGAGGCTTAGACTGGAGGACCACTAAGGGTCTCTCTTAATTTCATCATCTTATTATTTTTTTCATATTTATTTATTTGGCTGCACCAAGTCTTAGTTGGGGCACATGGGATCTAGTTCCCTGACCAGGGAACCCCTGCATTGGGAACTCAGAGTTTTAGCCACTAGACCACCAGTTCAGTTCAGTTCAGTTCAGTCGCTCAGTCGTGTCCGACTCTTTGAGACCCCATGAATTGCACCACGCCAGGCCTCCCTGTCCATCACCAACTCCTGGAGTTCACTGAAACTCACGTCCATCGAGTCCGTGATGCCATCCAGCCATCTCATCCTCTGTTGTCCCCTTTCCCTCCTGCGCCCAATCCCTCCCAGCATCAAAGTCTTTTCCAATGAGTCAACTCTTCACATGAGGTGGCCAATGTACTGGAGTTTCAGCTTTAGCATCATTCCTTCCAAAGAAATCCCAGGACTGATCTCCTTTGGAATGGATTGGTTGGATCTCCCTGCAGTCCAAGGGACTCTCAAGAGTCTTCTCCAACACCACAGTTCAAAAGCATCAATTCTTCGGCGCTCAGCTTTCTTCACAGTCCAACTCTCACATCCATACATGACTACTGGAAAAACCATAGCCTTGACTAGACGGACATTTGTTGGCAAAGTAAGGTCTCTGCTTTTGAATATGCTATCTAGGTTGGTCATAACTTTCCTTCCGAGGAGTAAGCATCTTTTAATTTCATGGCTGCAGTCACCATCTGCAGTGATTTTGGAGCCCCCCAAAATAAAGTCTGACACTGTTTCCACTGTTTCCCCATCTATTTCCCATGAAGTGATTGGACCAGATGCCATGATCTTCATTTTCTGAATGTTGAGCTTTAAGCCAACTTTTTCACTCTCCTCTTTCACTTTCATCAAGAGGCTTTTTAGTTCCTCTTCACTTTCTGCCTTAAGGGTGGTGTCATCTGCATGTTTGAGGTTATTGATATTTCTCCCAGCAATCTTGATTGTAGCTTGTGTTTCTTCCAGCCCAGCGTTTCTCATGATGTACTCTGCATATAAGTTAAATAAGCAGGGTGACAATATACAGCCTTGAGGTACTCCTTTTCCTATTTGGAACCAGTCTGTTGTTCCATGTCCAGTTCCAACTGTTGCTTCCTGACCTGCATACAGATTTCTTAAGAGGCAGGTTAGGTGGTCTGGTATTCCCATCTCTTTCAGAATTGACCACCAGGGAAGTCCCAGATTTCATCATCTTATGATTCTCCATAAACCAAGCTATAAGCGCAGTCGGCTTTGGTTTCTCGTTTCTTTTTTCCTCTAATAATGAGGGCCAAGCGTTCCCTCCTTCGTGGGAGGAACTCCTGGTTTGTGAAGATGGAGCTTGTTGAAATGTATTGAAATGAAACACTAGTCATGCCTCTCCATCCCTCAAGAGCCACCCCGGGCTTCACTGCCTCCCAGAAGCCCTTACATGCACCTGCCCCAGCCCGCTGCCCCGAGTTCCTGGGACGCTTAGTGTCTGGACTCCAGCTTCATCCTTCATTCTGTGTGCTCACGGCTCCATCAGCTGCAGCGGGAGGCTCTCTGTGGTCAGGGAAGAGGGTTTTGTACTGACTTTCCATTTCCGAGTGATTATCCTAGAATTAACTCCACTGCTCATTCCAGCTAGCAAAAACCTCAAACCCGAAGAAGCCCGGTCCTCCCTAATCAGCACCAGCTCCCTGCAGCCCGGCTCTGGGGAATGTCTCTCTTTGGGTTTCCTTGGCGCCCTGTGCATTGATTATCACTGTGCCCCAAAGCCCAGCTGCGTTTCTCCCTTCAGACTTGTTCTCCAACATTCTGCAATCACTTTTTCCAGTTCTCTGTGTTCCCTCTAAGCCACCACATGCCTCCCCTCTCAGCAGAGCCTCAGGGCTCGTCCTTCTCAGTGAAAAAAGGAGCCAGTTGACGGGAACCCCCCTCCGCTCTGGTCAGCTCCTGCCACTTCTTCACGGCCCCCTTTCCCTCTTCTTCTTTTTTTTTTTTAGCAAAACAATGGGATGACCTTCTTTATTGTAAAACACTGTTGGCCACAGATCAGTAGAAAGTTAGTGAATGTAGGAAAAGCGGGAGAGGGATTGAGGAAAGGAATTGAGAGTCACTGGTTTATTGGCCTTCTCTTTGTTTTATAAAAGGGGTGGGCAACGTTTATTTTTTGTGTGTGTGGTTATGGGGGAAAAGTAAAATGAATGTGGAAGTGCTATCAAAAATCTGTTGATTCCAATAACAGAATTAGTGAGTGTTACTATTTTGACACTGTTGCTTAGATACACTTTGCATATACCTGTTGGCTGTTTGGAGGGGCCGCCTCCTCAAAGCCCATTTCCTTCAGGCAGGCTTGGAGCCCAGTGACCCCAGCCTCCTCAGCAAGGAACAGCCCTTCTTTGGACTCAGCCCCTCTCTCCATCCTCACCATCTCTCTCCTTCCAGGCTTCTGAGAAACTAGCCTGGCCCAGGTCGGCCTTCTCCCACCTCCCCTCCTCAGTGTCCCGGGCCTGGTTTCCTTTGCTGTCTTCCACCAGTCCCCCCACCCGAGGCCTGCTGACACCTCCAGCTGCCATACTCCAATCCTCGTCCTACTTCACTTCATCCCTTCATCCTCAGGGCCTTGCACCCTCGACCCTACTTCCTGGAAACCCCCTCCGCCTGCCCCCTCCTCCTCCATGCTGGCCCCTGCTTCACCTCCACCCCCCGCCCTGGTCCTGCCTCTGTCCTGCTTGCTCATGGTCTGATGACCTCCTCCCTCCCAACATCTATCCCTCTTGGAACTTGACATTGGGCACTTCTTCCATTAATGTGTGGCCCTCTCTAGACACAGTGTGAGAATGAACAACGGTCTCTGCATGGCAGCCAGCAGAGTGGCTGCCCACATAGAAAGGATGGATGTGGAACACATATCAGTGAGGGGAATTCACAGATTACACATTCCATTGTCATGCTTTTCCCACAAAACATTTTTCTGAGCAGGAACCAGATAGAGCAGAAAGGATCCCCAAAAAGGTCTCTCTTCCCGCTGGCTTTCCAAAGAGATACAGTTACCAACACAGATGTCAGCAGCACGAGGGAGGGAGGGATGGATTTCCATGTTCCCACTTCTAGACTGGGTTTTGCTTTCTCAGAAATTGCTAGAAGCCGAGATGTGATAGGAATCATTATGTTCTCTCCAACTTGTGAAAGCGATATGAAGTTGGTTGCTCCTTCACTTTTCCTTGTCACCCTATAAATTTCCTCTGCTTTTATTTATTCTCTTCTATTTCCACAAGATATTGAGAAATGGATTTAATTGCTATCCAGCTTTGTTCTAACTGTGCTTGTCACAAGACTTGGTTTTCAGTTCTGATTCTTTTTTTTTTCCCTCTGAACTTTGACAGTCCAGTGCTAGCATCAAGATGTATAGATATTAATTCTTCAAAAATATACTCTGAGAATTATTTAATATTATAAGATACTTGAGTAAACTGAATGGGAGAGATTATATAATTCTAAGTTAGTCTCATGTCTTGATTAAGTGGAAGTTTCATAAGTTTTTATAGGCCATAACACAAAGGAGATTTTAATAGTATAGTCTAGAATGGGCTAAAACTGATGCTTGATAAAGCTATTGCCATAATTTCATAGCAACAGAATTGTAATTTGGCTTTGCGCAAATACAGTTGATACAGCATTATCCCAAGAAAGCGATTTACTTGAAAAGGTTATAGAGATCATCAGTTTATACGGGCTAATGATTAAGGTTGTTTGGGGTGAATATAAAGTGATTATAGGTTGTAATCCAGTACAATGCATTTAGGGGATTATTTTGATTATCTTGGAACATAAATATTCTCTAATTATATTTTATCACTTGCTGTTTTAAGCATCTGCTGCTGTTTATACCTGTGGTCCCCAAAATGTGCCAAGGTGCCCAGGGCATTGCAGCAAATTCCCCAGGAGTGCCCTGGGATATTTTAAAATTTCAAGGGAACCATGAGGATCTCAGCATCTGTGAGACACCATGCAAACTACTAATTTGAGGGAGTTCACAATTTCAACTTCATACTACTTCCTGTAGTACAATGATAATCTTTGGGAAACTGGAATCTCAATGGTTATGTTAAAAAAAAAAAAAAAAAAAAAACACAAATACTATTTGAAAGTCAGCGTGGATCCAGAAATGAGGGTGGTGGTATCCAATCCAAAAATTCATGCAGGGCTCAACATAATATAATTCTATCCATGAGATTTCCCAGGCAAAAATACTGGAGTGGGTTGTCTTTTCCTTCTGCAGAGAATCTTCCTGACTCAGGGATCAAATCGATGTCCCTTGCATTGGGATGCCAATTCTTTACCACTGAGTCATCAGGGAAGACACATTAAGTATTATGTGGATATAATATATATTTTATAACTATTGCTGATAGCTTGCATGTACGTTTTTGTCATAGGGTTTTTTTTTTTTTAAAGTATTGAAGTATTTAATTTTTAGAACAAGCAATTCTTCAACATGATTCAAAAACCTAAAAATATAAAAAGAGGACTTCCCTGGTGGTACAGTGGATAAGAATCTGCCTGCCAAGGCGGGGGACATGGGTTTGATCCCTGGTCCAGGAAGATTCCACGTGCTGAGGAGCAACGAAACCCGTGAGCCACAACTTCTGAGCCTTTGCACTCTAGAGCCCTCGAGCCACAACTACTGAGCCTACTTGCTGTAACTGCTGAAACCCATGCACCTACAGCCCATGCCCCGCAACAAGAGAAGCCACCGCAATGAGAAACCGGAACCCCACAACGAAGAGTAGCCCCCCCGCTTGCCACAACTAGAGAAAGTCCAAGTGCAGCAACGAAGACTCAATTCAATCAAAATAAATAAAATGAAAAAAAAAGGGGGGGCATAAAAAGGAACACAGTGACACAGTAAGAAGTCTCCCCATCTTGGTTGATGGCAGCTCCATCTTCTGACTGTTTAGACCAAAGTGTCTTTCTGACACTCCCCCATCCAGAACTGCAGAAAATCACATTGTCTCTACTTTCAGTAAATACCCACAATCTGATTCCCCATCTCTAACTACACTCTTGTCATCATGGCCAAAACAGGCTATTACAGGAACTCTCTGGCGGTCCAGTGGTTAAGACTCTGGGCTTCCACTGGTGGGGGCCTGGGTTCCATTCCTGGTCAGAGAACTAAGATCCTGCATGCCATGCCAAAACAACAAGAATGGTAACAACAAAAACCAGGCTTCCTTGTAACTGCTCTCCCTATTTCCATGCTTGTGCCCCTGCCTCACCCCCATGATCTTTTTAAACCCTGAGTTAAATGATTTCATTGCTTTATCACCCAGAAGCTGCTGCTGCTGCTGCTGCTAAGTCACTTCAGTCGTGTCCGACTCTGTGTGACCCCATAGACGGTAGCCCACCAGGCTCCCCCGTCCCTGGGATTCTCCAGGCAAGAACACTGGAGTGGGTTGCCATTTCCTTCTCCAATGCATGAAAGTGAGAAGTGAAAGTGAAGTCGCTCAGTCGTGTCCGACTTAGCGACCCCATGGACTGCAGCCCACCAGGCTCCTCCGTCCATGGGATTTTCCAGGCAAGAGTACTGGAGTGGGGTGCCATTGCCTTCTCCGCCAGAAGCTGCAAGGTTTCCCATATCTCTCAGAGTAAAAGCCAGAGTCTTTCTAGTGACATGCAAGGCCCTTCAGAAACCGTTTCCCCTCACCTGTAACCTCAGCTCTTACTGTCTCTCCCCTCATTAATCTGTTCCAGCCACAGTGGCCTCCTTGTCCCAAGCATTCCAGGCATGGCCCCACCCCAGGGCCTTTGCACTGGAATGTTAAATCTCATCTTCTCCAAACCTTGGCCTACTGGAATCCACGCTATTTTAAATAGTTCAGTGACCCTCACCCTGTACTGATGAGCATTCCTTAGTATTTCTGTCCTACTCTTTCTCCTTTTTCTGTAGCCTTTTAACCTAGTAGATCATTTGTTTCTAACATGGTAGTTTACTAAGTTAATTGTTTTATCTTCTGACTCTTCCCACTAAAACAGAAGCTCCAGAGGGCAAGCATCTTAATCTGTTTTGTTCCACCATGTAACTCAAGCATCTGGAAGAATATACTACTTGGCAATAATAGGTGTGCAACAAATACCAAGTGAATGATATTCAGTATGTTGTTTAAACCCCTAACTTGCTTCATTTTCTGTCTGTCTGAACTATATCAATAAGAGCATATGCAAATGTGCCTCTTTAATAACAGATTGCCCATTTCCCCTGAGGTTCTAACAATTTTTGCTCTATACTCTCAGATTAATTAGGTCCTTATACCATTGGAATCTTGCCTTCCTGGCTAATTGAACCTTTTATCACTGTGTCCAGACCTTCTTTGTCCTCAGTAATGCTTTTGTCTTATTCATTTATTTGATATTAATAAAACTAGGCTAGCTTTCCAGCAATTTTTAGTACTATGTAATATGTTTTTTCTATTCTTTAAGTTTTGATGTATTTGACAACTTATGTTTTAAGTTGTCTCATGCACTTCACTTATAGTTTTTAATTCATTTTGACAACCTTTAGTTTTAACTGCTAGTTTATTTATGCCTATTGTGATTATGTATGTATCCAGATTTATTTCTATTAGTAACTTTCTATTTGTCCCACTTTTGCTGTGCAAAAATTTCTTTCTTCCTGCTTGTGTTTCCTTTTTTTTTTAATTGAGTTTTCTCTCCTTACTCTGTTTTTCTGTTTGGAAGTTACACACTGTGTTTCTTATTCTTTTAATGTTTGCCCTTAAACTTATTGCATAATACTTAACATCTACAGTTAATGTCTTACCTCTCCTCCTGAGCAGAACATGAGCACTATAACCACTATTCTTTATTTATTTTTAAATTTTTGACTGTGACACACAGCATGTAGGATCTTAGTTCCCTGTCCACGGATCGAACCCAACCCCTCAGAATTGGAAGCTCGGAGTCTTATCCACTGGACCACCAGGGAGGTCCCTTCTTCACACCTTTTATACATAGTCTTAATTTTCTATTCTGTATCTGATTGTTTTACTAGCTGAAGTCTTGAACATAATATCAAGTTTTCTGTTAACTCTCATTTCTTTGTGCCCCCAAATTTGATTGAACTTCATCTGTGGGAAACCTGAAGGACTGTGTTAGGAGTGCTTTCTTCCATGCACCATTTGCATTTATTTCCACTGGCCGTTGGGACCATTTTTGCTTCCTTCAAGAGTTCTAGTTTAGTGCTGCAGTCTTGGGTTGAGCTCCCCAGCTATCCTTTGACCCAAACTGTGAAACTGGCATTTATCTTCACAGAAGCCCCTCCTTTCAGGCTTACTTAATGGTCTCCACATGCCCTATGGATTAAACTCACTTTAGGGGAAGGAGCGGGTCTTAACAATTTCCTGTACTTTCTATGAACCCAGCAATGGGTAAACAACTCTGATGTATTAAGAAACTCTTTTTGCTTTTTGTTTTTGTAACTAAGAACCCCTGCCATGCACCTTCCATTTACTTTGCAAAGATATCACTTTGCTGACAAAGGTCCATAGAGTCAAAGCTGTGGTTTTTCTAGTAGTCATGTACAGATGTGAGAGTTGGACCATAAGGAAGACCAAGCACTGAAGAATGGATACTTTTGAACTGTGCTGTTGGAGAAGACTCTTGAGAGTCCCTTGGATTGCAAGGAGATTAAACCAGTCAATCCTAAAGAACATCAACTCTGAATATTCATTGGGAGGACTGATGCTGAAGCTCCAATACTTTGGCCACCTGATGCAAAGAGTTAACTCATTGGAAAAGGCCCTAATGCTGGGCAAGATTGAAGGCAATGAGAAGAAGGTGGCAGAGGAGGAGATAGTCAGATAGCATCACCGACTCAATGGACATGTATTTGAGCAAACTCCAGAGATAGTGAAGGACAGGGAAGCCTGCAGTCCGTGGGGTTGCAAACTTAACAACTGAACCCATAAACCTTTAACATGATTTTTATTACTAGTAACCAGGGAGTTATCACTTGGGAGCTAAATACAGAAATAATTAACCAAGAGAAGGGTCAGCTTTTTCAATCAGGTGTCAAAAGCTGTCCCAGCCATTCATGGGAATGTAAACCGAGATGGATTAACCCCTTATTCTCTGTAACCACATAAAGATGTGCCTTTGTCTTGACCCCTGTCCAACCCACTTCCCTGTCATCTAACCCCATGGCCATATGTTTCTTTTCTTTTCTTCCTGAAGTTTCCTCTTCTGGTACATTCAGAAGAGGAATTCACCAGGAATTTACCCTAACCCTAATATTTATTTTTAAATTAGGTCCCATAAGAAAGGTAAAGACCACATGGATGTGGCACACTGTCAATCCATGGATGACAGTGTGCCTTTTGAGTACCTCCAAAGAAAATATAAAGAAATAGTCATATCCACTAATTCAACAAATTCTTTATGTGGCTGTGCTGGGTCTTTGTTGCGGCACCCAGGGTCTTCGATGTTCATTGCAGCAGTGGGTTCTAGTTCCCTGACCAGGGATCAACCCAGATCCCCTGCATCGGGAACAGGAAGTCTTAGCCACTGGACAACCAACAAAAGAAGTCCCTCCACAAATATTTATATCAGAAATTAAAAGGCCCTCTTTCTCAGATAGTATTTACAGAGGGAAGTTGCCCTGGACACGTGATCAAAGGAGCTCTGGGTTGAGGCTCTGGAGAGGACGTGGGAAGATGGATAGAGAGGAGCCGGAACAGCTGGCTGTGACGGTTCACCCCCCAGAACCCCTCTCTTGCCCCTGCCATCCTGGAGGCCAGTGCCAGGCAGGGATGAGCAGGGGAAGCTGGAGCTGGGTGTGAGATGGGAGACCATGGTGGTGGCCTAGGAGGGAGCGAGGGAAGTAGCTGCAGGATGGGAACAGGGAGGAAAGTGGTCTGGGAGGTGTGAGCATCCACAGGTTTCCTTGGTAAATGAAGTGTTCAAGATAAGTGCTTCCCACCTAGATGCTAACAACCTGTGCCGTTTATTTTGTTTTCCTAGATCAATGAACTGAGCCATGTTCAAATCCCTGTTATGTTGATGCCAGATGACTTCAAAGCCTATTCAAAGATAAAGGTGGACAACCACCTTTTTAACAAGTAAGTACAAGCACGACCTTTTGTAGAACTGACGTGGCTGCCAGGAGTATGGTTTTTGTGAATTTCTATAATCACATTATTTTTCAATGGGTGGGAGTAAAGTTTTGCTGATGAAGTTAATCCTGTGATAAACATAACCATCTGTCATTTTCAGAGAAGCAACAGCAGGCCCCCTTGGGTAATATCTTTTTGCCATATGGCATATTGTTCTCTATGAATATCTTATATGTTAAAAGTGATATTCTCATTACAATTTAAATGTTTGAAGCTGTAAATTGCTTGGAATTTTTTTTTAGCAGCTATAGACCTCAGCTATAGACCTTACACAAAACTCTGCTGATGATTCCTTCATGAACAAAAATAACTGCTTCCTAGAACAATAAGGAATTAAGGTGCATTTTTATAAAATGTAATTGGAAGCCATGTTGGGCATCAAGGCTATTTCTCCCTCTTTTGAATGTCATTTTAGACATCATTAGGGAGCACCTTCTGTGGCACTACACTGAGAGCCAGACATACAGGGATGGATAAGAAATATCCTGCCCTGAGACTTTCCTGGTGGCCCATGGATGGGACTTTGCCTTCCAATGCAAGGGGCACAAGTTCAATCCCTGGTCAGGGAGCTGACAGTCCTACATGCCTTAAGGCCAAAATATCAAAACCTATAAAAAGAAGCAATATTGTAACAAAATTCAGTAACTTTTTTTAAAAAATGGTCCACATCAAAAAAAAAAAAATTTTCTGTGGCACTACACTGAGAGCCAGACATACAGGGATGGATAAGAAATATCCTGCCCTGAGACTTTCCTGGTGGCCCATGGATGGGACTTTGCCTTCCAATGCAAGGGGCACAAGTTCAATCCCTGGTCAGGGAGCTGACAGTCCTACATGCCTTAAGGCCAAAATATCAAAACCTATAAAAAGAAGCAATATTGTAACAAAATTCAGTAACTTTTTTTAAAAAATGGTCCACATCAAAAAAAAAAATCTTAAAAACAATTTTTTTTTTTTTTTTTTAAAGAATACTCTGCCCTCAGGGTGTTCACAGTCAGGCAAGTGATTGAAAATGGACGCATGTACAAATTACCATCATTTCCTGTCATATGTACAGAGTACCACGATAAAGGGATGTGTGTATGTGTGCATGTGTGAACAAAAAGGAGGAAGCAATTCTGAATGAGTGGGATAAACCGCAGAGAAATCTCTCTCACGTGAGGATCAACTGTGAAATTTCTTAATAGGGCCATTGTTCTAACGTGAAGCTGCTGTGTTAATTATTCTCATGATGCTCTTTAAAGGTTGACCTTTTGAGGGGGATCTTTCCATGTGAATTTAGAATTCGGTATTTACATAAAAGATAAAACAGGTCGAGCGAAGAGTGAAAGAAGGTCTTGTTTTGTAAGCTTTAGTCAGAAGGTAACCTATTAGAGGGCTTCCGTTGTGGCTCAGCTGATAAAGAATCTGCCTGCAACGCGGGAGACATGGGTTCGATCCCTGGATTGGAAAGTTCCCCTGGCAAAGGGAAAGGCCACCCACTTCAGTATTCTGGCCTGGAGAATTCCATGGACTGTATAGTGCATTGGGTCGCAAAGAGCCGGACAAGACCAAGGGACTTCCACTTCACTCCAAACTGTTAGGATGTGGGGAGCATGGATTGTACTCTGTCTGCTGCCCTTCCCTCACTCTCCAAGCCTTTTGCTTCTCTTTTACTGTCTCCCCCGAATGTCTGTCCCTTCTGCCCCCGGATCTTACTGTGGGTTGCAGCAGCTATAGACCTCAGCTCTCTTACACAAGCGCATTCTAGCAAGTTCGCTTCCCGCTCGAAGCCCACCTGTGCCTTCTGTGGGTGGGGCGCTCCAAGCACGTCGTTGGCTGCAGGTGAGCAGGATGGTGGCAGAGTCACTGTTTGTACATCTGAACTTTATTCCACAATCTGACTGTTTCAGAGAAAACATGCCGAGCCACTTCAAGTTTAAGGAATACTGCCCCATGGTTTTCCGTAACCTGCGGGAGAGGTTTGGAATCGATGATCAGGATTTCCAGGTGGGTTGCTTTCATAATATTTATCTCAAATGGGTTTCACTCATGCCTTTTGCTCCATAAAATAGAATTCATGTTTTTTTCATGTCAAGTAATTAAATAATAGTAACTTTCATTTTCTAGAAGAATTTTTAAGTGTGCTTTCTGAAATAAGAAGTTCTTTCGGTTAGGGCCCGTTATCCAGTGTGATCTCACTGTGATTTCACTGCATTTTTTTCTGAGGCCCCCGTAGGGCCCTGCGGTGCAGAATGGTTGAGTGACAGCGGCGCCGCCGTCGCCAGCCGGAGCCCGCCAGCCTGCGGGACCCTTCTGTGCTGGCGAGCTCCTGCTCTTGCGCCCCGCCACGTGAAGATGTACCCTGTTGCCTTCCTCCCCATGTTTGCCTGGTTGTCAATTTTGACTTCTAAAATCGAGTCATGGGCTGTTGGACCTGCTGACGCACGGCCATTTCTCCTGAAAGCTCACCTGGCGTCAGTTACCTGATTTTCAGAGAGCCGGCCAGATTCGTAAAGGCCAAGGATTTTTTTTTAAGAGCAGAAATCTAAGTCAAGAGATACCAGGGCTGCTTCCTGGTCTTTTATGACAGTCCAGTCATTTTATTGTGTGAATACTGACTTGTTAAATGTAATCAGTTAATTAATTTCTACTTTTTGGCCACACCACATGGCTTGTGGGATCCTAGTTCCTTGACCAGGGATGGAACCCCACCCTTGGCAGTGAAAGTGTGCAGTCCTAAGGACTGGACTGCTGAGAATTCCTGTACCGATTTATTTTAAATCTAGTAAACACTTTCTCTCATTTGCCCCAAACCAGTAATTCTAACTTATCCTGCATCACGCATCCTATTCCCTGGGTGACCTTGCAAGGTGAATATTGACACAGCTTATCCCGTACTTTCTCTTAAAGAATAGGTTCCCCAAGGCAAATCAAGCTTAGTTAATAGACTTTGCTATACATCTGTGGCCTCCCCGTCCTGTCCCACTGTTGAAAGTTTTCAAGAATTTCTCATAGGCTCATTCACGCCTGAGAAGCCTTCAAGCCACCATGTTTTGAAAAAGGATCCCTAGGCTGGGAAGGTCCCCTGGAGGAGGATGTGACAACCCACTCCAGTATTCTTGCCATGGACAGAGGAGCCTGGTGGGCTAGAGTCCATAGAGTTGCACAGATTTGGACACAACTGAAGCGACTTAGCGCACGCGCACACACACACACACACACACAACGCTGGCCAGGCTGCGGGTGACATTCCCTCCTCTGTGGACCAGGCCCAGGTTCCCCAGAGGCCCAGGTTCTGAGCAGAGGCTCCAGTGCGCCCCAGAGAGGGTGGAGGGGAAGCCTGCAGGGAGGATGTGGTCACGAGGTTTGCTTTTAAAAACTGAGGTGGAGCCAGCATTCATGTGTGGGCTTCGTGTGTAAGAGAGCAAGAACTTCAGTCACATTTGGACTTGACATTTACTGCTGCAAAAGCAAGTCACCTTTAAAGGATAAATTTTGGAATAGTAATATATTAGAAGATATATATATGTATATAGAATATATTTCATATAAAATAAAAAGGAATAATTCTCCATTATTTAAGAACTGTTAACTACATTTCAAGAGGCCATATGAAAATAAACTGTGTACTTTAAAAAGAATAACAACTGATAACTGACTTCCTAAGAAAATCTCCTTTCTCTGATGCTGCATTCAAGTGTGTTTGTTCCTTTGTTCACCTTCCCCCCTTTAAAAAAATTTTTTTTTTTTTTTTTTTAATTTAATAGCTACACTGGCATTTCATAGAAACTGACTTTCAGGGCCAATGCAACAGGATCTTGTTAGATTCCTTAACTCATTACCACAATGAAGTCTTATTTCTTCTGAGAACCAGCCCTGTTAAATGAGATCTAAAAGGGACCTATTAGATCCTTAGTTGCTGAAATATTAGGACACAAGGCTGGTTTCCCTCTGTCTTCTCCCTAAAAACAAAACCGTGTAAGTTGAATTTAAGTAAGGGAAATAGCTGAGTACAAACTTTGAAGGCAGATTAGGCAACTGGAGGGTGATTCACATGTAACTAATTGGCAACTCTGTTAAGCTCTTAGCCTGAGATCAGTACAAGGGAAAACCAGTGTGAGTGTAATTAATCATTTGAACACCACTCCTTCCCTCAGCCATGTTTGGTGCTTTTGGCATTTAGATTGCTGCTTTCTCTTTGGCAGCTGTATTATTTTTTTTTAAGTGAGTGTTTAAGGTAATTTCCATAAACCAGATATATGCAATTCCTCCACATCCACGGATTCCACCTACTGCGGGTCGAATTGCAGTTGGTGGACTGCGGTTACGGAATCAGCAGGTAAGGAGGGCCGAGAGTTCAGGCCTCCCTCCCCGTTTCTGTGTTCGTTTCTCAATGTCTATACCTCTTAAAATACTTTCAGCAGGGGCAGGGCCCCTAACTGAAGACAAGATCTTATATGTGAGGCTCAACCCACTTTATTGCCTACTCGGTTTGGAAAAAGGGAGGAACATGTGCCAACTCTGGCTCTGGGTTAGTGCCTCCGGGCCCCTGCATACACCTAGCGAGGCATGCAGAGGTGCTGTGTGCACGTCGTGGGGTGGCGGTACCTCATGCACGTGTGTGTTTGGGAGCGGGGCGGTGGCGCCGCGTGCACGTGGGTGGGGGTGGTGTGTATAAGAGACAGGCTTTAGTCAGAATTAATAGAAACCCAGCCCTCTGGCTCTTTGTGAAGGATAATACCAGGCTTGCTCTTCCTCTGCCGAGTCTCCTGAATTAGAATCTGTCTCTTATACACATCTCATGCACGTGTGTGTTTGGGAGCGGGGCGGTGGCGCCGCGTGCACGTGGGTGGGGGTGGGGACGGCGGGGCACTGCGTGGGGTCCGGACTGGAGGGGAGGTCGCCTCAGCTCCTTTGTTGTGGAGTCACTTCTCCTGGGACACTTCATTCGTTGTGACTAGAACAGGTGACAGTCATCAATTGTCACCTAGTATCAAGCTGAACTCTCTTTTCCCAGTCTGATTTTGGAAAGTGGGATCAATGATCCGAAGTCTCATCATCTTTTGGAGACTCTGGATTGCTCGAGGGGCCCAGGCCCCTCCATGTTCCCGTTGCCTTGCTGTGTTTATTTTTCTGAAGTGCTTGCTTTTTGGACAGAAGACTTTTAAATCTATGTGTAGTAAGGGAGCCCACTATCCAGCTCACATTCAAACCTTCATGTTAATTCAAAGGCATAAATATTCACCACCTGCCTTGCGTTTGTAAATGCCGTTTTGCTGCACCTGAAAACAGGTCAGTATCGATCCATCTGATCAAAGTAGAACATAGTGATTAAACAACTGACCTCCTCAGCCAGCTTCTAAAACTGAGAAGCTTCCCTGCTGTCTCCATAAACATTTGTTGTCTTTCCTTTGGTTTTGATTCCTTGAATGTCTTTAAAAAAAAAAAAACAGTTCCTTCCTGCTGTTAAAGTCAAGCAACTGTTCTAGAACACTCATTATTAACAAGAGTATCACTTAACATACATATGTAATCCTGTGTGTGTGTGACGTATGCATACCCAGGGCTTCCAGACTCAGAACTTTCTCCAACTTGTTAGTGCTTGTTAAAATTACTTTGGTTTGTGATATGCTCAGAGTTGATATATATTCTTCCGATCATTGTTGGGACAGTGTCTCTCCATGATCATTCTTTTAAGATGTCTTTCAAGATGAATGCTCCCCCGGAAGCCTCCACCGTTACTGTTGCTATAGTTTTTGTTTCTTTGATCTCTGCCACTTTAAGCTCTAGTCCCCATAGGTGGGTGTTTTCACACACAATTATCAACTCAGCGTGTTTATTTGCACCTACTGTGTGTCAGGCTCTGTGATAGACATAGGGAATGCAGAGGAAGAGAAAGGATGAACAAGTTTCTTTTGAAAAAAACATGACAGATTCTGTAATGGATGCTGGTGAGATTTACAGAAACCTAGATGTCTTGATTGTTAATGTTCTTCAAGAAAGAAGAACATCATTCCTCTTTGCAGTCTCTGAGTACTGGAGCCTGTTAATGACAAGCCTAGCAAGTCAGCTGGAGACTTCAGACTTAAAATTTCTGAGCTGCAGAAGAGGATTGCCCAGTGGAAACCAAAAAGCTAGGCAGGGTTGCAATGGTGCTGCTGCTGCTAAGTCGCTTCAGTCATATCTGACTCTGTGCGACCCCATAGATGGCAGCCCACCAGGCTCTGCTGTCCCTGGGATTCTCCAGGCAAGAACACTGGAGTGGGTTGCCATTTCCTTCTCCCACGCATGAAAGTGAAAAGTGAAAGTGAAGTCACTCAGTCGTATCCAACTCTTCGAGACCCCATGGACTGCAGCCTACCAGGCTCCTCCATCCATGGGATTTCCCAGGCAAGAGTACTGGAGTGGGGTGCCATGGCCTTCTCCGAGCAATGGTGCAGTTAATGTTAAATACACCACATAATAGAAACCCAGCCCTCTGGCTCTTTGTGAAGGATAATACCAGGCTTGCTCTTCCTCTGCCGAGTCTCCTGAATTAGAATCTCTTATTATTCGCATTTGATGCCTTTTCCTCTTTGTATTGGTAACAGAGGATTCTAATTTTAAAAGCTAACGTTTTATTAAACTTTTGATGTTCTTGTTTCCAGTTCAAAAATTCTCAAGGACCTTTAGTATGTACTAAACTTGGGGAAAAATTCTACCATTATCTCTAAAGTCTATCATGGTGTTTGTAGTTTTCGCAAATATAACTGAAACTGTCTGAAGGTGGAAGCTGAGTGTAGCTTGTCTACCAGGTTTGCAGGTACAGGGGTGAGCACCAGCCTGGCTCTGGACAGTGAAGAAACATTTGAAGAAGAAAGGGAGGAAGGGCTGAGGGGACATTCCTGGGAGAAATGAGCTTCTGAACCAGAATGCGGAGGCCAGAGCCAGATGGTGGTGGGCTAGTGGAGAGGAAAAAGGGAACTCAAACTGGGAACTGGGAAAAAGACTTCCACTGGATTCTCCAGCCCAAGAGCAGCCCTGAGGATTTTTCTTTTTTAAGATTTACTTATATTTTTTTGTCCGTCGTGGGTCTTCATCGCTGCACCCAGGCTTTTCTCTAGTTGTGGTGAGTGGGGGCTACTCTCTCTAGTTGCGATGCGAGGGCTTCTCGTTGCAGCGGCTTCTCTAGTTTCGGAGCTGGGGTTCAGCAGTTGCAGTGCATGAGAGCTTAGTGGCTGTGTGGCATGTGGGATCTTAGTTCCCCAAGCAGGCACTGAACCCATGTCCCTTTCATTGCCACTGGACCACCAGGGAAGCCCCAGCACTGTGGATTTTGCACAGGGGAGTAATGTGATGACATCTTGATTTTCTAAAAGCAAATCGAGGTGGTTATGTGTAGAATGCATCAAAGGGAGATTGAGAAATTAGGAAGCTATGAAATACCCCAACGAGTGAAGAGGCCTGAACGAGGGCACTTGGCACAGTCAGGGTTGAGCTGAGAGCAGCTTCACAGGATGGGGAGAAGGGAAAGCCCAGGATCAAAGGACAGGAGCCGAGGTGTCGGACCTTGAGAAAGCAGGAGTGTGGGGGTGCCGGTCCCAGGGCACCCTTCAGGGGAGGGAAGTGTGGCACGGGGGAGGGAGAGAGGAAGTGAGTTTTTAGCCTGTGAATGTGGAGGTGACCTGGAGGCGCCTGTGTGAGGCTAGTCAGCATGTAGTTGGGCACCCCGGGATTGGGGTCAAGTGCAGAGGCCCAGATCTGGGGGTGAAAGCCACAGTGGTTCTCGTCCCGTCTCCACTCCGAGTTTGCTGACTCGAGTCAGGCAAGCTCTTTTCTTCCTGTGTAACTGTCCGTCATCTCGGGTTTGCCCTGCCCGCTCTCTCACAGTTTCTCCTCGCATGCATTGGCCTCCCAGCTTAGTTACCATGAACCTCACAACGAACATCGGACAGAAATTCCGCCTGGGCTGAAAATCAAAGGGCGCCCGTCAGCCCTCAGTTTGGACAGGTCTCTGAATAGACTTTTGGGAAAACTCCCTCCCAGACCGGCAGCATTCTCAGGTGTTTTTCATATGCTTTTTCTGTTGCTTCTTAAGTGTTGAACCAATTCCGGCCCCATCGCAAATTGCCCTACCTGGCAACGCAGGCTGGCCATGAGCCCTCGTTTTCCGTTCCTGAACTCATGTTGGGTGAAGTCTTGCGATTTTCAGCCGAGCGCTGACAGTCCCTTCCGCCCAGGGAGCTCCTGTCCAGGTCGGACGCTGCCTCGGACACAGGCCTCTTGTATTTTAGTCTCAGGCAAGTACCAACCTGAGCTTTTTAAAGGCAGCCTTACGGCACGCAGACGTTCCTGTAACTCTGTCTTTCTCTGCCGGTCATTACCATTCGTTTCTGTGTCCTTCTTTTCTGCTTGGTTGTTTCATTATTAATAAGTATTCAATTGCACTGCATCTCACCCGCCTCTGCAATGAAAGCCATTCCATGCCTGGGATCACTGCTCAGACTTTCTTTGAAATTCCCCAGGAGGGTAATCCAAGGATTTAAACCCAGTGGGTTTTTAATCCTTGATGATGATGTTCTTGTTTGAGTGTTGGCCTTGCCCTCCTTGATGGGGTCAGAGGACCATCTGCTCACTCAGACCATCAAATGCAAAGCCAGAAGGCAGCCCGATCCAGGCTCTGGCTCCTGGCCCCTGGCCCGTGTGATTTGAGGCATGTAATCATAATTCTGAGTTGTCAATGAGGCAGCGACCAGCTTCCAGGTGGCAGGTCCCTGAAACAGGTAGCCCAGCTTGGGAGAAAGAACATTTTCTGGGGAGCTGGGAAGCTGCTCTGCATCTTGGCTCTTCAGTGACGGTTGCTGTGACTTCATCCATCCACTCAGCCCTGGTAGGTCTCACTTTTCTCATCTGTGACATGAGGGGGAAGAACGCCATGCTCTCTGAGGCCAGTAGGTGACTGTCACTAGGGTTCTTGTGCATGGTATTGCCGTGTCTCCCCTGTAAGGTGCCACCTTTACACGTTTCAACATGGCAGAATTGATTTTGTACGTGGCTTTCCCGTGGACTAAACAGAAAAACTTTTACACATGCTTTTTAGCAGAAATTACAAGCTCATGTCAAAATCGGGAAGAAAAAAACAAACCAAATGTCTATAAGACTATATGAGTAGTTCAAGAGAATTAAATGTTGGGTATTTAAAAATTGGATAGGGGACCATAATGGTTGGTAAATCACGACATTTTTATGAGATGTCTAGAAAGATTGGTGGTAAAGATGAGCTAATTAAATTGACATTTCCTCCATTCCCCCTGGGGGCCCCAGTGATCCTGGGCCTCCCACTGTGGAAATAAACATCTTCAATGCAGACTTTTCGAGGCTTGGAGAGGACGGCAAGCATCATTAATCCCTTTCTTTAGGGAAAGGAGAATGAATTTCCAATTATAAATGTAAGCAGTCCATTCAAGAGTGAGTTTTCATCTCTCATCTTCCTTTATTTCCTGTTGAGTCTGACATGGCACTAGAGCTTTGAAGCCGGTCTTGAGGGTTTTTCATTGGGGTTTTGCAATGCTACCAGCCAGGGTTCTTGGACTCCTTAATCTATGGAAATTGATGAGGCTAAATGCAGGCAAGGCTTTATTGGGACTCCTGTTGCCGCGTGAGAAAGTGAAACAAGTAACAGGTGCCTTCGCTTGCTCCCTGAGAGCACGTGAGCTGGGCCTTGAAATGGGCAGAGGGCACGGGTAGGACCAGGTCCATGGGTCGGGCTGGAGGGTTGACTGGTGGTTTGCTCACCCCTTGGTGGACCTTTGTGTGGGGCGCATGGGCAGTACCCTGGTTTTGCTCCAGACACCTCAGAACTGGCAGTTGGGTTTGGGGCCCTTTTGTATCTTGTTCATAAATTGTCAGAACTCCTCACAGTTATTTTTTAGTCCCTTATAGTTTCTTTGTATCTGTTGCTGGAGGAGATGTTTGTTCAGGTGCAGGCACTGCAGCAAAGCGTCCCAGATCCCAGCCTGTCTCCTTAAGATACGTGATGTATTTGGCTATGGAAAACGGGAGCGGTGGAAAGTGAGTTTACTTATCTAGTGGCAGGATCATCCTGAAACACAGACTACGTTATCCTGTTCTTACATGCCCTGCATCTAATAGCTTTACTCTGGAACTTTAATTTTTGTCAGCTTATTTTATCCCTAGCTCCCCAGCAGGCCTGGCAGCATCCTAGGAACCAGCATGGCCTTGCTGTCACATGTTCACTGCACTGGACTGAATAGAGAGCGCCGACGATGCCAGCTTGCTCACCCAAACACAGCCTGGGTCTACCACCAGGCCCTCGGGGTGATAGGCGTGCTCAGGGGACTTGCAGGGACAATGTTTGGACCAGTCACAAATGCCTGTGCCCTGGATGATTGCCTTATATGAAATGTCCAGAACAGGCAGGTCTCTAAGAAAGTAGATGAGTGGTTTACTAGTTGGCTGGGGGAGGGGGAGGGGGTTGGCAGGGCAGAGGGCAGGAATGGGACTGACTGCTAATGGGTACAGGGTTTCTTTTTGAGGTTGATGAAAATGTCCTAAAATTCATTGTGGTCGTGGTTTAACTGTGTAATCACACTAAAAACCATTGATTTGTAGGCTTTAAATAGGTGAATTGTCTGGTACATGAATTATATCTCAGTAAAGCCATTAAGGAAGAAGAATGTTTGGAGTTTAAGATTAGTTTATATTTGGTATGAGACCTTTTTCTCCTCCACCATTGATTTTGGCTGCCTTTTTCTTGACGTATGGGGCTTGTGTTAAAGTATTTTCATTTAGAACAAGTGAATTGAAGGCATTACATAGTTTATAATATACAGCTATCAAATGTATAGAAGAAAAGGGTAGCCAGTGAATAAAAGCAATTTGTGTGCATTTATCATTGAAAGTGAAAGTCCTAGTTGCTCAGTCATATCCAACTCTTTGCGACCCCACGGTCTGTCCATGGAATTCTCAGGCAAGGATACTGGAGTGGGTAGCAGTTCCCTTCTTCAGGGGATCTTCCCTACCCAGGGATCAAACCCAGGTCTCCTGCATTGCAGGTGGATTCTTTACCATCTGAGCTACCAGGGAAATCTTATCATTAGATCCCCCCAAACTGAAAGCAAATCACTGTCCATTTCCTGGTTTCTGCAAACTGAAAGCAGAAGCACGTTAATGAATCCTCGTAGTAGAGCAAGAAGGAAACCTAGAGACAATCAAGTCCGACTGTCTGTCCTAGCAGATAATCAAATAACAGAGGAAGAAGCAGGAGGGGCATTGATCGGAGGGGGGCCTAATGGCCCTTAACTTCTCACTGCTTCTCTTTCTACCACACATGCTGAGACCTGAAAACCTGAAGAGGAAAGAAAGGTAATCAAGAAAGGCTGGGAGCCCATACTTGGACAGACCTTTGCAGATTTCTATTACGTATTTTCAACATTGAATTAAGCCTTTTAAGGCTCTGCATCGAACTAGATTTTGTGGCGGCCCAGCACGTTCTGTAAATGACTTCCCAGATCGGCACCTCAAGATTGCTCTTCCAGACCTCCTCCTCTCCCCTCAAGCTCTCATCTAGCCTGGCCCTGGTCACCCTTCTTGCCCTGGCTGCCACCTCAAGGTCACCCAAGGCCAGTCTGTCTGGCTCCCTGACATGCCCTATCCTGTACCTTCCAGTTGGCTGGCATCTTCAGCCAGCCTGCTTTGCCCCTCTCCTCCTCAGGCAGGGGTCTCCCCAGCTCCTGCGCTTACTCCGTCCTGTAGAGGATCAGCTCACTCCTCCGCTGTCCTTCCTGCCCTTTGGTTGGAGAGGATGCCAGAAGCGGAGCAGGAGCCATGTATAAACGTGCAGGGTAGGAATTTTCAACTTGAAACTTCTTTGTGTAAAATGTTTTAAATTCTCTTTTTCAAACTGCAACTGGTTCTTACAGAGGGCTGTAGAAAGTAAGCCATGAAATGGACAGTATGAGAGTGGCAAGAATGTGGTTCTTGATTTTCACTGGTTACACATCCAAAAGCTTGGCCAGGGTAGAATCAAGAGTTAACTGGAGCGACTTTCCTGGCAGGCCAGTGGTTAAGGCTCCATTGCTGGGGGCATGGGTTCAATCCCTGGGTGGGGAACTAAGATCCCATAAACCGTGCAGCCAAAAGAAAAAGGAAAAGCCAGCTGGAAGAGCCCATTCTATAAGTCCTTCCTTTTTGACTTACCAAATTACAGAGTAATTTGTTATTATTGAACTGTATCTCTAAATGTCTTCCAAATTGAAATTTGCTATTTATAATAATAGCTACCATTAAGGAGTACTACTATTCCAGGCACTGTTATCAAAATTTTTGTCTTAACCTCATTTAACCCCCAGGAAAACTTTTAATGGTGATGATTCTGTCATTACTACCTTTCTACAATGGAAACTGAGGCAAGAAGAGCTTAAATAACTTGTCCAAAATCACTCAGTCTTAACTGAAAGCTCCAGTGTCTAATACCAGGTTATACTGTCTTCTAGCTTCAGTATCCGTGCTGAAAAATCATCAGACCTCTCCTCATGACAACATGAACCTGAGAAAATAAGGATAAACTAAATGAGAGTATGAATAAACTAAACGTAACACAGACAGTTTTGATGCTTGGGACCTTCTGCTGAGTGTGTACATCAGGGGTTTCGAATGTCTGCTCTTCTGATGGCTTCTAGATTTGTAGAGGATGTTTCAGAAGACCCCTGGAAGGCTTCACTTCCACTTGTGTTGTCTTCGTACTGTGACTTTGACCTTGAATCCTCACTTTGCTTTGTACTTGACACTTTTGAACTGAGAGGTTCAGAATCTCAATTTTGAGTTTGTAAAATGTCACCTTATTCCAAGAAAATAGAACTCCCTAAGGTCTGTCCATGACGAGGAATTTGTTTTCTAAAGAGAGTGGACATCTCAAAACCTTAGGTAGATTTCACTGGGTAATTTTCTCATAAAGACAGATAAGGAGGTAAGGGTGAAGGTTTCCGAGAAGAAATATTTAAGTTGGAAATGGGAATTATCTTGACGAAGATTAAACCAACCGCAGCCTTAGTGCTTTGGAGGCTTTTGGACTGATGAGATCTTCATCTCAGACTTGGCTTTTTAAACTAGGGGGTTAAATGATGCTTTCACCTAGAACTTCACTCTTCCACATAAATCATGTCCTGACTTGCAAATTTTTTCCTTTTATTTTTTTTCCTATTTGCTTGTTTTAGTATAGTAGAGAGTGACCCAGAGCATCCCCAGTGTTAAAGACTATTCCTATTCCATTCAGCCTTGGCATTCTTGGCATTGTGGTTGTAAGCAGGGAAAGGAGGAGAATGGGACAGTTTTCTAGAGATTAAGCCACTGATCAAGAGAGAAAGCAGACCTCCAACAATTCTTAGAACACGTGAATTAATTAAAACAGACATGATGAACTGTGCCACGTGGTTGGAAATGTGAAGAGTTCATAGGCCTGACGTTGTCACCACCGTCTACAGGACCGTAGGACACATTACTGAGCGCCAGCCCTGTCTCTCTGCAGCACAGATTGACTCTCAGCCCGGGGCTCAGCGCACATACTTCTCCCGGCCTTAAGCCTTGCTTCCAAACACATCTGTCTCAGCTCTTGCTGAGAGAGAAGACAGCCCCGTTTCCTATCCATCTCAGAGAAAGCCAAGTAATGATTTTCCTAGGAGAAGTCAGGAGAGGCTTGTACACATGTTAATAAAAGCCTAAATTGAGGATTCCGGGCTGCATTAGCATTGAGGCTGTTACTGATGGTATTTTTACACATTTGGCAAATTTGAAGAACAAAGACAGGTTTGGCCTTGTGCCAGCTGGCTCAGGCGTTATATTATGGTGAGAAGGTGTTTGTCACCGCAGGAAAATCTATGGTAATAGTCCATCCTAATGCCCTCCAGATGCGTGTTCAAACAGGAGGCCGAGGCCTCTGCAAGGCCCTCCACGGACACTGACCCACTCAGGTCTCAAGCGAGTGGTTTCTGCTCTCTGGGCCTCTGTTTTCTGCTCTGTAAATTGGGTGGTTTGGGACAGTCTCCAAGGTTGCCCCCAGCTGTCATGCTCTGCGACCATGAGGTTTATTTAAGCATAAGGAGACCCTTTGGGGTCTGGAGGTCACTCCCTGGCTGTTTCTCTCAGGTCTTTCTCCTCTTGGCTTCCCAGACTTGTCCAAGTGTGTGGACAAGTATGATGCTGTGGTTCGCTCTTCCTTTGTGACAAATAGAGGACATGGAGGAATTTCGGTTTCTAGATAGCAGGCTGTTCGCTTTATGTACCGTGCCCGTCCACTCGTTCTCGCGAGAAGTCCCGAGAACAGCTCCCGCCTGTGACGCCTTATTTCCGTGCTGCTCTGAGAACTGTTACCGTCTCCCTTCAGTCCTGGCTCAGGGGTCTTGAGCCATTATCGTGCCCCTAATGAGAGGGCGGCCGGACTCTCCTCTCACTGGACTTTTGTTGGGAGACATCAAGTCACCTTGAGGCCTGTGCTCCCCTGCACGGCCTAGAGCCACGTGCCCTGTCTTCCTGGAAGTACATTTTAGAGTTGTTGGAGGTCCAAGGAGAGACCACCCCCCCGGCTTACCCTCCATCACTTTACAGTCCCAGGAACTGATGCTCAAAGAGGCTTACAGCCTTTGGGTGTCAAGGGTTGATGATGGAGAGAATGTCCTAGGGCCCAGGCCAGCCCTTGCCTTAGTACGGCCCTCCCCAATACGCATATTTCTCCCTTATGTTAGAGGTTACAGAAAGTCGATGATCATGGTATTAATTAATGGCAAACTTTAGCCTTGTCTTTGTAAATTGCCCCAAAAGGTTGCCTCAGGTTTTAGGCAGGAGCCTTAGATATGTTACTTGGCTCCGTTGTATCCCAATTTCATTATGTTCACATGGGAAAAGGCACCTGACTCTTTCTATCCCATAGTAATGTTGTGGAAGTAAATACGGATTTTTCCAGGCCTTAAGAGTCATTCTGAGAGCCACACATTTTGTGGAAAATTGCATTTACTCTTCTGATTGCTTGTCTAAAGCTTTCAACAAATCCGACTTACACATTTTTATATTCATAGTGATTATAAAAAGTACATCCCAATTGTTGATCAAGTGTGCTTGTCCCTAATTTCACTGTTTGTCAGAAAACTAAGAGCCTTTAAAAAAAATCTTCCAGACATTGGAAGCAGATATTGTGGGTTGAGACTACTTATGTGATTATTAAAAGATTAAGACAGAATCAAGATAAGAATTTGTAAAGTTTTATATCCCAGCCCATTATGAGAGGGCCAATATCCTTATACAAAGTCTATAATAAATAATCATCAGTGTCTTTGAGGCTGAAAGGAAAGGCAAAGAATTTGGAAGGAGGTAGCATCTATGCTAAGGAGTTAATACATTTTTAAAAATATTTTTTATTTTTATTGGCATATAGTTGCTTTATAGAGTTTCTGCTGTGCAATGAAGAGAATCAGATATATGTATACATGTATCCCTTTCTTCTTGGACCTCCCTCAAACTCGACCCACCCTCCTCTCCCCTCTAGGTCATCACGCAACACCAGGCTGGGTTCCTGTGGTTGCAGGCTCTCACTAGCTGTCTGTTTCACACTCGGCAGTGTGTATATGTCAGTGGTACTCTCCCAATTCATCCCACCCTACCTTTCCCCCACTGTGTCTACATGTCTGTGTCTCTATTCCTGCCTTGGAAATAGGTTCATCTGTACCATTTTTCTAGATTCTACATATATGTATAAATCAGAAAGAGAAAAACAAGTATCAGTAATGCATATATGAGGAGTTAGTACATTTTTGATTCTGCCTTTTCTAGCCCTTTGTAAATCCATACACTGAACATAGTACTATTAGACATTTCATTAGTGAATTAATACACTGAATGCAATGAATTATTATTCACTGTAACGTTTTGCATTTTAACCAAACCAGAGGTGGACGGACTATAGTGGGACTGGCATTCAGGCAGGCATGTTTGTGACTATGACACACTTACTACGCTAGACCCACCATGCTCTGCTCCAGACAAACCCCATCGAGCCACGATTCAGGAGACTCTTGGTTCTCACGTGTGGCCTGCAGACCCGCCGTATCAGCATCATCTGTGCTTCAGACGCCCCACCCCACACCTGCTGGGTCAGAATCCACACTGTCACATGATGCCCAGGTGACTCCATTGCCCATTAAAGTTTAAGAAGCACTGACTCAGCAGCTTTCAATTCTGTTTTCTCCCACTAGTCCGTGATAGAACGTTAACACTTTCATATTCCATTACACCTAAGAAAACAGTCTGTGAAACTGATGCTGCTATTAATTCTGTCCTTTGCTGAATATGATTATCCTTTGCTAGCCTCTCTTCCCCCTCAAAAGTTATTCTACATGTATTGTCAGTTTTATAGTTTATAATCTGGTCTGCCTGTCTTTCATTAAGTTGATTATTCCTGCTTTGATTTTTATGCCTGAAAGTAATTTGTAATTTTAAAATTCCTAGTGTTCTTGTTTTATTTGGAATAACCTTTTACAAATGAATGATCAGAAAGAAAAAGGCCACTAGCCAAGAGCAGTGATTGCTTTTTTTGGCCAATGTTTAAAACCTCCAAACAGGACATTCACCTTGATTTCCTTCCCTTTTATTCTTAGTAGGAAGTGGTAAAAAGGAGGTTTTTTATTTTCCAGGGGGAAAAAAAAGGAAAAACAATATAAGTAAAAATCAAACTCTTGTTAATATAGCCGTTTTCGTCCCCCAAATCCTTTCCCTACTTCTCAGTCCATCTGATGAATTTCAGCTGTCTTCATCATTTAATACAGCCAGATCCTTCTATTTAAAGGCATTGGGAGGTGCTTTTCACAAGTTTTCTAATATGCTAAGGAAAGCAATTTTGGTTAATTGGCCAGGGAGGCTCTGCCCTTGCCAGGTGTGCCTGGTGGCATTCAGATCAGGCTGTGTGGTCTCTGGATGTAAAGACAGCAACCTTGGGGCCAGGGCAGGTGCTGGGAGTGAGAACGCGCTCACCTCCGTCAGCCCGAGCCCGGGCAGCCCCTCCACGAGCTGCTGCAGCTCCGCAGTGTCATTAGACCTCTTAAGGCTCAGTCGTGGATTTCATCTAGAAAAGGAAAGGTTAAGGAAGCTTATATTCTAGAAAGATGGGGAACTCTCCCTGAGAGTCATGGTGCAGTGACCCCACCTGCCTCTCTGAAGACTCCGCATCCCCCTAACCAGACAGACTCTGGATCACTGGGGCTTTGGAATGCCCACTCGGGAAGAGGAAGGTGGAGTGACTCTCTTTCCCTGTGAGTCCCTCACATGCCATCCAGTGGGGCTGGGCAGGGAGCGGAAGTCAGTTCTCAAGGGCACCGTGAGCAGAAGTGAAGACCAGACTTCCTCAGATGCTGGGGGTTTGCTGATCCCAGTAAGCAGTGCAATATGCTTGGGGGAAAGGAGGAGAGTTCCCCGAGGCTCTGAGAAAAGAGATTCAAACGGGAGTCACCTGAGGGAGCAGCAGGGACGTAGCTAGTGGGAGTGTGAGAGCCTGAATCTGGAATGAATTCTAGACACTGGAGTGAGATGAAGCCAGGAGAGCCCCACTCACAGCCCCACCTCACCCCCTCCAGAGATGAACTGTCCTCACCAATGACCGAAGTGGGGTTGGGGGGTGGACCAGGTCAGAATCTTCTAGAGCTGTGTAACAGCACACCTGCCCAGGGCAGCCACAGACCCCAGGGTTCACTAATTGAGTCATTTCCTACTTGAGTAGTTGACTACTTGAGAACTTGGGTTCGGCGCCAGCCACATTGCAGATGGAATTCTGGATCTTCCGCTTGCTAAAGCTGTGTGACCTTGCCTCGGTTATTTTACATCTCTGATCCCCATCTCCTCATCTGTAAAACAACAGTGATATAAATAGTAATTGTTCCATAGGAATGTTATCAGAGTTGGGAGAAGTGCTCTGTGCGTAACTCTTGGCAGAATACCTATTGTATAAGCAAACACTCAGTGAATGTAAAATGTCCTTCCATGGCTGGAACCTAACTTTATTCCAAAGGAAATCTGAGCTCTTGTTCAACTCAAAAGAACAAGGTAAACAGAGAAACTTTGATTATAATTCTAGGCATTAGAGTCACTATTTTCATTTCATTTGAAGGACTTGACATTTGAGTTACAATGAATAGAAAATGTCGTCCTCCTTATCAATTTCTTCCAGATTTTGTTCTTTTTTATAACTTTTTATTTTGTAGTGGGGGTATAGCCGATTAACAATGTTATGACAGTTTCGGGTGAACAGGGAAGGAGCTCAGCCATACATATACGTGTCCACAAGTTCCCCTCCCATCTAGGCTGTCACATGATCCTGAGCAGAGTTCCCTGTGCTATACAAGTGGGTCCTTGTTAGTTACCGATTTTCAATATAGCAGTGCAAACACGTATGTTTTTGAAAACTTGTCATGACAACAAATGACCTAGAAACTGGTCTTTAACTGGTTCTTTTCCTTCCTCCCGCTTCACCCATGGGAAGAATTCCCTGACCCGGAGTGCACCTCTTCCCAACGACTCCCAGGCTCGCAGTGGAGCGCGATTCCACACGTCCTACGACAAGAGGTATATCATCAAGACCATCACAAGTGAAGATGTGGCCGAGATGCACAACATCCTGAAGAAATACCACCAGGTAATGTTTCTTTATTTGAAACTCTGAGGTGGTCAACGTTCGTAATGAATTATCATCAAGGTCCAAGATTTAAATATATAGGTAGGTCATGATGAGAACACATTTGACACAAAAATTCCCTCTAGCTGTGTTTGTAAAAATTATTGTATCCAGATTACAGACAGTTAACATTTAGGAATGGTAGATTGTTAGTTATATATATAATACTTCTAATCTAAACACCCTTCTGTACAGTAGTTTCGATGATTACCGTTCTGATTTTAAAATCACTGAGCTTGAGGGTTGGCAACATTTTGGAAGTTATTTCCCATGCCTGTCAGCAGTGAGATGTTGACCCCTGAGTATTTGACCACTTCAGCTTCTTCAGCATTACTGGTTGGGGCATAGACTTGGATAACTGTGATATTGAATGGTTTTCCTTGGAGACGAACAGAGATCATTCTGTCGTTTTTGAGATTGCATCCAAGTACTGCATCTCGGACTCTTTTGTTGACCATGATGGCTACTCCATTTCTTCTGAGGGATTCCTGCCCGCAGTAGTAGATATAATGGTCATCTGAGNCTGAGTATTTGACCAGTTACGCCTTTTGAGAAAAGGCTCTGATTTTAGGACATGGGTGTCTGTCTACTCACTACCTGCTTTTCGGAGCCCTCAGCATTGTCCCTTCATAATCTCCTGGGGGTAGAATGAAACTACCCTGGGGAACATCCATCTCTTTCTATCGGGGGCCCCCCACCGCTCTCTTTCTTGATGAATTCCAGCACAGGAGCCTGCAGAGCACGCTTGCTGCCGTACTCGGAGCCCTCCATGAGTGGCAGTGGTCACAGCATCACCAAGTTCTGCAGCCATGACCAGGAGCCAACTATGTCACCTCGAGGAAGTGTAGTCTTAGGGCGTGAATATGGCACTGTTGATGGCATTTTCAAAGCAGTCACCTTGAGAACTGGTGTTTAAACCACACACTGCAGCACATACCCACACAGGCGCGTGCACATAGTGTTGCTGTTAACCAAAGGCTCCTCAAAAGTGTTTATATCATCACATCAAGTACCAGTCTCACAAAGTGACTTCTTCAAAGGCACTGCTTGGTTGGATCTGTGGGCGCTGAGTGTCTGTGAAAGTCAGCTTCCTTCCTCTATGGTCCCGCTTTCTGCTCTAACATCAGAAATTGTTTCTTGCCAGTTGCTTACTCTTCTCAAATGTGATCGACTGCATTTTGCTCCGAGTGAGGTCAGTGAAATTCTTGAAGCTCCCTACCTCCTGTTTCGGAAACTTGGAGCTCCCCTGATTTGTATTTTTAAAAATATTAGTCAGCCTCTAAATTCATTTAACATCTATTCAATCTTTATAACACTGATTCCTTTTGAAATCCATTCTACAATGCTTGCGCCGTTGCCAATTATGAAGGAAATTTTAAAGTGCTGGGTTAGTACCTATAAGGGTAGACACTCAGGCATTGGCTTCTGAATGGATGGAATTCTAGGATGCAGCTCTTAACCAGTCACCCCCGCTGGAACGTACTGTCAAGCTGGTGCATCTTCTTCTTTCTTTAAATTGTCTCAGAACTTTCAGAGCAGTGTGGTACCGCAGTGACCAATGAAAACATATTATTCTGATAAGAGAGACTGTTCAAATGCAGTGTGAGATACAATTCAGAACTCGATGACATCTCTGAGTTCAGAATTTTTTTATGTTTACAGAAGTCACAGTTTGAAAGGTTTCCTCTGGGGTGGTTACTGTAACAAACGTGCAAGATTTGACATATCAGCAGTATTACATAAAATGCATTGGGGACCAAAATATAAGTCTATTAACATGCTCCAGGGGCTGTCACAACACTAAATATTTCCTTTCACTTCACTGCTACAAAATGGCTATTTTTGTAGTATGTTCGTTATCCAGAAAAAGCTCATTTCTCACTTCATCATCTATGTTTTTCCTCTTGTAAAAAGTCCTTTTATTTTTACTTTTGGCTGCGCTGGGTCTTCATTGCTGCACACGGCTTTCTCTAGTTGCGGCGCACCAGCTTCTTTCTTTTTTTGCTGCGGAGCTCTAGGCATGCAGGCTTCAGCACTTGTGGTGCACAGGCTTATTTGCCCCATGATATCTTCCTAGACCAGGGATTGAACTCTTGTCCCCGGTGGATTCTTAACCAGTGGCCCACCAGGGAAGCGCAAAAAGTATTTAAAATATAATGAAAGGGTCTTAGTGCTAACCTTAAAACAGAGTGTTGTGGGTCAATTATTCTTTTAAAAACAAAGACACTTATAGAAAGAGGGATCAGATATGAGGCTACCAGAGGTGGGAGAACTGGATGAAGGCAGTCAAAAAAGTACAGACTTCCAGTTCCAAGATAAATACTAGGGCTGTAATGTATAATATGATTAATATAATTACCACTGCTGTATGTTATGTATGAAAGTTGTTAGGAAGTAAATCCTAACAGTTCTCATAAGGAAAAAATTTTTCTTTTGTAGTTGTATGAATGATGGATGTTCACTAAACTTAACTATGATAGTCATTTCTTGATGTATGTGAGTCAAATCATTATGCTGTACACCTTGAACTTGTACAGTGCCATATGTCGATTACATCTCAGTAAAACTGGAAGAAAACAATCTTTAAATAAATAGAGGTAAAGGGTCTTCGTGACTGAGAATCACCATTGCTAATACAACTTGCTTAAAGGATACTAGGTGGAAGGTCAGGAGACCTAGGTCATAGCTGGTCACAAACTGGCTAATTCAGGGATCTCTGAACCTCAGTTTCCCCATCTGCATTTCATTCATTCATTCCTTTGTGCACGCATTCACTCTTTTTCTATTGAAGTATGGTTGACTTGCAATACTGGATTAGTTTCAGATGTGTGGCATAGTGCTGTGATATTTTTATAAATTATGTACCACACATAGTTTTTATAATATTATTGACTATATCCCCTGTGCTATGTATTTACTCTTGACGTAATTCCATAAAGGAGGTAAGGTGGCCTAAACTACTTTTAGGATTTACCACTAGTCAGAATTTTTTTCTTACTTCGGTGGAGGCTGTCGTTTCTTCTTTTCTTGCTTTTTATTGCTTTTACCTTCTAATGTGCTTCTGAACCAGCAGTCTGGTCTGGACAAGTCATTGAAGGTGAAGTCAGAAGGTGAAGTCGCTCAGTCATGTCCGACTCTTTGCGACCCCGTGGACTGTAACCTACTAGGCTTCTCCATCTGTGGGATTCTCCAGGCAAGAATACTGGAGTGGATTGCCATTTCCTTCTCCAGGGGATCTTCCCGACCCAGGGATCGAACCTGGGTCTCCTGCATTGGAGGCAGACGCTTTAACCTCTGAGCCACCAGGGAAGCCCTTTAGGCTTGTTCAAATCCTGTCATCAATAGACAGGACAGGCTCTCAGAGAGGGCCGCTCCTATGGAGTACATTGGATGGGCTTTCTGACAGCGTTGGTTACTCTGTGGCTCTTCTTTTTTACTTTTCTTTCATTGTTCTTTTTTGTGTTTAAGTAAAATATATCCAGAGGTGCAGCTGTATTCTGGAAGGTTAAAATTACCCTAAGGCCAGCCTCTGAAGGAGCAGCACAGTGCTAGATGTTGAAAGAAATTCCTCCTGACTTTCTGATGAGCCAGCCTCACCAGCAGTGCCCGTGTGGCAGGTGGTTCAGAACATGAACTCTGGAGCTGACTGCTTTGCCCCCGACCTGCTGTATGACCTTAGGCAAGTTACCTAACCTCTCTGTACCCGCTTCTCTGTCCATACAATTTGGATGGTAGTGTCTCCTCCATCCCGTGTTGTATGGGCGTCCCAGGCGGCGCTAGTGGTGAAGAATCTGCCTGCAGTGCAGGAAGACTTAGAGACTCAGGTTCGATCCCTGGGTCAGGAAGATCCCTGCAGAAGGGCATGGCAACCCACTCAAGTATTCTTGCCTGGAGAACTCTGTGAACAGAGGACCCTGGCGGGCAACAGCCTCCATAGGGTCACAAAGAGTTGGATATGACTAAAGCGACCGAGCAGCAGCAGCACCCTCCTTCATCTGGTGTTGTGCTAATTAGGGGGATATTAGGATATTTATAACCTGCTCAGGACAGTGTCTGGTAAATAACAAGTGCTATATAAATAATCGAATAAGATCTTTAAATACTTCTCGCGCCCATACTCAGTTGCCAGTGTCCCAGTGTTGAAATCATTAGCTGTTTCAATCCACTAGGGGGCCTGGTTTCTGGTAGAGTGTGGCACAGATGCAGAAAAATTTGAAGATTCAAACTGTAAGAAGTTAGATTTCTTCCAGGCTCCAGCATGCTGCCATAGTTTTTACCTGCTGCCCAGATCGCACCCTGATTTTCACTGTGTGCACAGTAGCATCTTTCAGACCAGTGGAAAAGTTATATTAAACAGAGCAAACATTTATGTTCCTTTTGTTTTTCTCTTTTTTCTAGTTAGGAAAATAACAAGTGTTTTGGTGTAAATACCCTTTTCTTCTTTAGATTTCTGTCAGGTCAGGACAAACTTGGGTCTTATAAATGATGATTATTGACTAATTAGCTAAGCAATGCTGGAGCATTCAAAAAGGAAAAAAATGGTCAAGAACCTTCTTGAATATCTTATTTCCCCTACGTTGACTGATTTTTTTTTTTAACTGACCTAAATTCATTGGAAGTTTTGGAATCATGTAGTTTCTTCAGCTTTAATTAAAATGGAGTCAGTGTCAGTAAATTTTAAAAATTTTAGGGGAGGGGACAAGTTCCAATATAGATAATCAAGAAATACCTATGAAAATAGCATTAAGAATATCTTTTATGTTTTTGAAATGTAGGGTTTAAATTTGTTTTTTATTTCAAAGTGACCGAACTGACAAATTGACCAAGTAACCCAAAAATCCTTTCTTAACTTTTGTTATCCAGGAGACTGTTAGTAACTTGAGCCGAATCTAGAAGTTATGCCTTAAAACTTGGGAATCATTGTTGAAAAAGCTACCTAGTATGTCAAGTTTCAGTGTAGGATGAGGGGGTGACTGATGGACTTTTTTGGATCCTCCTTGGAATACATCTTTCTATCCTCCCACGAAGGACAGTGGTGTTGGCCACAAACAGAGAGAAACTGAGAAAACAGGCCCCATGAAAGCCAAAACTTAAAGCTAAAAAAATTAAGGGTGTGATGCCAAAAGAGAAGTTAGACACTCCATCAGCATTTCCCAAATTACTGATTGGAGACAGAACCCCTGCACTGCTTGTAAGAATTGACTCAGTAGGTCGGGGTGGACCTGAGACGCTGCATGTCACGGGTGATGCTGATGGAGCCCCTGTAAATGGCAGTGCGGGCCCCACCTCCTGGAGCAGGAGAAACATTCCGAGTCTGCTCGCTGGCTCTTTTTGTTCTCCGTGGAGGAAAGGCCGATGGAAATGTGAAAGGCACAGTCAAGTTTTACGTGTAAGCAGCTGGAACTGTGAGATTCACAGCAAGTGGCAGCAGGGCCTGTGTCTTCAGGAGCTGCACACACCCTCAGGAACGCCAGGAGGGATCCCTGTGGCTCAGGGAGCGCTGCTCCAGCTCCGCTCTGCAGACGGGCATCGCTGTCTGCCCCCAGGTTCCGGGGGCACGCGTTTCCCACAGCACGTGATCTCGTTTCTGGAAGTCCCGTTGCTCTTTTGTGTTTGGACACGGCCTGTCTCCCGCCTCTCTCCAACATCTGTGGACTGGGCATTCTCATTCTGGCCTCCACGGCTCTCACTTTTCTTTTCCCCTTTTCCGTCTCCAAGCATCTCTGCTCAATTTGGGGTTAATTCCTCAGCTGTGTCGCCCACTCCTCATTCTCTCATCAGCTGTTTTAATCCGTGGTCTCCCCTATCCAGTGATTTTTTTTTTATTTCAAAGATTGTATTTTTTCTTCTAGAAGTTCCATATTAAAAAATCCACCTGTGCACTCTTGATCATTTTTCATTATATACTCATTTCTGAAATTGTATCCTTTAATTTCTTCAAATGCTTTTATACATAACTCTTCCAGTTCTATTTCCAGTAGTCCTAACCTCTGCCATTCCTGGGGTCCTGAGTTTGCGGTCTCTTGTGACTGCTGACTCCCAGGAGTGACTGACCGGAGCAGAAGGCCCTGCAGAGTGTGAGGTCAGGATACGGATGAGAGAGGGACTCTGGTACAGGGAGAGGAATGGAGGAGGACTGGGCAGAGTAGGAGGGCAGGCTGCCGGGCAGGCCCTACAGGCCGCAGCCAGCCGGTGGGGCCCTCCCGGGGCCTCCGCGTAGCACTGCCGTGTAGGGCCCAGGGAACAGGAAGGCAGACTCGGGAGGAGCTGCCAGCTGAAGCCGCTGACCACACTCCACAGCCAGACAGCATGGCCTCCCAGAGTGCACCACACCGTGACGCTTGGGACAGCCCTTCTCCATTTCAGTTGTAGTCACTGAGTAACACCAACTCCACTTATGGTAAGGTGTTTAGTTGTTTTGGTTTTTTGGACACACCGACCGGCTTGTATCTTAGGTCCCCAACCTGAGCCCTCAGCAGTGAAGCTCAGAGTTCTAACTGTTGGCCCACTAGGGAATTCCCTGATAAGGTGTGTGTGTGTTTTTCACAAAGTCATTTCATCTCTCCCGATGGTGTTGTGTATGGGTCTCTATAGTAGCATATAAACTGAGTTCGGAGCACCGGTGTTGGCATGTAGGTATATTCTGCAATATATCAGTACTAAGAATGTTTGTAAATACTTCAGAGAAATGTTTATTCCCTTAAGCCTGAATTTTATTAAGTTTAAGAAAAGCAGTAAAATTTTGTACTTACATTAGATTAAATGGAGTCATCCTTACATTCTTTTATGACTCTTGAAACCAAAATATAGTAACTGACATAGACCATTCTCCCAAAATATCAACTTATGTTTGGATTATTTATTTGTTTGGTTCTTCTGAAACAAACCAATCCTTAGTTTCAGGCTGTTTTTTGCTTTCTTCCCTCCCTCCCTCCCTTTCTTTCTGTCTCTCTCCTTCCCTCCCTCCTTGCCTCACTCCCCTGCCCCGGCCTCATGTAAAGAACATTGTTGAGGTGATCTATAAACACAGGCAGAGGCACAATAAGAATTACAGATAATTTAACCTTTCAAAAACATTAACTGAAGCAAGACTTTACATTGAAGTATTAATTTGATGCTATATTAAATTGTCACTTCAAGCCCCTTAAAAAAAAAAAGAGTGAAACACGATAATAACAGCAATTTTCAAGAGCTGGAGCCCAGGTTCACACTCTCATGCAGAGATATAAATATTTATCCATTCCAGTACATCACTTAGAATCCTCTCTGCTGAAACCTTCAGTCAGCTGTGAATCTTTTAATGGCATTTCATTTTGCATAAGAAAAAGCAACAGACCGGGGGATTCATAAGACTTGTTATTCTTGTTGAGTACCCAAGAGCAAAGGAAACCGAGATCCTGTGGCTGTTGCGTTTTATATGTTTTTAAAATTCCAATTTCACCATGTCAGTTTATCATTATAGCTCTGACAAGCTGCTGTACAGGAAAGTTCTAGGGGAGACTAATAAAGAGGTAAAATTTGCCTCTATTGGTGACACCAAGGAGTCATATAAAAGAAGACTGTTTTAAGAGAAGACAGAAAAGAGTAAAAACTGTATGGGTTACAGATGAACATTGCTAGCAAATACAAGTGTCTGAGAAGCACGCTTGAGAAAAACCAAAGTCACAGCATAGAAAATTACAGCCCGAGGTGACACGAGGCATCCAGCTATGAAAATGCTAAAGTGAAAAATATTTAATAAAAACAGTATTTTTAAAATGCAAACATAGGTAATGCAGCAAGTTTAACACTGAGAATATGGACACTGACTCCAAGAATACTTGGTGATGGTTTTAGTTCTGTACAGTAAGCGTAAGAAGAATTAATGATGATCAGGGTCTGCTTTTTAAAAATTTGGGACTGTTCCATGCCTTATTTAGATAGGTCAGTGTCCTGGCTGAACTGCGAACATCTATCAGTTCAGGTGCCAGACAAGACCTTCCCTGTTTGATAGGAGAGAATGTGCCCCCGGGTCCGGTGGTGGAAATAACCAGCCAGCTTTGGGCCACAGATAGGAAGGCCTCTGGGAAAGGGCGGGATCTGAGGAGCCACGGAAAGGAAGGCTCTGCAGGCTTGTGTGTACACGGCTGGTACTCCCCTAAAAGGCGTCATCCCTCTGTGTGTGCCCTCAATTCCTGGTGCGCACTGGATGACCAGTGCTGCTGTGTGGCCCATTTGTGTCCTCTTACCTCCCTTGGGACGTCAGAGTGGCAGAGGACAGACGTCCACAGGCTCACCTGACCTCGAGAGAAGCCTCCCGGGAAGCACTAGGGCACAGCACCGGTCAGAAGTGAACTGAGATATTAAAGCGGCAGATGGCGAACCCTATCCTCTGCCAGTGAGGAGGACTGCCGTGTAGCCACATCAGGACGCTGATGGAAAGTGAAAGAAATATCCTCCCCTTTCTATTATTTTTTGGTTTTGGCTGTGCTGCGAGACTTGTGGGATCTTAGTTCCCCGACCAAGGATCCAAACTGGGCCCCGGCAGTGGGAGCACCAAGTCTGAACCACTGACCCAGCAGAGAATTCCTCTACACCTTTCTGAAGAGTGACCCTCGGGATTAAGTCCCTATTTCTCCATGCTTGTAGTCCCTATTTCTCCATTCTTTCAGCAAGAATTGAAAACTAAGCATGTAAAAGGGAGGAAGCAAAGATTCATCGTTAGATTGTCTTGTGATCGAATCAACAATGTTAAATAGAAATTAATAAGTGCTGAGGCTGTTTTTAACTATTAAAATAAGGGGCTCATGCCCTCCCCCCAAAAAACAATCATGAGACTGTAGTGCCCCAGTACACATTTTTAAAATAATTTTTGAAGCATTTATTTACAGGTTCTTTTGTTAATTTGTAAAGTAAAGAGGAACTAAAAGGCCTCTTGATAAAAGTAAAAGAGGAGAGTGAAAAAGTTGGCTTAAAGCTCAACATTCAGAAAACGAAGATCATGGCATCCGGTCCCATCACTCCATGGGAAATAGATGGAGAAACAGTGGAAACAGTGTCAGACTTTATTTTGGGGGGCTCCAAAATCACTGCAGATGGTGACTGCAGCCATGAAATTAAAAGACGCTTACCCCTTGGAAGAAAAGTTATGACCAACCTAGATAGCATATTCAAAAGCAGAGACATTACTTTGCCGACTAAGGTCCATCTAGTCAAAGCTATGGTTTTTCTGCAAGGAGATCCAACCAGTCCATTCTGAAGGAGATCAGCCCTGGGATTTCTTTGGAAGGAATGATGCTGAAGCTGAAACTCCAATACTTTGGCCACCTCATGCGAAGAGTTGACTCATTGGAAAAGTCTCTGATGCTGGGAGGGATTGGGGGCAGGAGGAGAAGGGGATGACAGAGGATGAGATGGCTGGATGGCATCACTGACTCGATGGACGTGCGTCTGAGTAAACTCCGGGAGTTGGTGATGGACAGGGAGGCCTGGTGTGCTGCAATTCATGGGGTCGCAAAGAGTCGGACACGACTGAGCGACTGAACTGAACTGAACTGTAGCTTTTGAAGGGGAAGTGCGCAGAGTTCTGATCCTAAAAGCAACATAAGTGAGAATTATAATTTTTAGTGTCTTCAGTATTTACAAAAGTATTATACTTTATATTAAAAAATGCACACACATAAACATTCATTTTTGGAAAGTCTGTTCTGTGGAGATGTGCTTTAAATTGGGCGTTCCTAGCCCGCATTTAAATAGAACCTACTTCTCAGGGAGCATTTGAGGAGCACGTCAGGTGAAGCCTGCCTCTCCCACCCCTCGCCACAGGGTCTTGATTTCATCTGGCTCCTGCTTGGGTCATCGCTGTCCCCCCAGCACAGTTTCCCTGATCTTCACACCCTTCACAAAGCCCCTGTGCTCTAAGTACTGTTATTGTGCCTCTTCTCCAAATGCAGAGACACAGAGAGGTTGAATTATTCCCAAAGGTCACACAGCCAGTGCTCATGGTGCTAGCCCAGGAAGGCTCAAGTAGCGTGATTGTGGCTGTGTTTACAGTCTCCCTAGGTGTGGGATAACCTCCAGGAGTTTGTGGGGTGGGGGAGCTGTCTGAGACGTGCCCACTGGTGTTAGGGTGTGTGCACAGCATTTAGTGGGTCAGCAGGTGAAAAACCCAAGGGGATTACTATCTGGGCCTCTCTGTGTCAACCCCCACATGCAGTGACCCTCATGCTCCAGTTCGGTGGTCTTCCAGCCCAGGTGCTCACAGACCCAGTGGGATGTTCCTCCACTAAAATGAAACAGGGTCTTCTTTTCCCAGTGCTCCCACCCAGAAACTCAATTCATGGGGGAGGTTTTCGCTCCTGCAGTTTGATGCGGGAGTGCTTTCTAAACCTTTGGGACCAGCTGCTGCTTGTCAATACTGGAATCTAACATGATAGGCTTTTTGGGGTTGTGGTTTTGTACATGATTATAAACTCAGGAGTTTGAAGTTTTTTAAATCTTTGTGTTGCAAGGTGTTCAACAAAGCCTCATAGGTGAGCCTTGCTTTTGAGTATAAGAATATGTAGAAACTTGCTGATAAAGTGAATCAAATTTGATCTATGTTTTAAATATGTATTATTTTATTTAATCGTAAAGATAGAGGAGTTGCAGAATATAATGTGTACGCGTGTTTCTCCCTGGGGTAGGGGTGGGGGGAAGCGCATCAGTGATTTCCTGTGTAGTAGTCAGGTGTCTTTCACACATTTGTCAGTACGGATAGTGGTATCTATGCTGATCCAGGCATCATGTGGCTCTATACAGAGATTTGGATCAAAGAGATGTGTTCTGGCAGCAGGATTTTTAAAAGATAGGCCGTGATGAGACTAAACTGAGCAGAACAGCACAAGGGGTGGGGTGCAGAGGGAGGGAGCTGAATGGCCAACCTGAAACCTGTGTGCCCCCCAGGGCAGGGGGCATGTCGTGTGGGCCCTCAGATCACCTCTGGGTCGACTTCAGATCAAGTCTGTAAGTCAGTTTGGAGCACAGAGCAGACGGGCTGACATTGAGATTCCGTACCGGAGCTCTGAATGTCAGGCATAAGCGTGGTCACCGTCCTCTTCGGCAGGAGAGAGAGCAGCACGGAACACAGGCCTCGTGGAGGTGTGCTCACTCTGCCGCCTGTAACCCTCCCCCTAACCTTCTTGGTAGGAGTTACAGTGCTTGTTTTCTAGAAAATGACATTGAAACCTAGGATGGTTTAGTAAGCTGCCCGAGACCCCACAGCTGGTAAATGGAGGCACCAGGACGCCCCTGCATATCATCTCTCTGGCTCCAGAACCTATATCCTTCCTGCCGAACTTATGCGGCTTGACTCCCTCAGCCTCCATGCGGCCAAGGTCCAGCCAGCCAGCCCTCTTCAGAGGCACCAGACAACCGCTCCTTTTATTTCTTTACATCGGACGTGAGAAATCTTCTTTTCAGCCAAGAGCTCTTTACCACATGTTTTGTATTAGCAAAACTCAAGTTTATTGTTTTTTGAAAGGCGAGAAATAGAAAAGTTTCCTCTGATCTGACTTCAGATTAAGAACAAGTTGGGGGTGAAACTCGACTCGGAAAAAGCCATCATATTGAAATATGTAGCTCAATTATGGAAGATTTTTTTTTTTTTAAGGGTAGAAGCGTCTTTAAAATCTTCCGAACTTGGGGTGGCAAAAATCAAACTCCTACACTGATGCTGTACTTCTTTTCTTTAATGATAAAAATTAAAGGCTTTTTTAAAAAGTCTTAAGATGGCTTATTATTATCAGAGTTGGTTATTGCAGTGTCTACCACTAAAGTGTGTGACAGAGCATTCTGATTCCTTTCTTACTTTTATAAAAGTGCATTGTACAACTGAGAAATCTGAGGGTTGTTTTTTTTAAATGAAGGAGTTACCTTAAACGTCACCATTACCATGGTGGTTGTTCTTCCAGCCATCTGTCTGTAAACAGGCAGAGTAAGTACAATTTTTACAACAGTAAGTACAATTCATGCTAAGTTATCCTAGCGATTTCACACACGTCAAAGGCATAAAGAACCTTTTTAAAATCTTCTTTCCCCCTCCTTTTAAAGAAAGGAAAACCTAACTTTGGAAAGTACAATGGGACCCGGTCTGTAAGGATGGTCTTTTGAAAAGTGTCTCCATCTGCTGGCCATTTAGAGTGTGGTCACTGAAGAGTGATAGACGTAGGTTGTGTTTTTGCAACTTTCTTGGAAATGGTGTCAGTGCTGCGACTGACTTGTCCAGTGATGCATCCAGTGTGGGGCCAGAGAGTGTCCATCTCTCCGTAGAGCTTCACACCACTGCCCTGGTGGGCAATTTTTTATTTCTTTCACTGACATGAATTTTTTATTCAATGTCACTTGTAAATCTACAAAGTAATCATTTTAACATATCCAAAAAAGTATTTTTTTCATAAATTATTTAAATTTTATTGAAGTAAAGTTGATTTATAATGTGTTAACTTTTTATGTAGAGCAAAGTGATTCACTGATACGTATATACATGTAAAATCTTGAAACCGAGCCTCCTGTGTCTCCAGATTGGCAGGTGGATTCTTTACCACTGAGCCACCAGGGAAGCCCATATATTTTTTTCCCCACTCTTTTCCATTATAGTTTGTCACAGAATATCAAATATAGTTCCCTGTGCTATACAGCAGGACCTTGTTGTTTATCCATCTTATATGGAACAGTTTGCATTTAGTAACCTCAAACTACCATTCTTTCCTTCCTCTATCCATCCCCCTACTCAGCAACCAGGTCTGCTGCTTTGTATTTGATGTGTATTGTATTTCACATTCCACATAGAAGCGATATCACATGGAATTTGTCTCTCTCCTCTGACTTACTTTGCTTACTATGATAATCTCTAGGTCCATTCATGCTGCAAGTGGCATTATTTCATTCTTTTTCATGACTGAGTAAATACTCCATTGCATGTCTGTGCCACATCATCGTCGTCCGTTTATCTGTTGAGAGACATCTGGGTGGCTTCCATGCCTTGGCTGCTGTGAGCAGTGCCGCTGTGGACATAGGGGTGCGTGTACCTTAATGAATTATATAGTTTTGTCTTTGTCTGGATATACACACAATACGTAGTGGGACTGCTGGATCACGTGCTAATTCTAGATTTAGTTTTCTGAGGAACTTCCATACTGTTTTCCACAGTAACTTCACCAGCTTACATTCCCACCAACAGTGTAGGCGGGTTCCCTTTTCTCCACAGCCTCTCTACCATTTGTTATTTGTAGATTTTTTAATGTGATGGCCATTCTGACCAGCATGAGGTGGCACCTCAGTATAGTTTTTTGATTTGCATTTCTCTAATAATTAATGTTTAGTAGCAAAAATGGCAGTGAATCTAACTAGGCTGATGTCAGATTAGTACTATACTGAAAAACAATTTAAAAAACTGTGAAAGTCAGTTATATTCTAGCTGATCTTCACTTATGAAAGACCCATTTGCAGAGCTGAACCTGGATGTATTATTTCCGAGGTCAGAGTTCTAAATTCGTCCTTCTATTTTTCCATATATTTAAAGTACTTAGTAGTGTGTCTTTTAAAAATAATATTGCATCTTTAATGAGAATGACTACAGGTAAAATGTTGTAAGTTACACACAGAAACCAGTGTTGATATTACATAAAACATAGAGATCTAAATAGAAAACTCTCTACTTCAAGAGAAGTTATTTAAGTAGTGGAAATGATTTGTTGTTGTTCAGTTGCTCAGTCATGTCCGATGCTTTGAGACCCCCATAGACTGCAACGCACCAGGCTTCCCTGTCCTTCACCATCTCCTGAAGCTTGCTCAAACCTCATGTCCATCGAGTCGGTGATGCCATCCAACTAACTCATCCTCTGTCATCCCCTTCTACTCCTGCCTTCAGTCTTTCTCAGCATCAGAGTCTTACTTTAAAATGTTTTCCCAAAATAAAGTGCAGTTATGTTAACAATAAAGTGTGATCAAGGATTTTCATGATAAGGCCTTGAGAGGTTGAAATAACTTGTCTAAGAAAGGATAAGAAAAAATGTTCAAAAGTTTACATCACTTTTATTATGCAGCGTTGTGAGTAAAAATTTTTAAAGTTTGTGCTCTTTACTGTTTTTTCATTTTTTAAGGAAACACCCTTATGGCAGTTACGATTTAAACACACCTAGATTGGATGTTATGGGTTGTTTTTTAATGCTCTTTATACTTTAGGATGAAGGGCCTCCAGTGGGGAGTCAGTGGTAAAGAATCAGTGGGTTTCTTAAGAATACATGGGATCAGTTCCTGGGTAGGGAAGATTCCCTGGAGGAGGAAATGGCAACCTACTCTAGTATTCTCGCCTGGATGAAATCCCATGGACAGAGGAGCCTGGTGGGTTACAATCCATGGGGTTGCAGAGTCAGAAATTACTGGGCACATACATACATACAATAATTTGTGATCTGAGTATCTTTTCATGTGCCTGGTGCCCATCTGTGTTTTCTTTGGAGAAATGTCTACTTATGTGTTGTTTTTTTCGATTGGGTTTATTTTGTTGAGTTGTACCTGCTATTTGTATATTTTAGAAATTAAGCCCTTGTCGATCGCATTGTTTGCAAATGTTGCAAATATTTTCTCCCTTTCCATAGGCTGTGTTTTCATTTTGTTTATGGTTTCCTTGGCTGTGCAGAAAGCATCTAAGTTTAATTAACTCCCATTTGTTTTTATTTCTATTGCTCTGGGAGACTATCTGGTGGCAATTTAAACATTAGGGTCTCAGTAAGAAACAGAAAACCGAGAGCCTGACTCTCCCAGCTTCTAACACTGAGCTCTCTCCACAATTTCCTCTGTAATCTCGACTTTAACACTATCAAAGGCATTGATCATAGTGGCCAGGTGATGCTGCCTGAACCTTGTAAAGTTGTCATCAAGGCTTCTAGGAAGGAAGATGGAGACCCCAGGTCATGATTTCACTTTAAAGGAGTTATAGAAAGGACTAGTCACTTGTCCTCTCATGTCGTGCCATTATATACAAATTAGTTGGCAATGTTAAGAAAAAAGTATCTCTGGAGATACAGTTTATCTGTCTGCATGGTGCACTCAGACCTGGTCCTCAGGTGTATAAACATGGTCATTTTCTGTAAATAAGACACTAATGATTGGATAAACCATTATCACTTTGTAAAACACCATAGGCAGAGGGGTATTTTATATCTGAACAAACAGCTTTTGACTGGATCATTTCCCCCCCCTTTCTTTTTCTTTCTTTCCTTTGCAGTATATAGTGGAATGTCATGGGATCACCCTTCTTCCCCAGTTCCTGGGCATGTACCGGCTTAATGTGGATGGAGTTGAAATATATGTGATTGTTACAAGAAATGTGTTCAGCCACCGTTTATCTGTATATAGGAAATACGACTTAAAGGTAAGCTTTTTACTTTTTTGTTCATTAAGCTTGTTCATCCATGTTGCGTGTAACTGATCAGGCTGAGCACTTAAGAGGCACCCAGAGCTAAAAGCACTAGGCAGCCAGCAGTGCACTTCGTGTTGAGTGAGGATCTGGGGGCTCAGACGGTAAAGCATCCACCTGTGATGTGGGAGACCTGGGTTTGATCCCTGAGTCGGGAAGATCCCCTGGAGAAGGAAATGGCAATCCACTCCAGTACTCTTGCCTGGAAAAATCCCCTGGACGGAGGAACCTGGTAGGCTATAGTCAATGGGACTGCAGAGAATTGGACACAATTGAGCAACTTCATTTTCTTTCTTTCTTAATGTACCTATGAGAGATACCACATCTAATTTATTGAGCTAGTATGTATTGAACACCAGCTATGTGTCAGGCCCTGCTTTTAAGTGCTAGGAACAGTGTGATGGACAAAACAGACCAAATCTGCCCTCAACGAGCTGACATTCTGGTGGGCAGAGACAGATAAGTCAGTCACATGGTGTGCTAGGAACTGATCAGTGCCAGGGACAGAAGACAAGACAGGAAGGATGGGGGGAGGATGCAGTTTGGAATCAGGAGGTGAGGGATAGGCTGTTTCAAAGATTTGGAGTGGGAGGTAGCCCACTGGAAATTCTGACTGTGGAGTGAGGGGCTCTGACTTCAGAGGTCACTGATGTAGACAATGTCCAGATCAGAGGCTGGCATACTACGACCTGCCCACATGGCAAGTTCAACTTGGCCATTTTTGTAAATAGCTTTACTGGAGTCCCACTATGCCTGTGGTTTCTGTCTCATGTGTGGTTGCACTATAATAGCAGGGTTGAGTAGTTACCATAGAGACCAATTTGGACCGCAAAGCGCAAAACACTTACCCTCTGACCTTTTCCAGAAAAATCTGCCAACCTCTGGTCTTCATCAGTCTCAAATTTTTTGATCTCAGACTCCTTCACACTCTTAAAAGAGGACCCTCAAAAGCTGCATATGTAGGTTAATACTAATACTCACAATGTTAGAAAATGAGAAAATTTTTTTAACTTAGTTTTTTAAAAATAGTAAAACTATTAATGTTAGCATATCTTTATGAAAAGTATCTTTGAAATCAAAACGTTTAGTGGGACAGGTGGCATTGTTTTACGTCTTTGCAAATCTCTGTGATGTCTGCTTGGTGAGAGAGCTGAAATGTCCTGCCTGCTGCTGCTGTCATGTTACTTGATGTGTATGAAAAAAATCAGACCTTATACAAATATGTAGTTGGAAAAAGGGAAGGGTTTTTAAATAGCTTTTTCAGAAATTTGTGGGTGTTTTTCTTTGATGGCACACCTAGACCTGACAAGTGGTAATTTCTCAAAGTTGAGTTACTGTGTGGAATCTGAAATCACATCCGTGAACTTTTTAAAACCCATCAGTCTGTTTGCATGCATTGATCTGAGTACATCATGCTTTCGTCATTTTGAACAATGGGTTTACCGAGTTATGAGCTCTTCCAAATACTCACACGTTTCATTAAACAGTATCAAGAAGCCACATTAATATCACCACCTGCCTCATTAGAAACACCTTTATATATTGAGAAGCTGTCATGCTCAGGGTGGTGTATACAAATTTTTTAAAGTTTTCATTTTCACTTGAAAGCTTAAATTTTATCGGTGGGTTTCCTGTGAAATGACAGCACAAAGCAGAGCCAGCAGCTTCACTCCTCTTCGAGCAAGTGCCTGTCAGATGCCCAGAATGGAATAAACAGGTTCCAGTTGTCCTTTCATGTAAATGATTTCTGTAAAAAAGTAGCTAGTTCAGCTCATAACTCAAAACCATCACCAAGATAACTGTCCTTAAACGTACCTGCTTTATAAACAAAAGAGCTTTGGGCATACTCTCTACACACAGAATATTGAGAAGGTACGTCATCCAGGGTCAAGATTTAACGAAACAGATGCCATTGCTTCCTCAAGGATATGTCGTATGACAGACTCTACTACCATTCGGTGCCACTGCTGGATGTGTGCTAAGCTGCCAACAGTTTTCCCCACCGTTGTTTTTGCAGTATCCAGGTAAATGTCAAGGCAGAGACTGTCTCCGCATTATTATAAAGATACTTTTGACTTTGCAGCACCCCTGGGTGCTGAACTATGCTTTGCGAAATGTTGGTCTAAGGGAGGGGAGATGTTCCAGGCTTCTCTCTTACCTCTGGAGTCTGCTCTTACCTCCAAGTCGTAGCTGTTTTGTTCCCTGGAAATCCCAGCAACCCTGAAGGGCTCTTTGGAACCATCTCTCTCACAAGGCCCTTTGAAATGTTAATAGCTCGTCCTGTTGAGTACTAGAGGTCTGTCTATCGGTCTGCCTCTCCCACGTCAGGAGCCCCATGTCCCAGTCTTACTACGTGTTAGCTGTGTGCAAGATGCTGAACCTCTAGGAGCCACAGTTCATCTGTAGAACAGAGATGGTTTTACCTCCCTTGCTGGGTTGAGAGGATTAATGTGATATGTTTGTGTCACGTCCAGCATAATGCAGACAAGAAGAGGTGGATGAACTTTCATTCTCATCCATTCTACTAGTAAGTAAGTTTCTTAAAGACACTTTATCCCCCTGAAGTACTTCAAACAGTGCCTCATTCAAGCAGACATCTAGTAAGCATATCTTGATGTAAATTGCAGATTGGATATTACGGTTTTAACTTAACGTTGGATGTCCTGATTTCATCTCCCTTTTTAGCTTATAGAATAAACTCTGTTCTCACCAGTACTTGCCATCGTGAGTGGTGAGGAAACCTGGGCACCTGGCATCATTTCATGGCTCAAACTTGTGGCTTTGACTGACTTCTCTAATTTTGGTTTTTTAATTCTGAATGAATTTAAATCTGGATGAGTTTTTCCAGGCTAATGATCTGCATTTACATAGAGATGAAGCATCACTGAGAATCAAAAGCAGAGTAAATTATATTGTAAGGACAGGAAAAATACACAGAGACTAAAAACTTGGTTAAAGATACAAAAATAATTTCCTCCCTTTGCCCATTAGCATAGGGACTGCTCAAGTATTACAAATGCAGTAGCCAGGTATTATAAGTATTTAATACTCGCGTATTCACCCCTCCCTCCTTTTAAAATAAAGGAACATTCTTTATTAGCAGTCAGTGTGTAAAGGAAGATATTGTGGCCTGAAATCAAGACCCTATAAAGGAAGGCAAACAAACCATTGCAAGTGACAGCTGCTGGGCTTGGCTGGCCAGAGGGCGCTCCTTCACGGACAAGCCTCAGGGTTCATCCTCACTTGCTGGGTCAGCTTTGTGCTTCTCCAGCATGTCCCCAGAAGCTTCGAGCATCGTCCTGGGCTGGCCCAGCAGGGTCTTTTAGATCCACCAGACCTGGGAACACTGAGTGTGGGGATGATGATGAACTGGCACCGGGGAGCCCCTGGCTCAGGCCTGGCCCCTTTGCCCCGTATGAGGAGTGTCTCCATCTGTGAACAACAGGTGACATACACCCTAACTGATGCCTGAGCTGCTTGAAGGCAAGATGGTCATAGAGTAAAAATGTTAAGCGTGGCTAATCTAAAATCTACTTTAACATTTCCCAAGTCACATACACATCCTCTTAATGACTGGCTAATGCAAGTATTCCAGGCCAATAAATGTGTATTTAACAGACAAGTAAGCAGTTTGCGCCACTGACCTCTGGTCCTAGTTTGGGTGTCTGGTGCTGGGCTGTGATCCTTCCCCAGCCGTTTACCCAGCAAACGTGGGCACTGCTGCGTGAGACACTGTGATGGCCACCGAGGAACACAGAGGAAGGATGCTCATTGTTGTTTAATGTTAGGGACTTACTGGCCATCATTTCCTAATCTTTCTTTTGCATTAAGATCTTTCACAAACAGAGGACAGTCTCCGTTCTTGAACTCTACCCTAAAGCCCTACCGCTCCATCAGCATCTAAGACAGACTTGGTCATGTTGGACAACACAGAACCAAGGGCATTAGTTGAAAACCAGTGCAGTAGAGTAGAACTGCTGCGACCAAAGCTGTGTTTTCTTCCACTTACACCTTTTGTGCTCACCCTAGAGGCCCAAAAGGGTTGCGAGTAAACGTGTGTTTGAAGGGACCTCCAACGTGAAAGGGGCCAGAAAGTCCCCACGGCTCTTAGGGTGAGTGAGGAAGTAAAGTCATCAGGAACCCTGAGCCAGGGAGATGGGCTGTCAGGGGCCAGGGTGCCCCACCTTGGACACAGTGTGGGAGGTAGGCCCTCGGTGCCCAGTGGTCACCGCAGCCAAGTGATGGCCCACTGGACTTTGAAGACCCTCAAACCAACCATTTCTGGTGACGTGAGGAGAGTGTGGTCTGACCCTGAGTTTCAAAAGGCATCTCTCACATGACTGTCAGGTTTTTTGATTTCCAGGAGGACAGGAACCAGGGGAAAGGCGGCACAGGTGATACCAAGAAGGAAAGGGCTGGAGACAGAAACTCCCCCCCCGCAGAGGGCGCAGGGCACGCTCGCTCAGGGAGGGGACGGAGCACAGTCCGCGCTCGGCTGTCTCGCTCTGCCCCAGGGGGTCTGCAGGCCTCACGTGCAGCCGATGCCTCGCATGCGCTTACTCTCATCATCTCTGTTTCAGGGCTCTACAGTGGCCAGGGAGGCAAGTGACAAAGAAAAGGTAAGTGCCCGGCGTCTCTCACCTTGGTCCTCGGCGTGGGGCCCAGCACCTCTTAGTTCTGTCTTCTCCTCCTCCCTCTGGTTCTTGTTTCCCCTCAGCTATGGTGGGAAGCTCTTTGTCGATCTGAGGAACACTCTCCTCCACTTCTCTCCCTCAGGTTAGCTGCCCTGTTGAACAATGAAGTAGTTATTAGTTTGAAGTGTGGGTGAAACATTTCCCACAGCATGACCTTGAAAATACAGCCATCATCGTGATCCAAACAGGTACAGCTCAGCACCTGGGTCCTAACCCCACTTTATGACCGACAGGCTAGGTGTGACCCTGAGTCAGTTTCCTTGCCTCCCTGAGCCCCAGTTTTCTCACTTATAAAATGATGGCGTTGAGCTTCATATTCACCTGTAAAATGTTGGCTTAATGAGCTTCAAACTCCTTTCCAACTATAAAATGTTAAGACCCATTAGAATATTTTTTGTGTATAACGACTTAGGGATAGACGAGGAGACTCCTTACCTTTCTCTGAGACACTGTACTTTAGGTAATACTTGAACCACGTTTTGTTGATTATGCAGGACTCTAGACAGATTCAACAGGAATCAGCTTAAGAATTTGGGAAGCAGCCTTCTGTGCATAAACCTAAGCAGCCTGAAATCAGGGCGTGGGTACATGAACGATCTAGTCTCAGCTATTCCTCATCATGCTGAGGTGCCTTTGCTTGACCAAACCTTTTGGAGGCTCGGCTCAAGGTTTTTGTTTCTAAATTAAATTCTTTCAGGCTGGTATCATTCAGTTTGGGTTTGAATTTTCTAGATTTAAAAATCTTTTGCTTATTCATCCAGAAGTTTGTGAACATCTGTGGTTACTGTCCTAGCTTCAGGGACAAAATAATGAACCACACAGACATGTCCAACCAAGCGACACACACATTAAACAGGAACCAACCATATCAGTGATAAGTGCTTTGATAGGAAACACGTAGCAAGGGGACCTAAATCTGGCTTGGTGCTCTTCTGGGAAGAGCTGATTGGAAACCTGAAGGATGGGTAGGAGTTAGCTAGAGGAAGAGGCAAGAAAGAGCAGTGTGAGCAAGGGCACACAGATGGGCAGCACTTGGTGCTCCTGCTGGAGGATGAGCTGAGGCAACCTTGCAGGACCATCTGGAGAGGCTGCTGAAATAACCCAGAATAGATGGTGGCCTGACCTGGGGTGGGAGAAGACAGATTTAGGAAGAAGAATCCACAGACCTCAGAGAGTGAATGAGGGAGGTGAATGGTGCCAGAGAGTGTATGTGGAGGGAGGGCAGGGTTAAGGCAACTCCCAGGTTTCTGGTTTGGACAGTGGGGTGTGTGGGAAAAGGGAGCAGATGGAGTAGTTGGAATTGTCCTCTCAGCATCAGAACAGACATCCAGTCGGCATGAGAGGCTGCAGAGAGGGCTTCAGCTGGGAAAGGGGGCTTGGAAGCCTCCTGGGAAGGATGGCCAGAGACAGGGCAGCGTTGATGAGGTCATGCAGGACTAGCCTAACGTGAGAAAGGAGACACTCACTCAAGCCCAGGAAGTACAGGGAGTCCTGGACAAGATAAACCCAAGGAAGAGCATGCCGAGACACATGGTAACCAAACCAACAAATTACAAAGAGAAAATATTAAAAGCATTAAGGGAAAAGCAACAATTAACACCTAAGGGAACCCCGTAAGGTTATCAGCTGATTTTTCAGCAGAAACTGCAGACCAGAAGGGATCCAGCAATGTTCTCATTCAGATTTGGTAGAAAAATCAAACACTTCACAGACAAGCAAAAACTAAGAGAATTCAGCACCACCAAATGAGCTTTACAGCAAATCTTAAAGGAATCTCTAGGCAGAAAAGAAAAGGCAACTAGAAAAGAAAATTATGAATGGGAAACCTCACTAGTAAAGGCAAACATATGGTAAAGGTAGGAAATCATCCACACACAAATATGTCATCAAAATCAGCAACTATAGGAGAGAGGAGTACAATGCAGGATATTGGACACACACTAGAAATTAAGGGACAAGCAAGTTAAAACAGTCTTGTATTTATATATAGACTGCTATATCAAAACTTCTTGGAGACTGCAAACCAAAACTCTACACTAGATACACAAAAAAAGAAAAAGCACTCCAGACACAACACTAAAGATAGTGAGCAAAGGGGAAGGGAAGAAAAAAGACCTACAAAGACAAATCCAAAACTATTAACAAATTGAAAATAAGAACATACGTATTACTTTAGGGACTTCCCCAGCAGTCCAGCGGTTAAGACTCCACCTTCCAAGGCAGGGGACATGGGTTTGATCCCCAGTTGGAGAACTAAGGTCCACACGCTTCAGGGTGCGGCCAAAAATGAAAAATAGTAATAATTACCTTAAATGTAAATGGATTAAATGCTTCCACCAAAAGACATAGACTGGCTGAATGGATACAAAAACAATATCCATATATATGCTGTCTATAAGAGATGCACTTCAGATCTAGGAACACAGAGAGACTGGAAGTGAGAATGGACAAAGGTATTTCATGCAAATGGAAATCAAAAAGGTAAAATAGTGATACTCATATCACATAAAATAGACTTTAAAATAAAGACTATCATCACAAGAGACAAGGAAAGACACTACATAATGATCAAGGGATCAATCCAAGAAGAAGATAGAACAATTGTAAATACATGTATACCCAACATAAGAGCACCTCAATATACATAATAGCCATAGAAGAGGAAACGGACAGTAACACAATAATACTAGAGGACTTTTTAACACCCTATTCTCATCAATGGACAGATAGATCATCCAGACAGAAAATCAATAAGGAAACACAGGCCTTAAATAACACATTAGACTTAATTGATATTTATAGGACATGCCATCTGAAAGCAGCAGAATACACTTTCTTTTCAAGTATACGTGGAATATTCTCCAGGATAGATCACATCTTGGGCCACAAGTCAAGCCTTGGTAAAGCTAAAAAAATTGAAATCAGGTATCTTCTCTGATCACAATGTTATGAGATTAGAAATCAAACACAGTCAAATAACTTAAAAATATATATATGAACACATGGAAGCTAAACGATATATTACTAAACAACCAATGGATCACTGAAGAAATCAAAGAGGAAATAAAAAAATACCTCTAGATAAATGACAACAAAAACACCACAATCCAAAGCCTACAGGATGAAAGCAGTTCTAACAGGGAAGTTTATAGTAATTCAATCTTGTCTCAGGAAACAAGAGAAATCTCAAACAACCCAACCTCTTACCTAAAACAATGAGAGAAAGAGGAACAAATAAAACCCAAAGTTAGTAGAAGGGAAGAAATCATAAAGATCAGAGCAGAAATAAAAACAATAGAAAAGATCAGTGAAACTAAAAGCTGGTTCTTTGAAAAGATAAACAAAATTGATTAAGAAGAGAAAGGGAAAGAGCTCAAATCAATAAAACTGAAACTGAATAAAGAGAAGTTACAACTGATACCAGAGAAATACAAAGAATCATAAGAAATACAAAGAATCATAGACAACTTATATGCCAATAAAATGGATAGCCTAAAGGTACTGGACAAATTCTTAGAAAGGTACAACTTTCAAGACTGAACCAGGAAAAAATAGAAACTATGAGCAGACCAGTCACAAGTACAGAAATTGAAACAGATTTTAAAACTTCCAACAAACTAAAATCCAGAGCCAAATAGCTTCACATACATTTAGAGAAGAGTTAACACTTATCTTTCTAAAACTCTTCTAGAAAATTGCAGAAAAAAGAACATTCCAAGTCCATTCTCTGAGGCCATCACTCTGATACCAAAACCAAATATGCCACACAAAAAAAGAAAATTACAGGCCAGTATCACTGATGAACATAGATGCAGAAATACTCAACAGAATACTAGCAAAGCAAATCCAACCATACATTAAAAGGATCATACACCATGATCAAGTGGGATTTATCCCAAGGATGCAAGGATTCTTCAATATCTACAAATCCATGTGATACACCACATTAAGAGACTGAAGAATAAAACCATATGATCATCTCAATAGATGTAGAAAAAGCTGTTGACAAAATTCAGCAGCCATTTATGATTTAAAAATGGGCATTGAGGGAAATTAACATAATAAAGGCCATATATGACAAATTCTAATTTCTTCAAGATAGTACACCAAGGGAACATTTCATGCAAAGATGGACACAATAAAGGACAGAAATGGTATGGACCTAACAGAAGCAGAAGATATTAAGACGAGGTGGCAAGAATACACAGAAGAACTGTACAAAAAAGATCTTAATGACCCAGATAACCATGATGGTATGATCACTCACTTAGACCGAGATATCCTGAATTGTGAAGTCAAGTAGGCCTTAGGAAGCATCACTACAAACAAGCTAGTGGAGGTGAAGGAATTCCAGCTGAGCTTTTTCAAATCCTAAAAGATGATGCTGTGAAAGTGCTGCACTCAATATGCCAGCAAATTTGGAAAACTCAGCAGTGGCCACAGGACTGGAAAAGGTCAGTTTTCATTCCAATCCCAAAGAAAGGCAATGCCAATAATGTCAATAACCTCAGATATGCAGATGACACCACCCTTATGACAGAAAATGAAGAACTAAAGAGCCTCTTGATGAAAGTGATAGAGGAGAGTGAAAAAGCTGGCTTAAAACTCAACATTCAGAAAACTGAGATCATGGCATCTGGTCCCAGCACTTCATGGCAAATAGATGGGGAAATAATGGAAACATTGACAGACTTTATTTTCTTGAGCTCCAAAATCACTGCAGATGGTGACGGCAGTCATGAAATTAAAAAGTGCTTGCTCCTTGAAAGAAAAGCTATGGCCAACCTAGGCAGCATATTAAAAAGCAAAGACATTACTTTACTCACAAATGTCTGTAGAATCAAAGCTATGGTTTTTCCAGTGGTCATGTATGGATGTGAGAGTTGGACCATAAAGCTAAGCACCAAAGAATTGATGCTTTTGAACTGTGGTGTTGGAGAAGACTCTTGAGAGTCCCTTGAACAGCAGAGATCCAACCAGTCCATCCTAAAGGAAATCAGTCCTGAATATTCTTTGGAAGGACTGATGCTGAAGCTGAAACTCCAATACTGTGGTCACCTGATGTGAAGAACTGACTCATGTGAAAAGACCCTGAGGCTGGGAAAGATTGAAGGCAGGAGGAGAAGGGGATGACGAGGATGAGATGGCTGGATGGCATCACTGACTTGATGGACATGAGTTTGACCGAGCTCTGGGAGCTGGTGATGGACAGCCCAGCATGCTGCAGTCCATGGGGTCGCAGAGAGTCGGACACGACCAAGCAACTGAACTGATGACAAACTCTCAGCTAATACTGTTCTCGACAGTGAAAAGCTGAAAGCATTCCCTCTAAGATCAAGAACAAGACAAGGGTGTCCACTATTGCCACTTTTATTCCACATAGTTTTGGAAGTCCTACAAACTAAAATCCTACAAACTAAAGTCCTACAAACTATTATCAAAAATTCATAGCAATCAGAAGAAAAAAACAATAAAAGTAGTCCAAATTGGAAATAAAACTATCACTGTTTGCAGATGACATATTACAGAAAATCCTAAAGATGCTGACAGAAAACTACTAGAGCTCATCAATGAATTCAGTCAGGTTGCAGGATACAAAAGTAATAACAGAAACCTCTTGCAATCCTATATACTGTCAACAAAAGAACAGAATTTAAGGAAACAATCCCATTTACTATAACATCAAAAAGAATAAAACACTCAGGAATAAGTCTACCTAAGGAGGCAAAAGACCTGTAATTTGAAAACTATAAGACTGATGAAAGAAACCTAAGATGATACAAACAGGTATACCATATTCTTGGATTGGAAGTCTTCCAGGAAAACATAGGTAGAACACTCTGACATAAATTGTAGCAACATCTTTTTTGATCCACCTCCTAGAGTAATAATAACAACAAAAATGAAAATGGGACCTAATTAAACTTAAAAGCTTTTGCACAGTAAAGGAAATCATAAACAAAACAAAAAGACAACCCTCAGAATGGGAGGAAATACTTGCAAACAAAAGCAACTGACAAGGATTAATCGCCAATGTATACAAACAGCTCATACAGCTCTATTAAAAAGAAAAAAAAATTAAAAAATGGGCAGAAGATATAAATAGACATTTCTCCAAAGAAGATATACACAGATGACTAAAAAGAATATGATGAGATGCTCAACATCACTAATTATCAGAGAAATGCAAATCAAAACTACAATGAAATATCACCTCACACCAGTCAGAATGGCCATCATCAAAAAGTCTGTAAACAGTAAATGCTGGAGAGGGTGTGTAGAGGAGGGAATCCTCCTGCGCTGCTGCTGTGAATGTAAATTGGTTTAACCACTATGAACAAGGAATTTTATGCAGGTTCCTTAAAAAACTAAAAATAGAACTACCATATGATCCAGCAATCCCATTCCTGGGCATATATTCAGAGAAAACCATAATTCGAAAAAATACATGCACCCCAGTGTTCACTGTAGTGCTAGTTACAATAACGAAGATGGAATCAACCTAAATGTCCATCCACAGATGAATGGATAAAGCAGATGTGGTACATATATACAGTGGAATGTTACTTAGCCATAAAAAAGACCAAAATAATGCCATTTACAGCAATGTGGATGGACCTAGAGATTATGGTAAGTGAAGTCAGTCAGAAAGAAAAAGACAAATACCATATGTTATCACTCATGTGGAATCTAATTTTTTTAAGTGATATAAATGAACTTATTTACAAAACAGAAACAGACTTATAGATTTCAGAAGCAAACTTAACAGTTAGCAAAGGGGAAATGTGGGGAGAGATTTATTAGAAGTTTGGAATTAACATACACACACTACTGTATATAAAATAGATAACTGTTAATAACAAGGACCTACAATATAGCACAGAGAACTACTCAATATTCTATGTGGGGAAAGAATCTGAAAAAGAATCAAAATATTTATAACTGAATCACTGTGCCATAGTCCTGAAACCAACACAACATTGTAAATCAACTGTACTCCACTAAATTTTTTTTTAATAAATAAAAATTAAGAAGTGAGGCAGAGAAAGGAAACGGTGGCTCCTTTGACAGTTTATATTTTTATTGTGCACCAGTGACTGTATTTTCACACTTCTAACCTCTGTGTAAATCACCCTGAAGGCACCAGCTTTGACCCAAAGCAGCAGAAATGACGGACTGTTTGCTTCCGTGTTGCTGTGTAAACGTTTCTTCCAGGTGCCGAAGACTCAAGTGGGTGTTTAAGTTTTAGTCCATGAGAAACTCAGAGACTCACTATTATTGGGATCTTCTCCTAGGAGAAAATAGTCTGGGCCGTTTAAAGGACCACACACTAGCATTGAAAGGAGGCTTTCTCAGCATCATCAAAAGAAGCTGGCCCCCAAGTAAGCTCTGGGTGCGATGCCACGAGCTACACCGCAGGGGCGGCTCTGCTTTGCTCCGGAGTCTCTCGTGACCACAGCCAGCGGTCTCCGCGCCACCGCCCCAATTTTGATCTCTTCAGGGTCTAGCTCCAAGGGCTTGCTTGGTCTGCTCTGACAATAACCAGTGCCAAGAAAGACAGTTACGGCCAGTGGGGTGATTGCCTCAGAATCCCAAACCCTAAAGCCAGGACGCATGTGGAGGAAAGCCACAGTACTGATCTGACGCGGCCGTGACGGCTCATCGCGTCTGCCCCGCCCCGTCTCCGCCTCTAGGACCACCCGCTTCCCAGGCCCCCCCGGCCACCACGGCCCCACTCCCTGCCTCGCCAGAAACCTTCAGCCTTTTATTGGTGTAGGTTTCTGTGACAAGGCAGGAAATTACAGAATGTGTCTAACAGAAACCCAGTTTTCTGAGGATGCTTCTTATCATACATTGAATGTATGCAAACTATTCCTCAAAACATCTCCCCGGAGGTGGACGTCAGAGACAAGAGGGACCTTGAGAGTCAGAGTCCGGTTCCCCCACCTCACGTGCCACAGAGCCGAGACGCGGGAGCCCCTCTTCTCACGCTGCATCGCACAGCTGGTGGCAGAGGCAGAACCTTACCTGGGCGGGGGGTGGGGAGGGGTGTATTTTTTTCTATTAATCTCAGTATACTGGGATTTAGAAAGGTATGTAATAGTAACCAATGTTTGTTGAGCGTATACTATATGCCAGACCTGTTTTCAGTGTTACACAAATTTGGTCATGTCATCCTGACCACTGCCTTTGAGATGGGGGCTATTGCTACTTCCTTTGTGTAAATGAAGTTACTTGACAGACAAGCTCTAACCTGTCCCACAGTTCCGACATGACAAAGCCAGGTTTCCAGTCTACAGTGCACATTTCTAACCTTTTAAATGTTTAGGACTTCCTTTAAAATTTAAAAAAAGGGGATTTATTATCAAAAATTCATATTAATCCCATGAAGATGAATAAGGAAACATTCTACCACATTTCACTGACAAAAGCATGTAACGCAAAACAACGTGGTGCTAAGACAATTCATTGAGTCTTGATTTAAAAGTTAAAAAAGTAATGAAATGACTTCAAACCACGTTGGCAAAAACAACCAATTCATATTTCCTCCATTTGAGATGTATAGTTACTTCTGTAAATATAGTCTGTATTACTGTATCTTACACTATATAAACATTAAGACTGTTTATACAACAGGCCCAAGGAAGACGTCAATGCTTTCTGCTCCTTTCTGGGCTTGGGGTTCCTGATAGCTCTTCCTCCAGGAGCAGCAGCTCCAAAATGCCATCCACCAGCCCTCCACCACTTCTAGCTTATAGGTGCTCACTGGGAAAGGCTTAAAGACATGGGATGTGAAAGTAATTAAAACTGGTAATTGATGGAGACCGTGCGTGCTTTGACAAGAGAACATCATGCCTCTCTGATAAGGCAGTTTGTTTATAAAAGCTAGCAACAGCCAAAGTAATATTTACTAAACTGTAATACATAAAGATAAATGAAATCAATCAATGGAACTGAAGTCTTAAAAACTTTGGATTTTTAAACTCAAAAAAATTACCTTGCTTTCTTTTTTCTGTCAATTTTCAGGTTTTCTTTCCATGATCAGTAAATATTTTTGACTCTTCTGAACAGCATGCTCTTGTCTTTATAAATAAAACCATAAATTATCAAAATAATCACTTATCTCTGGTTAGAAATAATTGGAAAAGGCTAAAAATATTTTCTACATTCTAGCCTTTTATAAATGAAATCAGATGGTTTGCAAGAATATTTTCATTGCAGTCATATAATCATTTTCTGCAAAATTGCAAAGAACAATTTTCATGGAGAATCTCCACTGACGTGGCTTAATTAGTAATCTGGATCCCTAATTTTTCTTTCATTTGCGTCACTGTAGTTGTTTTAATTTCCCTTACTTTTCACTTGTTGATGACAAGTTTTCAAACTGTCATTTCAAATATTTCATGATATAGGTGCAGACAAGTCTCATCCCTACGATTTGAACTTGACATGTAATTAGTGTGATCTGCATTAGCATAATAATGAATATGGAACTGAGGAAATAAAGAAGCTATTTTCCAACAATAATGGAATCACTTTCATGGCAACAAGTATCAGAACATGCATGTACAGATGTCTTGAATTTTTTTTTTTTAAAGCAGAATGGTGCTTAAAAAAAAAAAAACGTCAGATTCTGACAGCTGCTATGACTTGTTTTATTCTTTAATTCTCTCCTTTATTAATGGAAGGGCATCTTCCATTCATGGCTCCAGCAGTTTTGCCCCCTCTAAATGAGACAGAAATGCGAATCTCCCTGGTGGTCCATCTTTTCACAGCTGTGCTGCAATTCCAGTGTGACATCAAATTAGTAATTATAGCTGAGCAGACCGCTTTTTACAAATGACAGTCTTAGCATGCTGCCAGCAAGCAAGCTACCCAGCAGGGAATCTGGACAAGTAAAAGAAAACATAACTGGACTCACTTGATTTCTGGGGGATTTGACCTGACTCTTTAAAACGCCCATGTTCTTGAGAGAGTGAGGGAGGCCTGGGGATTTACACAAATATGCATTTTGTTCATCGTTCTGCATAGTTCTTCTCAAAACTCATGTCTGGTTTTATTAAGTAAAGCCAAGCCTGTGTAATGGAGTCATTGGGTCACAATAAGAAGATTCCTTTTAACATCTAACCTTCTCCCTGGAACCTATTTGAAAGAAAGCAGCTGCCCTGCAATTGGCGTTTGTATAACTATATTGGCAATAATCACTGTTGACACCTTGATAATGGGCTACAAAAAGCCGCCTGGTCGATTCTTAGGAATTGTGAATTGTGCTAGCAATTAAGTGACTGTCACCATCTCTGACATTGTACCTATTATTGACTGAAGGTTCAGGAAAATTCATCATTAATACCCTCACACCAAAAAAAAAAAAAAGCTTTCCTAAACCAGTTTTCAGCATTTCTTTTGTGATCTTTAACTTGTAACAAATTATAATTAATTACCACCTCCAGCTGGTTCTTTGGGATGAGGAAAAGGCAAGGTAACAAAGACAGTGAGCTCAGAGCAGAAGGAACAGGGACAGCAGTGCATTCTTCTGGGAATCTTCCTTTGCTATCAGTGAAAAATCGCTTCCTTTTCCGTGTCAGTGAATAACCAGTTAAAGGGAGGTTGTCAAGGTTTTCAAGTCCTCAACTCAGCTAATGCTTTAACCTTCTATAAAATTTCTTCTCTCTCCAGATGGAAGTGAATTATTTCCTTTGCCAGCCAGGGCTAGATACGCCTATCCCAGCACCCAAAGTGCAGAGGAAATTTTCCCATCGGGCAGAAGTAGGGCCATCTGCCTGTCTCCTGGCCCTGAAATGCTGTATTAATGTAAAAGGGGGCTTGGAGGGGAAAGGCACCAAACCAGAGCCTTAGCCAATCTGAGTCCCAGCCCCTGCTCTGGCATTAATGGAAGTTTGGGGATAAATCATTTGACTTTGTCTTCATTCGTAAAATTAAAGGATCTCATTAGTCCTCATGCTTTATTGTTTGCAAGAATCTCCTGTTTCAGGTGACTCTTTACCTCCTGCAAAGGTGCACCGCAGCCGACTTGACAATCACCAAAGTCCTGTCTGCCCTGGCCATGGGTTATGGTGATTGCTATTACTAATGGAAAAAATGTTCTGAATTGTTACATAAGTCTGCAGATGTCTGAGCAAAGGCTTAAGAACCCTATAATGTAAACCATGGGGGTTATTCTGGGAAGTGGAGTTTTAAAGTTTGATTCCTTTGGAATTTGGTAAGAGTGGCATGTGAAGAGGAAAGATAACATGCAGTATAATTCCTGGGAGCTTCTTCCAGATGACAGCATTAGAGTACTCAGGCCAGTCTGGGCTTATGGCAGTGTATAAACACAGCTTCACTGAATGCACTCAACTCAGATTATCCCAAGCACACAGAAGCAGTGCTGTTAGATGTGGGAATTTCTGACAACTTATGCAGTTGATTCTAGAAGGAGTTGGAGTGGAGATACAACTTCCAAAATGTAATATGGCTTGAATTTAAGCCAACCTGCTGCAGATATATAATAAAACAATGAAGTTCTAATGTTCACTAGACTGGTATTAAACCAAAAACTATACAATTTAGCAAACTTCATGCATTTTCAGACTTTGACATTTTTTAGACTATCACCGGAGAAGGCAATGGCACACCACTCCAGTACTCTTGCCTGGAAGATCCCATGGACAGAGGAGCCTGGTAGGCTGCAGTCCATGGGGTCGCTAAGAGTCGGACACGACTGAAGCAACTTAGCAGCAGCAGCAGCAGACTATCACCATCAACATCCAGGCCACAGAATCTCCCAATCAGATGGAAACACATCAATTCTGTAGGGCTTATACATGCTTCATCTGTCACATCACAGCTCACAGAGGAAAGCCAAACCATCACCATGCCACTTAAATGGCCCTTCTGAGAAGTCTAGCAGTATTAGGAAAGGAATAAGTTTCACTTTCTTAATATCAGCTTTTAGGGAAAATAAATAACCAACAGCTGGGTCCTGCCAGCCTTAAAAATTCTAAATTGTAGAATTATGACAGGGCTTATCTGGTTTTGTGCTTCTTAGTTGCAGTGCTATTTCTCCAAGTATGTTGAGGTATATTCTCTTTCTACATTTACACAAAGAGGTTCAAAACAAAAATTATGTGAGACTTTCATATCCAGATGCTGGTCACAAATATATACATTCTCAACGTGGAAATAACTAGTTATTAATGACATGTTGGATCATTTCCCAAGCTATGAACTTATGTAGACGTTCTGCTTATGTTTTTAAAGGTTATATGTACTTTTTTGTGAGAAAACACCTGTTATCTTTACTACTTCTGTTTGAACTTTACGCATATTCACTCATTTGCCTTTTCATGTATCAAATTTGTGACTTGGATGTTTTGAGAAGCAGAACTGATTTTATTATAAAATCTTTAACCTCTCTTACTTACCCCCAAATTGATACCACATATGTGATGTTATTCAGGCAAATTATCTTTATCCCAGCTCTAATGTAAGGATTATCTAAAAAGTCTCTCCCTTACAGAAATATTTCTGGAGTATATCTTCAGCCCAACAGACTCTGATTCTTATGACGTTACTTCGGCAAGCCTGATGAAAGGGGGTTTATTCTTTCTTTGCAAGTCTATTTTCATGTAGATGAGCTTGGACTAACAAGCAGTCCCTAACTTGAGACGATAACTAGTACATATTTTTTATGTTGTACATTCAGTTCCAAGTGTAATATGGCCCATCAAAGGGACACCGGACAGCAATTTTGGACACCAAGGCTTACAGTTAGACTTTGTAAAAACAGGTTGCCAAAGGAGCACGTTGAACAAAAATTCATTTCTTTCTGAAATACAAGTCCTTTAATCACAGAGTGCTATGCTATGCATCATCCTTTTCATTGAAACCTTCTGATGCCAGAATCCTGTCTGCAGTAAACACTCGAGTGTGATAGAAGTACATCCCATCTTCCTATTAAGGTTTCCATCCTTAAATGTGACTGTATTAAATAAATTTTGGCTCTGAGCATTTTAAGTAACATGAATTTTTTTAATTTTTCTGTTAGAAGCAATTTAATAGACTCTTTGTAAAACTTAATTGTAGAATGATGTTAAATGCCAGTATATTTTAATTTGAATTCTGTATTTGAAGTTTTTGTCTGTAAATAGATTTTAAATATTTGATTTTTAAAATGTTTGAGTCATCCAAAAGATATTTTAGTGACATTAAAAAACTAATGAAAATTTCCATGTAATTTCTGGCTTTACTAATAACTCTTAACACATCCAATATTATTAAACTCCACATGAATGACAGCAATCATGCACCAAGTTACAGAATCCAGTGAAATATAATATATTACTAACAGGTTAACTTCTATTTGAAACAAAGAAAATTTAAATCCTTTTAAAAAGCAAGCATATTTTTGTTTTTGGAGAATGTGCAAAATTCAGTAATTTAAAATTTTAAAGTTTATTAAAAGTGCTAAATACTTTTATATTAGAAGCAAATGCAAAGTGCAAATGCCTTGCACTTTCTAAAACTCTTTCTGCCATGCTAATGGAAGGAAGCAGAGCCCTCTGCTCCCAGGATCCATCATTTCTCTCTGGCCACCGCCTTCTGCTGAGCTGGCTACAGAGGCACAGTTCTGAAAACAATGTTCTGGGCTTTGTAGCTCTTAGTTATGAATATTTTTCCCTTTTTTACCTCAAACTGCTGGCCAGGTGTGTCCTAAGAGATCATTTACATCTTTTATTGGATCCTAGGGAATACTTACATATTCAGAAGTGTTTATACATTTAGAATACTGTCCACACATCGATTCTCTTTAAGCCCTGATGCACATAAAGCTTCTTTGACAATGACCAATATTGTTAACAGTGTGTTTCTTACTATTTAAGAATATGGACTTGCTGAGTGACAACCTATAATACTATGCTTTGAAAGAAACCAAAAACTGGCACTCTCCTCGTGGCCCAGTGGTTAAGACTCAGGGTTTTCACTGCCGAGGTCCTGGATTTGATCCCTGGTCAGAGAACTACAATCTCATAAGCTGCCTAGCATGGCGAAAAATAAATAAATAAGAGACTTTTCACCCAATAGTGCAGTTACAAAAAGCAAAGGAGGGAATGTTTATCATGAAACAGTTTTCTTTTTACAGCTCACAGCAAAAAACAAAAAAACTTTTAGGAGCTTGCTACTCTCTAGTTTTGGGGGGGTGTTTTCTGGCTACTGAGATTTCAATTAGTGAAATTTTGCTTTAGGTCAGCAAAATCGCATTCACTAAGTTACCCAATATTATCATTTACTCTCTGAGAAAAATGAAACCCATGAAAAATTAAGACAAACTTCTGTCTTTGGCCATATATATAACTATTTTATTCCATATTAATAAATGCCATAAAATATACTTTATTACTCTAAAATTTTAACTTACCCAGTTACTGTAAAGCAACATTTTATTCTCACTTGGATTTCAGAGAAGCTTTCTGGCTAGGGAGAGCTTTTGCAGTGACCAGAGGTCTTTCTGGCCAAGAGAATTCAGTCAAGGTTTGGAGAGCAGCCAAGGCAGGGGCGTGCACGGCCGCTAATGTACCTTGTGTGACACAGTGAAGTGAAACAGCCTTGAGGCCGTCATGGGAGGTGTGTGTACCTATTTAGAAAACCTGAAAACAACAGGCAGTTTTAAACATGGCTTAGATTACTGATATTCCAAATTTAAAGAGCCTTTTTCTTCTAGAAAATCAAGAAGGATAGAAGTCTACATTCATTAGTAGGAAACAGTAACAACATTGGTCATGGTCAAAACTGATGGGTAACTAAGATGCAAACTAATACCTAGTGAGTTCTCACTGCCAAGCACTGTGTGTTTCCTGTCTTTTCATTCAGTCGCTAACCCTACTGCTACTGCTGCTGCTGCTGCTAAATCGCATCAGTCGTGTCTGACTCTGGGACCCCATAGACGGCAGCCCACCAGGCTCCCCCGTCCCTGGGATTCTCCAGGCAAGAACACTGAAGTGGGTTGCCATTTCCTTCTCCAATGCATGAAAGTGAAAAGTGAAAGTGAAGTCGCTCAGTCGTGTCTGACTCTTTGCGTCCCCATGGGCTGCAGCCTACCAGGCTCCTCCGTCCATGGGATTTTCCAGGCAAGAGTACTGGAGTAGGTTGCCATTGCCTTCTCCAAACCCTACTGGATAAGTGTTATTAATATTCCATTATATAGATGAGGAAACTGAAGCCTGGATGGATTGAGCAGCTGAGGCTAAACACCCCAGCTGTTATAAAAGTGTTAAATATGCCAACTTTTTACTTTAAATTTTGCTCTGGATTTATCAGTAATGAACTGTTCTCTAGATTCACACACCATACTTGAGAATATGACCAGCAAATAACAAGAACATTTATATGTAACTCCACGTGGCAAGCAGAGCCCTAAGCTTTTTAACTGTACAAATGAGTGTAATACTCACAACAGTGTTGTCTGCAAATCCTCATTTAAAGATGAGGAAGCCAAGCCACAGAGGAGGTTAAGTAACTTGCTCAAGTCACACAGCTAATAACTGGAGGAGCCGAGATAAAACCCAGGTGCGTGGTTCCAGCCTGTGCTCAAAAGTGCATGCTTCAGTCTGTGTCCCAAGTAGAAACCTGGGCCATACTGGCTCTAGCTGTGGGAGATCACCTGGCACGAAAGTACCAGGAATAGTCACTGTGCCAATTTCATCCACACAACGAAAGCAGGATAGCTTGCTTACCAGGAGACCAGTGTCGCTCTGCTTATGCCTTTAGCTGTGTTTGTACATTTACACATCACATCAGTAGAGATGAATGCCGTTTTGAGTCCAGCCCACCCCAGTACAGTCACTTCCTATAAAAGGGATGTAGATGTGAGCTGTGCTGGCCTGGGTTCTACACGCCTCACTCCCCTGGCCAGGCTGGGCAGACCAGGGAGGGCAGTGTAGGAAGGGCAGGACACCTCGTCCTGCTTGGCATTGCCGCTTTTAAGCACCATGTGAGGTACTGGAGGCTCCCAGTCTACACAACACTAGCTGGGAGAACTTTAACGCAGAGCTAATAAATGAAGACTTAACCTACGACCACTTCAAAAAAGGTGACTGACCGCTAGCTGGGAGCCAGCCTCCGAGTCCACAGTTCACAAGTGTTTCTAAGCAGATGTCTTTAGCTCTAGTGGTTTCCTCCGCCCTCTAGCTAGTTCTGCATTGACTTAGAAAGGCTATGAAAGATGCCCATTAAAGAACCAGACCCAGAGACTTCAACGCTTTCAAAGCTCCCCTAAGTGCAAATAATCTGCTGCTGCAAAGCAAGGGGTGGGATCGCTTGCTGCCCACAGTTATTTCTGTGCTGCTCTGTAGACATCACCTTTGTGGGCAGTGTTAACACCAAGAGTTTATGATATTCATTAATTCACAGCAAAATAGTTTCCCTCACTTAAAAAAAAGGTGCATCTTTAATATAAATGCTGCTCATTGTTAGAGGCACACATTGAAATTTATAAGAAGTCAAGCACCAGGGTTTTCTTGAGGGTGTCTTGTTGTCAGGTGGCTTCAGTTTTGTCATTCAGCTCTTAGTAGAAAACAGTGAAGCTCTATTTTAAAGAAAATATTTTCTCTTAACCTATAATACAGTTTTAAATCCACACCAGTTACTGAATGCTCCCAGCAACGACGATGACAGTAAGTGCCACTGGCCTCACTATTTAAACGTCACACAAGATTTGGCCAAAATCTGTCATTCTGCTACAGGTAAAGTTGTGCTGAGGAGTACATGGCAACCCACTCTGGTATTCTTGCCTGGAGAATCCCATGGGCAGAGGGGCCTGCTAGGTTACAGTCCATGGGGTCACAAAGAGTTGGACACAGCTAAAATGACTTAGCATGCATACACAGAATTGTGCTAAGAGTCAGGCAGCCCAGGTCCCCATCTTAGCTCGGAAACTAGCTTACCAGCTCCAGTTACCAAGCTGGGAGACCTTAGCTGTGTTATCTCACTTAACCCAGTTGCTCAGTCTGTAAAGTGAGGACGGTGAGAATTAGGGTGGTTGTGAAGAGTAAATGAGATGATGCACTTTAATAAATGGATGCACGTCAAGGGCTTAGCAGGGTCTCCCCTTCTGCATGTAGCCGGACAGCCTGCAGAGGTCCAAGAACTGGCCCCTGGCTAGTAAGGGGAGGATGAAGGCTAGGAACCTCAGAATTCATGTTTCTAAACCCTGGTGCTCCTAAGCAGTCTGCCATCCTGCTGGCACCGGGGGGTGGGCATCTGTGGATCAGCGTTGGCTTCCTCTAACCACTGCCCTAAGGATCCACCTACATCTCTTGAGCCTTTCAGTAAGCCCTTAAGTCTCTTAACCAATCTGGTTGCCCTCTTTTGAACTTCATCCAATCTAAATACATCCCTAGTGCCTAGAAATTTCACAAGTAAGCCTCGTAATATAGTACAGTGTGTCCAGAGTTCTATGAGGTAGGATTATATTCTCCCTGTCACATGAGGTCATTCTGCTGGGGTGACCCTAAAATGGCATTCATTCATCTCCATAAATGTGACTGGCGCCCCCAACACAGATTGTGTGTCATTTACTGCCTTGTCCGTAGCCTGTCAGCCCTGCCTTCAGGGTTCTCGCTCACAAACAAGAATCCCTCTCCTATTCTTTGCTTACACTCATGAAATCAGTTGTGGAGTTTAGGCAGATCTGAATCCTTAATGCCCCCCCAACACACACACAGCCATCCCCTAAATGTAGACAAATGCCCATGCTGTCTACTTAGGGAATCCTGATCCTTCTGTGTCTCCTGTTCTTGTACATAGATCTGGCTTCACTGCTTTCTGAAGCACTCCAGCTTTTTACCTTTCCTGACGCTTAGCTTCTCACAGGCCTCTGAGTTTGTTAAAACTTCAGATCTTCATGTTTCATTCACTGTGAAATTTCATTGCTTCAGTTCCAAGAAAATAACTTAGGGTCTATGTAATTTACTCAAACATTTAATAATCTTCACATTAAGAGTTTTCTTTCACATTTTACATTTTTAAATGATGAATGACCAACTTAGGCAGTTAATCCATCTGGACCCTGGTAAGGGTCATTTTATGATGAAGGAGATTTCATTTCTTTAGACTGACTCAGCATAAAAGTATTTGAAAGTAGATCAGTCCTCAAGAACCGTATTATTTATCTGTATGCCTTATGCACTGCCTTGTTTTCTTGCTTTCAGTGTCTCTCATACAAAATTACAAACTCCTTTAAGGATAGAAATGTTCACCTATTCATTTTAACACTCCTATACATGACAGTCATTCAGCAACCACTTATTGAATGGAATCTTTGGATTTCTGAGCTTTGCAAAGATAATCAATTTGGCAGTAGTTATATCAAAATCAGAACGCACAAAACTGCAGATTTTCTCAAAGTTAAAATGAGTAGCAAAGCTACTGATTTAGAACTGCATAATACACATGCATGTGAGACCACCAGGAGACATGAGTAGTTTACACACATGTGTATACTTTACAAAACAGGAAGAAAAAGTTGAGCAGTTCAGAGATTTGGAAGGTGGTTCAGCTTCCCTGGTGGCTAAGATGGTGAAGAATCTGCCTGCAATGCAGGAGACCCTGGGTTGGGAAGATCCCCTGGAGAAGGGAAAGGCAACCCACTCCAGTATTCTTGCCTGGAGAATTATTCCATGGACAGAGAAGCCTGGCGAGCGTGACTGAGCAACTAACACTTTCACTTCTTTTTTTCAGTAAACATATGTACCAAGTGAGTTTTTTGTACCTCTGAATGAGGGGAGGCAGTATGGAGACCAGGATGGAGAATATTTTCTTTCCTTGGGTTTTTTCCCCCATTTGGTTCACACTTAGGGAAAGGAGGCATTCATTAGTATACTAGAAACGCAAGGTATTATGTTGAATTTCTTTCAACTGGAAGAAGTAAGAGGAATGGTTGTTCTTTACAAGGTCAGTCAAAAGGAGGGAGGAGGGGTTTTGAACTCTCCCAGAATGCAGATTGCACAAAGGTGAATAATACACACTACTTTAAAGCTAGGTTGTTTTTGGTTTTTTGCTTGCCAACCATATTTTGATAATCATGCATTACTTTGTGTTGGTCAGCATAAGTATAGTTGCCAGCTCACTACCATCCTGTTTATTTTTAAAGGGTAGACGTCTCATCTTAATATGCTTTATGCCAGAAGACATTTTTCTTCAATATTATCCAAAAGAAAAGAGGATTTACTTCTTGGAGTGGTGTGCCGGAAGGTTTAGAAGGGCAGATGGCTAACCTCTGGCTGCATATTCTCCCCGACTTAGATTTATATATGATTATGGATGGTGGTTTTCAGAGCAAGATACATTTTATCTTGAACCCAGATGAACATGAACCCAGCAAACGTGTGTGTGTTGCGGGAGGGGGTGGGTGAGGAGTTGGGTTGAACCAGTAAGAAAATTGAAGGTTCCTGACAAAGAATTTCAAGAATACTGATTCTATACTTAGAAGACTTCTTGTGAATCTAAGAAAACCGTCAGGTTCATTCTTGCTGCTGCTGCTGCTAAGTTGCTTCAGTCGTGTCCGACTCTGTGCGACCCCATGGACGGCAGCCCACCAGGCTCCCCCGTCCCTGGGATTCTCCAGGCAAGAACACTGGAGTGGGTTGCCATTTCCTTCTCCAATGCGTGAAAGTGAAGCCGCTCAGTCGTGTCCGACTCAGCGACCCCATGGACTGCAGCCCACCAGGCTCCGTCCATGGGAGTTTCCAGGCAAGAGTCCTGGAGTGGGATGCCATTGCCTTCTCTGGGTTCATTCTTAGGAAACCATGAAATCTGTTACAAAAGCCTCATAATATGGAGTATGCCTGACCCTCCATTCCTAGTGGGAATGCTTCCAGTAGTCGTAGCTCACTGGCGCCCCCTTGCGGCAAGCAAGCCACCTCACATGTTGTTGCCTTGGGTAAGACCCCTCAGGGAGCAGGGCAACTCAGCCTCCGGGGTGGAAACTTAACCTCCAGGATTGGAGAGCATAGGAGTCCTTTAGATTTTTGTCAAGCTCCTTCCTTATTCTTTTTCTCAATTTCTCAATTTTTTTTTAGGCCAAAGAACTGCCAACTCTAAAGGATAATGATTTCATTAATGAGGGTCAGAAGATTTATATTGATGACAACAACAAAAAGGTATTCCTGGAAAAGCTGAAGAAGGATGTAGAGGTAAGGAAGAAAAAAGAAAAAAAATCAGTATAAGAGATGGCCCCTTGTATGCATGTCAACACTACTGGGTTTTTAGAAGCTTTTAAACCCATCTATTTGTATCTGAAACCAAGGCAAAAATATATGTTGTACATTAGCCAAAGCAGCTATAAACAGGTGTAGCTCATATGTGATCTGATTTAAAAGAGAAGTGTGCTGATTCAGCAGCTCCCTCCTTCAGAGGACAAACGAAAGCAGGCAGCTGGTGTCTTCTGCTGGCGTCCCCTCCCCCAGGGTCCCATCTTCTTGGTTGTGGGGGTAGCCTGTGCAAGGTTACAGCCCCTTCAGACCCACCGCCTTTCCCTGCCCTCCAGCAACCAGGGCTGGGGTGGAGCGGACTGACTGCATCCTGTCAAAGACCAGAGCATGTTGACAAGTGTATGGTAACTGTTTGAACTTGGGATTTTCTCCATCTGAACCACAGCTGGGTGTCAGAAAACACCAGCCTCAATAATATTGCCACCAGCCTCTATGAAGTCAGCATCGTTGGGCCCATCAAGTCAGCTTTGCATAGCATGGGAACAGCACAGAGGCCGTTTAGGACACCAGGGTCAAGGGGGATGCTGTGAGAAATAAAATACTATGTGGAAATGTCCTTTTAGTCTATAAAGGAGTTCTCTTTGTAAATATTGTTTTAAGTATTAAAAATACACCTTTCCCTATCTGTTATTTATTGTAAAGACAGTGCAGTTCTCCCAATGAACTTCTTTATATAAATCTACTAGAAATAAATTCAGGAAAAAAGTTCTTTTTTTGAAGTTTGTTAGGTTACAAAACAGTGCAAAGAGAGTTCTAATTTAGACAGTAACTAAGCTACAGTATTCTTAGCTGTTACTTTTGTTCATGTGTACATTTTTTGTTTTTGTTAACTTGGAAATACAGTTCCCCACATACCAGTACAGATCTGCTACTTAGAAAGGCTTTGTGAAAAGATTCTTTCTTGTGTCATTAAAGACAAAATGACTTGGGAATTCCCTGGCCGTCCAGTGGTTAGGCCTCAGCGCCTTCACCACCAGGGCCCAGGTTCGATCACTGGTCAGGGTACTAAGACCTGGCAAGCAGTGCAGCATGGCCAAAAAAATTGAAACAAAACAAAAAGTGACTTAAGCCAAGAACAAACAAATGTTATGGATTAGATTATATCCTCCATGAGGGCAGAAGCAGTATTATAATTTTCTTTTTAATCTTCTAACATCTTTCATTTAAAGACACACAGACCGACCAAATTAGTTCATGATTATTTTTAGGTTATAAGTTACTTTAAGAAATTTTTTTTGCATTTTAACCTATATCATATATATGCTTTGATTAGAACCTAGATATTGGTTATTTGTAAAGAGGACCACCAAGTGTCTTGTTAAAAAGTGGTTTTTCTCCAGTTTCTCATTATTTATTTTTCCTCAGTTGTCAGCAGTTTTTATTAAAATGCATATTAGTTAAGTATTTACCTTTTACTTTGGGGTCAACTTGATCTGATAACTAAGTGCCATAGGCAGACATACTATTTGGGAGTTTTATTCATTATCCTGAAAGGCTTTGATCCTGAGAAGTAATACTGCTTTAGCAGTTATAGTAAATAGCCCTTAGGGATATCTCATCTGCTTGCAAAAATGTTTTTTTATCTTTTTTTCCTCTCAGCTGTATATCACTCTGATTTTTAGACTCTAGAAATTATGTAACTGAAGCCATTCAAATTTACCATTGAACTACACAAGGATTCTCTTTGCCTTTTCATTGTCTCTAATAGTGTTGTTGATTAGAAGATTTGGTTAATTTTAATCCCATCCATGGCTCTCCCACTTAGCTGTTTTGTTTAAATGGAGGCAGGGCATAAAGCATTCTTTCATTTTAATAAAATTCTCAATGGTTGGTAAGTGTCTAGTTTTGAAAATCACGCAGAAGCATTATTAATTTTTTAAGCAGGTAATTATGGTAAAGTAGCTTGACAGCTGATAGAATGTAATCTAGTTTCATTTTCCATCAGTTCCATGCTTGCTAATTTAGCTGGCTGGCCTGTTTAAGTATAGGATGGGGTGGGGGTGGGGGGGTGACTTAATGTTCTAAGTAAAAAATGAATTCATTACCGCTCAAACATTTCTGTAGGAAAATAAGAACCTAGCCAGCTTTTCTCTGCATTTGAAATTCTGCTCGATTTATATGCTGGGCAAAGTAGCAAAGTACGTTAGTTCTGATAGCTTTACATGTGAGCATATGTGAGCCCTTTTCCCCAAAGAAAGCACTTGGTGGAGAATGGAAGGTCACTTTTGCCCTCTGACTCTCTTCCTGTCAGCTTTGACCGTGACCATAGAGGGCTGGTCCTCATCTCTCATTGGCTCACACTGGGATCCAAATTCCACACAAGAGATTACGCTTTGTGTCCCATGGCATCCACCCCATCACAGGCCATCTCATGCCTCACAATTTTTTTTTTTTTGGGGGGGGGCGGTGGCGTGGAGGGGAGGGAGCAGGTATCAAATCACCCATGACATTTTCCACAGAACTAGACCAAATAACCCACTAAAATCTATGTGGAACCTTTAAAGACTCAGAATTGCCAAAGTAATCCTGAGGAAAAAGCACAATACTACAAAGCTTGATGTTCAGTCACTAAGTCGTGTTCGACTCTTCACGACCCCATGGACAGCAGAACGTCAGGCTTCCCTGTCCCTCATCATCTCCCAGAGTTTGCCCAAGTTCATGTCCATTGAATCTAAAGCTACCATAGTCCAGTGTGGTACTGGCACAAAAACAGACATACGAATCAATGGAATAGAACAGAGAGCCCAGGGGAAAAAACCAAGACACCTACGGTCAAAGCAGACAAGAATATAAAATGGGGAAAAGATCATCTGTTCAGCAAGCAGTGCTGGGAAAGTTGGACAGCCGCATATAAATCACTGAAGTTAGAACACACCATCACGCCATGCCTAAAAATAAACTCAAAATGGCTTAACTTAAAGATATGACCATAAAGCTCCTAGAAGAGATCATAGGCAAAACATTCTCTGACATAAATAGTACCAATGTTTTCTTAGTCAGCCTCCCAAGGCAATAGAAATAAAAAAACAAATGAGACCTAATCAAACTTACAAGCTTTTGCACAACCAAGGAAGCCATAAACAAAATGAAAAGACAGCCTACAGAATGACAGTATTTGCAAATGATGCAAACAACAAGGGCTTAATTTCCAAAATATATAATCAGTTCATACAACAACAAAAACACAAGCAACCCAATCAAAAAATGGGCAGAAGATCTAAAGAGACACTTCTCCAAAGACGACATACAGAGTTTATTAATAGCTCTTTAGCCATATAGTTTTCAATAAGTGTTTGTAACAGGGCTCGTAAAGGGAATACTAGCTCAGACTTGGCATAATGAGGAATGAATTATGAGGGAAGCAGGTTCGGTGGGATATTCTGAGGGACAAAGAAGCTGATCAAGGTCTGGCGGACAGTTATTAAGAAGTTGGAAAGCAGGGGAACCTAAAGATTTTAAAATCTTCATGGTTTGAAATTTTATATATGTAAAAATCACTAATTTGAGTTAGAAGTTTAAAGAAATGAGCAGAAGACAGTAAATGTGTTTAAGTTCCAAATATTAGCTGGAGACAGACCTCCGGGCAGCCCTGAATCCCTCTTCTTGAGGCCTGTCATCTTCAGCCCACAGTAGTTTTGAGGTGCCCTACAGCAACTTTCCCCAGCAAGAATCTCAGGTCTACTGCCTATTGTGTTTCCCTCTACTTTAGAAGAGATTTTAAACGACGTTTTGTGATAAGAGCTGGGGCATCAATACAGGCTGTTCAACACGTCTTGCCTCTTGGCGCATGTCACCTGAACCTGTATGTTTAAGTTACATACTTGATGGAAAAAAGGCTTTTACCGCAGTAACAACAGGGACAGTCACAAAAACCACTTCCACTGCTACATGCAAGGCACTTTTCATGGCCCCCACTACATTCTCTCTAATCCTTTCTCCGCCACTGCGAGTTTAGTGGTGTGGTCCCACTTTATAATTAGAATAACTGAGGTTCAGAGTAGTGAATTCATCATCAAGACACGGAGCGAATAGGTTCATCAATACCATTTTTCATGGAACAGAGGCGAGGATGTAGAGATCAGACTTGTGGACACAGATGGGAACAGACAGGGTGGGAGGAACTGAGAGTGCCGCGCTGACGTATATACGGTACCGTGTGTAAAACAGACAGCTAGTGGGCAGCAGCTGTAGAGCACAGGGCGCTCAGGTTGGTGGGATGGGGGGGAGAGGGAGGGAGGCTCACGAGGGAGGAGACGCATGTATACATGTGGCTGATTCATGATGCTGTCTGTACAGCAGAAACTAACACAAGATTGTAAAGCAATGATACTCCATTAAAAAAAATTCCATAAAAGATGGAGCAAGTCACCTAAGATTTAACTGCCCATCTGACTCCAAAACTTAAGATGATCTGATACTTCAGTGGGTCACGTGATCAGCAAAAGCTATACGTTTAACTCCTGTGCTGTCTTTGGTCTTCTTCATTTGTCTCAGTCACACGGATTTGAAGACTTACATAATCCCCATTTCTTATATAGCCCCCACTTGGGGCTGCAACTCACCTCCTTAGTCTTGGGTATGTCAGAACACCTTCTTACCAGGAGATGCATTTTTCATCTCACTGATAACTTTACTGGGTGATGCCGGGAGCTAACTTCGCTTTTATTATTGAATACAAATGTTTCCTTTCTGGGTAAGGAGTCCAAGCAGTGGTCAGACCACAGATCAGAGACGCAGGAAAGGAGCTCTGGGCCAGGCTGACCTTGTGAGCAGCACAGGTGCCGGGGAAGATGTGGGCCTGCAGACTCACTCTACTTCGTGGGGCAGTACAGCCCAGGCTGTTACCCTTTCCCTGCCTGACCATGGCACGTTAATTACAGGGAGCCCCTTTTGTACTCTCCAAACACTCGAAAGTGGATTTGTACCTATCCATCTGAAAGTCAAACGGACCTATATGTACAGAGAGACTCTGCTCTGCAGAGCAAAGATATGTTGTAAATAACCTCATTTTGCCTCCAATGGGTGCTGGCTCTTGCAGTCTCATAGGAAGATTTTTTGTTGTTGCTTTATTCTTTTTATTTGGTTTAAGGGGTTGTTTTTCTTAGAGGAAGGGGTCAGGGGAAGTAAGAGGAAAGGGGGACAGGGGAAGTAGCAGCAGGCAGCCCATTCACTTGTTCGGTAAATATCGAGTAGCTACATCACTTACCTGGCAGTCAGGAGGGCAGCCATGGCGTCACCGAACCAGGTTCATTTGTGCCCAACCTGGAGCCAGCCAGACGCCGAGATGCTGAGGTCTGCAGCAGAGGGTTTATTCGCACCGCAGCCAAGCAGGAAGAGCAAATCTCCAGTCCGCCTCCCCAAGCCAGGGGCTCGCTCGAGGAGGTGTTTACCAAGCGGCAGGGCATCTGAGGCACGGAGCGTAGGGAAAGAAGATTGGGAAAAGGTGCGGGAATCCTCGTTCCGCGCAGGCGTAAACCAGGCTGCTGACCTCTGCACGATCCAAAGGTGGGGCTGGCCATCCTCGCACGTGTGAAAGGACCCTCATGCATGCCCCGCTGAAGGGTCAGCGGGTCTATCCAGCCTTAACCCGCTCAGCTGGAACTCGACAGAGCTGATTCCAAGTTCCTAGAAAAGAACCAGGCAGACAACATTGTTCGGGCTACATGCCCCTTGGGGGACTTGAGAGTCTTAAACGATCTTGATTAGTGAAGGCAGGTGAGATGATCTGACTAATAATGCAGTTTCAGGGGCAAAACTTGCCAGAGCCCCTGCCCCTGGGGGCCTGCAGTGTTTGGGGAATATAGAGAAGTTTCTCAAATAATTTAATAAAATGAAAAAAAAAAAGTGGAAGTGTTAGTCACTCAGTGTTGTCCAATTCTGGATTCCATGGACGGTAGCCTTCCAGACTCCTCTGTTCATGGAATTCACGTGTTCAGCTAAGCCAGGTGTCCTTAGGGCACACGTGTGCAGGGCGCACATGCCCAGGCAGGAGTTGCAACAGGCTTCCAAGAGCAAGGGCCCTGCAGCCGAGACCTCACGGTCTGGTGGGAGATAAAGGGCCAGAGGCCAGAACAGGATGCAAGATGGCCTGAGGGGTGATGAGACCAAACTATCTAGGTCCCATGGACCACGTGAGATTTTGTTTCTACCCTTTGAGAAAGGAGACCCCATCGAAAGGCATGACAAGATGAAATGCTTCCCTCGCCAGAGGACCAGAAGGGAAGTCCAACAACATGCAGTCCATGCCATTTCCCAGGTACCTTCCAAGGGCCAGAGGAAGCAGGGAGGGGGAGAAAGGGGCTTGTGCCTTGTCACCCGACAAGCTGAGCAGGACCAGGCCCGGCCAAGCCCCACCCACCCTGGACCCACTACACACTTATGGGTAGGAGATGTTGCCACCTGGCAACCCACATCTCCAGCTGTGCCCACACCTCTGGAGGGCATCCAGGGTGGGCACTGGGGGCGAGGGGAACAGGCCAGAGAGAGCTTCGGATAAGAGGGCATGGGAGGGGGCCATGGAGGAGCCTCCCCGGCTCCTGCTCCCATCAAGCACCCCCGAGCAGGACTGAAGAAGGGTGTTGTTGACAAGAGCAGTGACAGAGGCATTTGCTGGTTGATTGGGACATTGGTGCTTTTACTTATTTGTGATGGACAGCATAATGCTCAGCTTCACTGAGTGTGCCCTTTCAAAGTGCTTTCACAAGCCAGATCTGAGAGGCTCCCCTGGCAGTGCCGTGGGAGGTCCCTGGGTTCCCCTTAGCCAGTCTTAATCATTGGGAGAAATCTTTTCTTCCCTGAGTGTCCTCCTTGCCAGTCGTGCTCTCTGCACTTTGGTGCAGTCCTCGTGGATGTGATGCACACATCCCTCTCAGCTTCCAGCCTTGCAGTTCGGGGAAGCGGTCCTGGCTCTGAGCCAGCCTCGAGCGGGAGGCTGCAGCTCCGCCCGCGAAGCTGCCTGGGAGGAGACTGCCCCGCGTGAGAGGCTCCTGGCCGCTCTGCAGGAAGTCCTCCTCTCGCCTCTGCCGCCCCAGGGCTCACTGCCTTCTACGTGTGCTTCTGTGAGCTGGCTGTCTTTAAATCTGGGGCTGTATTTAAGGCATAAACGATCGTGTCGCTTCCTCCCCTCCAGTTTCTTGCCCAGTTGAAGCTCATGGACTACAGCCTGCTGGTGGGAATCCACGACGTGGAGAGAGCCGAGCAGGAGGAGGTGGAATGTGAGGAGGACGGGGAGGAGGAGGGGGAGAGCGACGGCGCCCACCCTGTGGGGACCCCTCCTGACAGCCCTGGGAACACGCTCAACAGCTCGCCACCCTTGGCTCCCGGCGAGTTTGATCCAAACATTGATGTCTATGGAATTAAATGCCATGAAAGTAAGTGGAGATACCATCCACTTTTTTTTTTTTTTACCATTGGTTTGGTTTTTGGTTTGTTTGGGGGTTTTTTTGCACTGTTAATCTACTGGTAATCATCAACCCAGTTAAAAGCATGCTGTCCTGTAAGACTCCTTCTCAAGAGTCCTAATCAATTGATTTCGGGACAGAGTATATTAAAGGTACCTGTAATCCCTGGTTTTGAAATGTAATTGAGGAAATCTTTGAATGGTGGGATGTTGAGGGAACAGGTGAAACCACACAGCAGTGTGCTGTGTACATACAGCACCCATATGCACATGCTTCTGTAAATGTCTGTACCACATATAAGAAATATTTTAAAATATTTTTTTCTTAGCCATCTCTCTTTTATGTGGATCTCAAATCACAAGTCTGTCCTGAGCTAGCCACACACATGGTCCACGCCAGACCTCCTGTGGACATTGTATAGGGCAGGTATCCTTCCTTCTCAGGAAAGGAAGCTGAGGCTAGCCCAGGTGTGGGAAGAGCATCTCCAATTTGTTGCTGCGTATCTGTCCTCTGCTCTTCCCCCATTAAGGGGTCTGTGGCCCCTTAATCAAAGTGAGATTGATTTTAATCCTCAATATCTGGGTGATTGGATATTTATAGGAATATTACATGATATGTTGGCTACTTATACATGAAAAAAATTGAGATAAATGCAGGCCTCTGGGTTGTTTTTTTTTTTAGTAATAAAAATTAGTGGTTCATCATTGTTTAAAAAAAAAATCTCATGGTATAGCAGCCAGGTTGAGTTTGAGTTCTGCTTTTTATTTTCCTCACCAAAATGGTTTCTTCAACACAGAAAATTAGAGTCAAGTATACTTGAACAATAGTTCATAATTAAAACAGCAGCTTATTTGTGGAAATATGTAGAAGACGGGGGTTGTAGATGATGTATGCCTTTATCCAGTTCTGATACTAGAGCCAATGAGCATTAGAACAGTTACAGGTAACAGTACAAAGTGTAAGCATAATGACTTTTATTGGGTTGGCCAAAAAGTTAATTGAGATTTTTCCATAGCATCTCATGGAAAAACCGGAATGAACTTTCTGGCCAACCCAATTCTTGTTTTAAACAGTATTTCTTTAAAAAGCACTTTTCTTTATACCAAACTAATATACAATCACTAAAGAAAATGCAGATTAATAAAAAACATACGGTCTCACCCTTGGACCTCTGCTGGTAATATCCTGGGGTTATATTCTTTTTTACTTTTTAAACTGAGAGAGAATTGGGAACAGAAAGTTAAGCTGTTTCCTGGGGATGCACAAGACTTTCTAACAGCCCCTACTGCCTTTGTTTTCAGACCTTGAACCCCTCACCCCTACCCCCCTCGGCAGTTCACACTGTCCCAGGTGTTGTCACCATCTGTCCCACAATCATGTCTCTCATCCCTTACAGATTCGCCTCGGAAGGAGGTGTACTTTATGGCAATTATTGACATTCTGACTCATTATGATGCGAAAAAGAAAGCTGCCCACGCTGCAAAAACTGTTAAACACGGCGTAAGTATCTCCGTTTGGTCCCCCTCTCTGCTCCCTGCTTCCTGTCGTGCAGGGGCCCGCACAGGTCCACTCCTTTCCTGGGAGCTGCCCAGGCTCTTCCATGGCTCAGGTTCTCTGCAGCGGCTGCACTCCAATGCAGAGTCAGAGCTCCCAAGGCCTCTGGCAAGTCACTTAGACCCTGCGCGGCTCTTCTGTTACCCACTGGGGTTAACAGACACATGCATCATGAGAATATTACACAAAGTCTTTGTTTAAAAATGCTTCAAAGACAAAAGCGCTGAATGACGACAGCTGTTTTAATAAAAAGTGCTTAGAACTGAAGCACTTAGTCTCTACTTAAGATGCTTCTAAGAAACACAGTATCTCTTTCCACACAGTGGACTGTAGTTTTTTTCTATTACAGAAGGTTTTTGAGTGCAAGATCAAAGTTTAGTGATACGAGTCCCTCGCTTTTATTGTCCTTGTCTGGAATTCTCACTGTTCCCGGCATATGTTAACTTGTGGAATCCCATGACAAGCCTTGATAAGGATAACTAGTGTGCTCCTTATCAGGTGAAGGAGCTGAGGATGAGCATTTACGGAGTAACTTGCCAGGATCGGGTCACTAGGCAGGGTAGAGAGGACTGCTCCCCAGGACCCAGCCCCCAATAAACCAGTGAGGCCCATTTGCCGGTTGGACTTCACCAGCTGTGACTCTCCACTGTGCCTGCTTTGGAGGACTCCATTTTGGCTTTCCAGGTGCGCTGAAAAGGCCGCAAAGCCCACCACGTGCAGCTGAACTTGTGCTCCGGCTCGTTCACACTTCCCTAGTGTGGAGTCAACCAAGATCCACCAGAACATCGACATCTATTAAAGGCTCTTTTTCTTTATTTTAAAATCAAACAGGCTGTCATTCCAGCAATGGAACCAGCCCAACACCATATCCCATTTGCCATAAAAATATTTCAGTCACATTGCCAACTAGTTATGGTGTTCCAGCTTTGTGCAGTGCCCAAACCAGGGCCTCACCCCACCCACCGAATACACTGAAAATCCTGTCAGAGAGGAGGGCACACGGCAGTTCTCACAAAGGCGGGCACTGCAGCCTTCTGAGAACCACTTTAAAGTCTGTGCCAGCCAGACGCACCACCCCTTGCCCAGATTCTGAGTCCAATTCAGGAGGCTAGTGGGGGAGGTTGTCTCTGAAAGGTTCCGGAACTCCGATGCTCATCTCTGGTTGAAAAGCCTGGCTGTACTGCAGGGACGGAACTGGGCCCGAATCCCTGCCTCACCTCTCCAGTTGTGTGACCTGGAGGAAACACCCTCCAGCTGCTGACAGGGCCCTAACGCCTTGCTGATGAGGCTTATGGTGAGTGGGGAGAGGCTCTGTTTGTTCCCACCTTTCCTCAAACCTGTATGATATTCTAGACCAGACCAGGTGAAACTGGAAATGTGCCAGGGCAAACACGGCTCCACGTGTGCCTCCCCTGTATGTCACCAGCTCAGCTCCATGGTACGGCACCCAGCCTAAAATCGGGTGCAGTCTGCAAGAGCAAGACATTACTCTCTGCAAAGGAATGTTGTGTTGACCCGCTGCTGGGAACCGTTCTCTGCCTTCAAAACCGGGGCTTCTCTGTGGAGATCCCAGCGGCCCAGGCCAGGCATGGAAATTACATTTTCCCCTGTGGGCTGCTGGTATCAAAATAGCACCCAGTGACTTGGTAAAAACTCTGGTCCTGCCCTTTGCAGCTCTGAAAGCTGGCCAGTAACTACCGAGGGTCTTCCGGTCTGCACTGTGCTCATCACAGGAAACCCCGCTGAGCCTCTTCGAGGGGCCAGCTTCCCAGCTCCAGGCAGGCCTCTGTGAAGGGGGCCAGCGGCACCCCTGTGCCTGCGCTGCGAGGACCAGCCCTGGCCCCTCAGGGGAAGCGCAGTCACAGCTGATGAGAACCACTTTAAAGTCTGTGCCAGCCAGACGCACCACCCCTTGCCCAGATTCTGAGTCCAATTCAGGAGGCTAGTGGGGGAGGTTGTCTCTGAAAGGTTCCGGAACTCCGATGCTCATCTCTGGTTGAAAAGCCTGGCTGTACTGCAGGGACGGAACTGGGCCCGAATCCCTGCCTCACCTCTCCAGTTGTGTGACCTGGAGGAAACACCCTCCAGCTGCTGACAGGGCCCTAACGCCTTGCTGATGAGGCTTATGGTGAGTGGGGAGAGGCTCTGTTTGTTCCCACCTTTCCTCAAACCTGTATGATATTCTAGACCAGACCAGGTGAAACTGGAAATGTGCCAGGGCAAACACGGTTCCACGTGTGCCTCCCCTGTATGTCACCAGCTCAGCTCCATGGTACGGCACCCAGCCTAAAATCGGGTGCAGTCTGCAAGAGCAAGACATTACTCTCTGCAAAGGAATGTTGTGTTGACCCGCTGCTGGGAACCGTTCTCTGCCTTCAAAACCGGGGCTTCTCTGTGGAGATCCCAGCGGCCCAGGCCAGGCATGGAAATTACATTTTCCCCTGTGGGCTGCTGGTATCAAAATAGCACCCAGTGACTTGGTAAAAACTCTGGTCCTGCCCTTTGCAGCTCTGAAAGCTGGCCAGTAACTACCGAGGGTCTTCCGGTCTGCACTGTGCTCATCACAGGAAACCCCGCTGAGCCTCTTCGAGGGGCCAGCTTCCCAGCTCCAGGCAGGCCTCTGTGAAGGGGGCCAGCGGCACCCCTGTGCCTGCGCTGCGAGGACCAGCCCTGGCCCCTCAGGGGAAGCGCAGTCACAGCTGATGCCACCCCTGCCACTGCCACTCCTTTCTTCTGAGCACCCAGCAGCTTACTTTGGTCCTGAAAAATGAACACGGCCCTTGTGTCCTTGTCATCGGAGTTTCCCTTTGGCCAGACATTGCTGTTGGTGTCGTTCTCAAGGTGTCTCCCATCTGCTCTCCTGAGAAACAGAGTGTTATCCCCGTGGCTTCTGAATGGAGGCCACACAGATGCCACATTTGATGGGAACATCTCAAACGTGGTTGGATTTTGTTTTTGGTGGCAGCAGTCACAGTGTATATGACACCAGCCTCTGTTTTTCCTGAGACTCTGCCTCATTTTCACACCCAGATTCTTAGGAGTCTTGGTTATTCAGACCCATATCCAAGATATTCCGAGTTACGAGTAGAGGCTGCCCAGGTTTGAAAATGGCTGGCTTCATACTCAGCTGCAGTGGAAGCTGCAGTAGGTGCTGATCAAGTAGTTCTAACAGTGTCACTCTTCCTCTTCCCCCACACTGCCCAGGCTGGTGCAGAGATCTCCACCGTGAACCCAGAACAGTATTCCAAGCGCTTTTTGGACTTTATTGGCCACATCTTGACGTAACGTCCTGCGCAACTGTGGATGGATGTGAGCATGGGAAGGATAGAGGTGGCTTCAGCGCAGGAAAAATGAACACCAAACTCAGTGAGGCACACCTCCTCGTTTACATCTTCAGGCCAAGATGACCGACTTGGGGGCTACTCGCTTTAATAGCTACCTGATATTTCCCAGCATCATTCTAGCTGTTTCTGACGTGTGTGTGTCTGCGCGTGTGTGCATCTTAAAAACTGATTGATTAATGGAAACTGACCAGCTTTGGTCAGTGTGTGTTTGGGGCAGCAAACCTCTGATTCCAGCTGTGGACAAATGAATGAATGAATGAATGAATGAGTGAGCGAACACAAGAGGGGGGAGGGGGAGAAGGCAATGCATGTCAGACCAACCAGGTTGGCACCACATGATAAACTGTGGATCAGTTTATTTTCTGGAGTTGAAAGATGTGAGACAGTATTCGTAATAATAATGAAGATAATAATAATGATGATAATAATAATGACGGTGATTAAGAGGAAAAAAAACTTACTGCAGATGTTACACTTCTACCACGCACGCTGACACTCCTTAATAGTTGTACCTGGGCGCTGGATAAAGGAGGCTGGCATCTCCCGTGCCTCCTGGTTTGGGTGTCGGGACTCCCTGTGTCCGGGAACAAATGCCCCTCTTCCAGCAGGAAGCTGATGCCCCTAGTGACTCTCTCTGTACATTTTCACCTCAGTAAATATGTCCAGGAAAACTGCTTACTTCTCTTTACTTGCCTGGAGCTTCTTCACTGATAACACTCTTTCGTTGCAATACAAGAATTAATGCTACAAAATAAAAACAAAAGCTTATCTGAAAAGTGCATAGTTTTGGGCAATGGTATCTACATCTCCCATGGTGGGAAGGTGAGCAAAGCATTTAGAACTCTCAATTCTCCTGTTGAACAGTGGTATTTTGTTATAAATTTGCCCTTTAACTGAAATCCTCAATATTACTGTTTACATTATTAGGAAAACAGGGATATTTTTGAATCTAAAAATTTAATGTACAGCACGTGATTTTTGAAGTTTACATGTAAAGTCATTTTACAGTGTAGGTGAAATAATGTTTGTCATATTTTGAAATGTATCCTGCAGTCACGTTTTGGAGTGAATGTTTTATTCAAAGTACCAGGTAGACAGTCTTTTACAGTAAAAGGAAAAGGGTTGTTTTCCTCCAGATGTACATTATCAGTCTAATGATTTTTTTATTTTTAAAGAAAATGTTTAACCCAGATCTGGTTATGTAAGTTCATTGCCCTAAACTGTGCTGACTGTGTCTAATCAAGTTATAAATTTCCAACATCGATCATGTATTTACCAACTTCCTGGCATTTTCTGAAAGGCGTCAAGCTAAAATATTAGACTTGCTTAGGAATACGTTATCAACTTATACACTGTGCTAAAGCTGTGCCTTTGAAATTCTTTGTTTAAAATGTGAGATGATTTTTGTAGGCAGATTCAGGAAAGAAAAAAAAATCCACCCTTTAATAATTACTTGCAACTCAACAAATAGTCCTGCCATACTGCCTCTTCCAGTAACTTTACTTCAGGGCTTATCAAGTCTGCAACTGTGCCCAAAGTACATAGGTTTACTTCAGAAAATACGAGGTGACAGCAGCTGGAATCTGGGGGGCAAGGCCATTCTACCCCATCTACTGACTTCACTCAGAATTATTATCCTCAGCAGACGACGCTGACAGCACTGTGATCTGGCTGACCAAATCTGTATTTCATGTGTCTAAATTAACTGAAATGGTGATTTAATATGCCCCCACCCCAACCCCGCCACTCATTCTGGCATCGAGTCCCTTTCAGTGCTCTGAAGTTAAGCTGCAGTCTCTTTAATCCAGGATTACAAATGTGAGACCCTGAAGTAAAGAGAAGGTACCCACACATTATTTGAGTAACTGTTTCCTTTGTGGCCCATCTGTGTATGCTTTTAGAAGTTTACAAAATGCTTTATTTTTGTCTGTAACAGTCTCTGTCATCCATCCTGTTGATCAAATCTTCGGACAGAGTGAGGAAGTTTGCCTTGTATCTTCTAGTGCTAACAGTACACTCCAGTTATGAGCCGGGCTTTACAAAATAAAGCACTTTGATGACTCACAAGGTGGAGTCTTTGTGCTTCTCTCTCAATTGTGTGTCTCTTTATTGCAAACAAAATTTAAATACTCAGTACTAAGAGTGTCTTTAGCTGATCCTGAAGAAGTAAAACTAAAATTGAATCTTTTCACAAACAGGAGCTTTGCCTTCAACCTGTGAACTATTTCACTAGTAAATAACAGAAGCGTGCCATGACACACATGACAAAATTGACTTGTTGAAAGATGGACAGAGAAAGAAGCCTCTTCAGTGAATACCCTTTAAAGTTACGCAGTTTTATTTTTTAAATCTACCAACCATAGTTCTGTGGGTCACTCAGCATTTTTTGAAACTTTACTGGAATGCCATTGGTGGCTTCTAAAAAGCTAGAAGGCTTTTTAAAGCGTTCCCTTGTCATTGTGCCAGGTGAGCAAACACAGTTAAGCTAGAGTAGCACTTGTTTTGAAAATGTGTAATGGTTCTAATGGGAGAGATGTCAGGGGATCATTTGAGCATCATGCACTTTTCACATCTGCTGTGTGCACGCTGGTTCTCATGGAACATCAGCTGAAAACAGAAGACTGCACCCCAATTAACTGCACTGGTAGGAACACGCCAGGCACACCCTCACACGATGAGGGTGAGCTCAACATGCTGGGCGGCACACTGGCCAGGGCCTGCTGACATCACATCACTCTCCTTCCCTTACTTTCAACAGCCCAGCAGCTGCAGCCCTTCTGATGCCCACTACCCATGACCACAGGCATCCTCCATGCATTTTTCAAGATAATGTGCCATATTTATTGTAGTATTTATATATTTCCTGATCATTTAGTATGTAAAATTGTGCTGTTTGTATTGATAGGCTCCTTTTTCACCAGCGTATCAGTAATGACACTTTTGGGTGTTGTCCCCCCAATCTCATTATTCCCATGAGCTCTGTGGTTTTTACTGTGTGATTTTGCACAGAGCAGGGATTTTTAGGAACATATATGCTACATTATAGCAGAGCTGGCTGTGGTCAGCAGGGAGCTTAAATTTCATTTTCTTTGTGGAACAGAGACATTCACTTTCATTTTGGTTATTTAATTTCATGGGCAGAATTCACATTAGTCCCAGAAAATTGGTTATTGCTAATTCACAGAAAGACCAGAGTTGGCCTGAAGCATTAATCCTTCATGCAGCACTTTTGGAAATAGTGGTTAAGGTTAAATGCAAGAGATTAGGAACTGTATGTAATAATAATATATAAATGTATAAAATGAAGTAGGGGAGTGGGAAGAAGGCAAGGCTGAGAGGTTTTAAGTCCAGAGTTCTTAGCATCTGTGGACTTGAGGCCCCAGGACCACTGTACACAGCCTCTCCAGAAATTCTGTAGTCAGCACAAAACAATGGTTATAGTGCGTGTGGTGCATGTGTACAGCCTTCTTCCAGCTCTCAAAATCACGCCCCGTCTCTTCCTCTCTTCCTATCTCAAACAGCACTTTATTCAGCTCCAGTCATGTGACTGCCATGTTAAAAACAGAAAAGTTACCCTCTGAAGGGCAGAAACCTGCTGCTCCTTTTGGAGTCCCGCACACAAGCATTACCCAACTCCCCTGCTCACCCCGACCCAGTCTGCAGCCCCTCCTCACACACAACTGGAATGGCCCTGTAACCAGCCGGGCACAGTGAAGTGGCCCAGAAGACCGGTGGAGTGTCTGGAAAAATCGAGTTGACAAGTTCTCCTGAGTGATTATTGAAAGTTCCTTCGTAAGCGGAAACCCCATCATCTAAACCAAATGTCCTTCAGAAGTTCAGTCCTGTTTTTGTGATTCTATGAAAAATCCTGCCAAAGGGCTGTTAACATGCCATACTCAGTGATTTTCCCACTCTTAAACACTTGTATTTAGTTTAATTGCGTAAGAGAAGGGCAAAGGTTACAATTTCTCCAAAGCCACTGTGAGATGTCTGTGTTTTATGGAATGAATCCTACCGGTGCCGCTGGGGGAGGGGTCCCAGAAGAGGAAACCTTGGCCCAGAGAAACAAAGGGGCTTCTCCAAGGTCACATGACAGTTCGTGGCAAAGCCAGGGCTGGGGCCCGGCTCTGTGGCAACTCAAGGCGGAAAGCATGAGTGAGGGACCTGGTACCCCTGGGGCTCAACCTCACAGCCACTCCTCCATCAAACTTCTTGACCCATCCCTTCTGCTGCTTCTGGAGAGGTCTGCTGGGTATGCACCCTCCAGAATTTTAGAGCAAATGATCCACATATTTCATTTTATGAGAGTCAACCTATATCTTTCCATTTTCCTATCATTTTCTCCCAGTCCTACAGCATTTTATATTGTCAATTGACTTTTTAAATCAAAGGATCTCACTAGAGAATATAAAAACATCCCTAGGCCTACTGAAATGGCAGTCTCTGGAGGCAGAAAATCTATAACTTAAATGCTTCCCAGGTGCTTCTGATGAACAGCCCCCATTTGGAAAACACTGTCTTAAGCGATTAACCCCTCCCACTAAACTGAGCACAAATTTTAAATATTTTTTGTAACATGCTTCCCTCCCCCTCCTTCCTACCTCTCTTCCTCCTTTTTCTGTTCCTGTAATATATGAACAAGGCAGCTTCTTACTGATCAGAGCAGCAGTCCACCAACCACAGCCTACAGGTCAAAGCCAGGTCACCACATGGGTTTTATAAATAAAATTTTATTGAAACACAGCCATGCCATTCACTCACATATTTTCCACGGCTGCTTTCAAATCACAGTGGCAGTTTGTAGAGTTGTCACTAAGACTGATGACCTACTAGGCCTAAAATTTTACTACGTAGCCCTTTTCAGAGAAAGTTTATTGACCCCTGAAAGAGAGCCTCATTTCAGTATCACAAAGTAGTTTCTAGAATGGACTTCAGAATTGCTGTTATATCTACAGAGATCTTTCACCTCCCATCTGGAGACAATGAGATTTCTTTCATTCTTTTACTAAAAGCTGTTATGATCACTGCCCTTGGTTTTTACTGAAGGCACACAAATTGAAGAAAGTAGGGAAACCACTAGACCATTCAGTTCAGTTCACTCACTCACTCGGGTCCAACTCTTTGCGACCCCATTAATGGAGGCCCAGCACTCCAGGCCTCCCTGTCCATCACCAACTCCTGGACTTTACCCAAACTCGTGTCCATCGAGTCGGTGATGCCATCCAACTATCTCATCCTCTGTCGTCCCCTTCTCCTCCAGCCCCCAATCCCTCTAGCATCAGGGTCTTTTCCAGTGAATCAACTCTTCCGCATGACGTGGCCAAAGTATTGCACTTTCAACTTCAACATCAGTCCTTCCAATGACACCCAGGACTGATCTCCTTTAGGATGGACAGGTTGGATCTCCTTGCAGTCCAAGGGACTCTCAAGAGTCTTCTCTAACACCACAGTTCAAAAGCATCAATACTTCGGCACTCAGCTTTCTTCACAGTCCAACTCTCACATCCATACATGACCACTGGAAAAACCACAGCCTTGACTAGACGGACCTTTGTTGGCAAAGTAATCTCTCTGCTTTTTAATACAGTGTCTAGGTTGGTCATAACGTTCCTTCCAAGGAGCAAGTGTCTTTTAATTTCATGGCTGCAAAAGTTCTTCTGTGTAGTCTTGCCACCCCTTCTTAATATCTTCTGCTTCTGTTAAGTCCATACCATTTCTGTCCTTTATCAAGCCCATCTTTGCATGAAATGTTCCTTTGGTATCTCTAATTTTCTTGAAGCGATCTCTGGTCTTTTGCATTCTATTGTTTTCTTCCATCTCTTTGCACTGATCACTGAGGAAGGCTTTCTTATCTCTCCTTGCTATTTTTTGGAACTCTGCATTCAGATGCTTATATCTTTCCTTTTCTCCTTTGTTTTTTGCTTCCCTTCTTTTCACAACTATTTATAAGGCCTCCTCAGACAGCCATTTCTCTTTTTTGCATTTCTTTTCCATGGGGATGGTCTTGATCCTTGTCTCCTGTACAATGTCACGAACCTCCATCCATAGTTCATCAGGAACTCTGTCTATTCGATCTACTCCCTTAAATCTATTTCTCACTTCCACTGTATAATCATAAGGGATTTGATTTAGGTCATACCTGAATGGTCTAGTGGTTTTCCCTACTTTCTTCACATTAAGTCTGAATTTGGCAATAAGGAGTTCATGATCTGAGCCACAGTCAGCTCCCGGTCTTGTTTTCGCTGACTGTATAGACCTTCTCCATCTTTGGCTAGAAAGAATATAATCAATCTGAAATTGGTGTTGACCATCTAGTGATGTCCATGTGTAAAGTCTTCTCTTGTGTTGTTGGAAGAAGGTGTTTGCTATGACCAGTGGGTTCTCTTGGCAAAACTCTATTAGCCTTTGCCCTGCTTCATTCCGTACTCCAAGGTCAAATTTGCCTGTTACTCCAGGTTTTTCTTGACTTCCTACTTTTGCATTCCAGTCCCCTATAATGAAAAGGACATCTTTTGGGGGTGTTAGTTCTAAAAGGTCTTGTAGGTCTTCATAGAACCGTTCAACTTCAGCTTCTTCAGCGTTACTGGTTGGGGCATAGGCCTGGATTACCATGATATTAAATGGTTTGCCTTGGAAAAGAACAGAGATCATTCTGTCGTTTTTAAGATTGCATCCAAGTACTGCATTTC
>SJYT01016115.1:166911-268497 GCA_006410635.1 Cephalophus harveyi | reverse complement strand
TTCATGGGGTCGCAAAGAGTTGGACACGACTGAGCGACTGAACTGAACTGAACTGTGGGCAGGAATCCCTTAGAAGAAATGGATTAGCCATCATGGTCAACAAAAGAGTCTGAAATGCAGACCATTCAGGTATGACCTAAATCAAATCCCTTACAGTTATACTGTGGAAGTAAGAAATAGATTTAAAGGACTAGGTCTGATAGAGTGCCTGATGAACTATGAACAGAGGTTCGTGACATTGTACAGGACAGGGATCAAGACCATCCCCAAGAAAAAGAAATGCAAAAAGGCAAAACAGCTGTCTGAGAAGGCCTTACAAATAGCTGTGAAAAGAAGAGAAGCAAAAAGCAAAGGAAAAAAGGAAAGATATACCCATTTGAATGCAGAGAATAGCAAGGAGAGATAAGAACGCCTTCCTCAGTGATCTGGAGAAGGCAATGGCAAGCCACTCCAGTACTTCTGACTGGAAAACCCCATGGTGGGGGGTGGGGGGTGTCTGGTAGGCTGCAGTCCATGGAGTCGCTATGAGTCGGACACGACTGAGCAACTTCATTTTCACTTTTCACTTTCACTCATTGGAGAAGGAAATGGCAACCCACTCCAGTGTTCTTGCCTGGAGAATCCCAGGGACAGGGGAGCCTGATGGGCTGCCCTCTAGGGGGTCGCACAGAGTCGGACATGACCGAAGCGACTTAGTAGCAGCAGCAGCCTCAGTGATCAGTGCAAAGAAATAAAGGAAAACAATAGAATGGGAAAGACTAGAGATCTCTTCAAGAAAATTAGAGATACCAAGAGAATATTTCATGCAATGATGGGCTTGATAAAGGACAGAAATGGCATGGACCTAACAGAAGCAGAAGATATTAAGAAAAGGTGGCAAGAATACACAGGAGAACTATACAAAAAAGATCTTCATGACCCAGATAATCACGATGGTGTGATCACTAATCTAGAGCCAGACATCCTGGAATTTGAAGTCAAGTGGGCCTTAGGAAGCACCACTATGAACAAAACTAGTGGAGGTGATGGAATTCCAGTTGAGCTATTTCAAATCCTCAAAGATGATGCTGTGAAAGTGCTGCACTCAATATGCCAGCAATTTTGGAAAACTCAGCAGTGGCCACAGGACTGGAAAAGGTCAGTTTTCATTCCAATCCCAAAGAAAGGCAATGCCAAAGAATGCTCAAACTACCGCACAATTGCACTCATCTCACATGCTAGTAAAGAAATGCTCAAACTTCTCCAAGCCAGGTTTCAGCAATACGTGAACCATGAACTTCCAGATGTTCAAGCTGGTTTTAGAAAAGGCAGAGAAACCAGAGATCAAATGGCCAACATCCACTGGATCATCGAAAAAGCAAGAAAGTTCCAGAAAAACATCTATTTCTGCTTTATTGACTATGCCAAAGCCTTTGACTGTGTGGATCACAAGAAACTGTGGAAAATTCTGAAAGAGATGGGAATGCCAGACCACCTGACCTGCCTCTTGAGAAATCTGTATGCAGGTCAGGAAGAAACAGTTAGAACTGGACATGGAACAACAGACTGGTTCCAAATAGGAAAAGGAGTACGTCAAGGCTGTATATTGTCACCCTGCTTATTTAACTTCTATGCAGAGCACATCATGAGAAACGCGAGGCTGGAAGAAGCACAAGCTGGAATCAAGATTGCCGGGAGAAATAGCAATAACCTCCGATACGCAGATGACACCACCCTTATGGCAGAAAGTGAAGAACTGAAGAGCCTCTTGATGAAAGTGAAAAAGGAGAGTGAAAAAGTTGGCTTAAAGCTCAACATAGAGAAAACTAAGATCATGGCATCTGGCCCCATCACTTCATAGGAAGTAGATGGGGCAACAGTGGAAACAGTGTCAGACTTTATTTTGGGGGGCTCCAAAATCACTGCAGATGGTGATTGCAGCCATGAAATTAAAAGACGCTTGCTCCTTGGAAGGAACGTTATGACCAACCTAGACACCGTATTAAAAAGCAGAGACATTATTTTGTCAACAAAGGTCTGTCTAGTCAAGGCTATGGTTTTTTCCAGTAGTCATTTATGGATATGGGAGTGGTCTATAAAGAAAGCTGAGCACCAAAGAATTGATGCTTTTGAACTGTGGTGTTGGAGAAGACTCTTAGAGTCCCTTGGACTGCAAGGAAATCCAACCAATCCATCCTAAAGGAGATCAGTCCTGAATGCTCATTGGAAGGACTGATGTTGAAGCTGAAACTCCAATACTTTGGCCACCTGATGTGAAGAGCTGACTCATTTGAAAAAAAAACCCTGACTCTGGGAAAGACTGAAGGCGGGAGGAAAAGGGGACGACAGGGGATGAGATGGTTAGATGGCATCACCAAATCAATGGACATAAGTCTGGGTAAACTCCAGGAGTTGGTGATGGACAGGGAGGCCTGTGTGCTGCAATAGATGGGGTCACAAAGAATTAGACACGACTGAGTGACTGAACTGACTGACTGACTCTGCCTTCTGATTTTGTTTTTTAGCAAATTGCTGTGGTTATTTAAATTAGCATCACAGTTACCAGTGGAGCTGTCTGAGAAACCCATTTATAAAAGGGTCATAACTTTAAGTAATTCGATCAGTTTGTTAAAGTCTTGTGAAAAAAGAGGCCTAAGGTCTTCAACATACACGATATTTTCTTAAAAGACAACTTTAATATCTTCATATATACTTAAAAATATTTTTTAGTCTCACATAGTATTAGATAAAGGTTCTGTGCCAGCAAACATGTGCTATTTTTACTTGATTTTACTAAAGCTGATTGTACTAAATTATAAGAATTTGGCTGGACTCTGTTTACCTAGTTGTTTTTCCCCCTTAAGCTTCTTGGTGGCTTGGGGTAGCCTGTGGATTCAGTGCCTTAAATGACCTCAGATAGTTTCCCTCAAAATTCCAGAAAAGAGCTTCTTTTTGTTTTGGTTGTACTTATTCAATCCCAAAACAGGATTTGACCAGACAAAATAAGAGAGTTTTCCACTTAAATTCTGATAAATGAACCCATGGGCTTCCCTGGTAGCTCAACAGTAAAGAACCCACCTGCCAATGCAGGATATGCAGATTCAATAACTGGGTTGGGAAGATTCCCTGGAGAAGAAAATGAAAACCCACTCCAGCATTCTTGCTTGGGAAATCCCATAGACAGAGGGTCCTGGCAGGCTCCATTCCATGGGGTTGCGAAGAGTCAGACACAACTCATTTAACTTATGTGCAGAGCACACCTTGTGAAATGCCGGGCAGGATGAATCACAAGCTGGATTCAAGATTGCTGAGAAATATAAACAGTCTCTAGATATGCAGATGATATCACTCTGATGGCAGAAAAAGAAGAGGAACTAAAGAGCTTCTTGATGAGGGTGAAAGAGGAGAGTGAAAGAACTGGCTTGAAACTCAACATTCAAAAAACTAAGATCATGGCATCCGGTTCCATCACTTCATGGCAAATAGATGCGGAAACAATGGAAAAGTGAGAGACTTTATTTCCTTGGGCTCCAAAATCACTGCAGATGGTGACCACAGCCATGAAATTAAAAGACTCTTTCTCCTTGGAAGAAAAGCTATGACAAACCTAGACAACGTTTTAAAAAGCAGAGACATCACTTTGCTGACAAAGATCTGCCTAGTCAAAGCTATGGCTTTTCCAGTGGTCATAAACAGATGTGAGAGATGAACCATAAAGAAAGCTGAATGCTGAAGAATTGATGCCTTCAAAATGTGGTGCTGTAGAAGACTCTTGAGAGTTCCTTGGTCAGCAAGGAGATAAAACCAGTCAATCCTAAAGGAAATCAACCCTGAATATTCATTGCCAGGACTGTTGCTGAAGCTCCAATACTATGGCCACCTGATGTGACAAGCTGACTCATTGGAAAAGACCCTGATGCTGGGAAAGATTGAAGGCAAAAGGAGAAGTGGACAGCAGAGGATCAGATGGTTAGATAGCGTGACCAACCCAATGGACAGGAATTTGAGCAAACTCTGGGAGATAGTAGAGAACAGAGGTACCTGGCATGCTGCAGTCTACAGGGTTGCAAAGAGTCAGACACGATTTAGTGACTGAACAAGAACTCATTCTTCTCCCACCATACCTTCCTCTCCCCACCCTCGATTGTGGAGTTGATTTCCTAAAAATGAGCAGGACTTTCTAAGTCTCTGAAATAAATTAATAATCAGAGTAAGCAGAACATGTTTCTGCAGTGATTGCAGATGCCATGCTGGGCATGGAAACCAAAATATCCTCACACTGTCAAACACAAAGTCCTCAAAATCAAACACTGAGTGTTTAACACTGAAATAATTTTTTTCCTTTAATATTTTCCTACATGGACTTTACTTCATTTTTAACTAAACAAAATGCCATAAAACTAAGCACTGCCTCTTTCTACCAAAAACAAGAAGCAGCAAACAATGCTAAAAACACACAAAGTCCTGAAAGATGATGCTGTGAAAGTGCTGCACTCAATATGCCAGCAAATTTGGAAAACTCAGCAGTGGCCACAGGACTGGAAAAGGTCAGTTTTCATTCCAATTCCAAAGAAAGGCAGTGCAAAAGAATGCTCAAACTACCGCACAATTGCACTCATCTCACATGCTAGTAAAGTAATGCTCCAAGCCAGGCTTCAGCAATATGTGAACTGTGAACTTCCAGATGTTCAAGCTGGTTTTAGAAAAGGTAGAGGAACCAGAGATCAAATGGCCAACACCCGCTGGATCATGGAAAAAGCAAGAGAGTTCCAGAAAAACATCTATTTCTGCTTTATTGACTATGCCAAAGCCTTTGACTGTGTGGATCACAAGAAACTGTGGAAAATTCTCATGGCTATGGTTTTTCCTGTGGTCATGTATGGATGTGAGAGTTGGACTGTGAAGAAGGCTGAGCGCCGAAGAATTGATGCTTTTGAACTGTGGTGTTGGAGAAGACTCTTGAGAGTCCCTTGGACTGCAAGGAGACCCAACCAGTCCATTCTGAAGGAGATCAACCCTGGGATTTCTTTGGAAGGAATGATGCTAAAGTTGAAACTCCAGTACTTTGGCCACCTCGTGCGAAGAGTTGACTCATTGGAAAAGACTCTGATGGTGGGAGGGATTGGGGGCAGGAGGAGAAGGGGACGACCGAGGATGAGATAGATGGCTGGATGGCATCACAGACTTGATGGACGTGAGTCTGAATGAACTCCGAGAGATGGTAATGAACAGGGAGGCCTGGCGTGCTGCGATTCATGGGATTGCAAAGAGTCGGACACGACTGAGCGACTGAACTGAAATATCGAAGCTGACCACAGCTCTAGAGACCAACCTCAGGGGCATCTGGGATTCACTGACGGGCCTCACATCCACTATTTCCATGTGGGTGGAGGATATATATGCCATCAATGTGTAGATGCTATCAGTTTTGTCCAGTCTTCTTGACTATTGTAAATAATGTTATGTAAAATGGTGTTTACATCATCAGTGTGATGAAACTTAGTAATTCTGATGAACTCTCTATAACTCAGGTGTTTACATTATGCTTTACAGTTCATAAGGCATTTTCCTTCACTTTCTCTCATTTAAAGCTCATACCCACGGTTTTGCTATTATTACTATTCTCCTTTCACAGCTGAGAACACTGAGGCTCAGATAGGTTGGGAAGCTCTGAGGTACTAAGTCACGGAGTCAGGCGGTCTTTGCGTTCTCTGCACTGCATCCCATCACCACTACTTTCAAGTTTCTCAAACTAGTAGAAGTCCTGTTCAGTTTCCTTCCATTCAGTGCATGTGGGTTCAAACTGCTTCCTATACCTTTATACCGCATCTGACTTGGGCAGTCATGGTTGGCTTGCCTTGTTTATATTAATAGCTCTGGAAACCTGGGGCCTTCTGAGACTCACTCCCTGGCTTCCCCAGAGATCAGATAAAAACAATCAAACACTAATCCAGGTGTTGCTGTGAAGGTAATTTGTAGATGGGATTTAAGTCTATAATCAATTTACTTCAAGAAAGATTATTATAGACAACCTGGGTGGGCCTGATTCAATTAAGCTGAAAGGTCTTCAGGGCAGAACTTAAGTTTCCCAGAAGAAGAAATTGTATCTGTGGACAGCAGCTTCAGCTCATGCCTAAGAACTCTAGCCCATCCTGCCTGAGACTCTGCCCTGTGAGTTGTGGACTTAGCTAAATAGTTCCCACAATCGCATAAACCAATGCTTGCAATAAATTTAATATATAGCTCCTACTATATATTTTTTCTAATGGAAGATCAGATCTGATACAGATCTTCCAGAGCTTTTTCAGTAACAAAGGGAAGAAGCACTTCTGGAATGGTGGGATGAAAACCTCTGAAAATCTACCCCTCCATGAAAGCATCAGGACTAGCAGAAACAAGCATACTCTACTTTTTCTGGACATTAGCCAAAAAGCATGCAGCAATCTGAAGAGTCTTTATTCAAAAAAATAATTGAATTTTGGAAAGAACAGTGAACTTTTTGAGTTTCATCTTGGTTTATATAAACATTAAACGAGGTCCTTTGAGCTGAATTGAGAGTGAAGTCAGCAAGATGGTGGCATAGGAAGCCCTAGAACTTCCCCCGCAACAAACACACCAATTCATCAGCAGTTCACAGACAAAGTTGCTTTATGAAAAATTCAGAAACTAACTGAAAACCTCCTGCACCTGGGAGAATCCAAAACTAGATGCAACAGAAGTCAGCAGGGAGATTCAGGGCTCCCTCTCGCTGGAGTCCCTGCAACCAGCACAGCACTGAGAGATCAGGAAGAGACCCCCTCACCCCCTGCTTATTGCAGGGAAGGAAGGGGTTGGCTTACACATTCAACACCTCAACTCTTACAAGCGACCTCCTCAGAGGACTAGCTGCTTCTTTTTTTTTTTTTTGGCCATGAGGCTTGCAGGATCTTAGTTCTCCTATCAGGGGCTGAATCAGGCCCACAGCAGTGAAAGCCTCAAGTCCTAACCACTGGACCAACAGCAAACTCCTGACTAGCTCTGCTTGCCAGTCCTGGAGCTCTGACAGGTCTGGAACAGTTTAGCTGCCTGGGGAAAAACAGACATGGGGGCTTGGGCTGGCAGATGCCACAGACCTGCCTGCTGCCTAGCAGAGAATGAGTAGATGAGAAACCCCAGAGGTCAGCACCCTCTAGGGAGGGAAAGAGTTGACCTGTGTGTCCACAGACCCAACTTCTCCAGGACTGCCCAAAGCACTAGCATCAGTCTTGATCTCTGGCAGGTGCACACAGTCTAGTTGCCGGGCAGAGAACAGAGACAATGGTTTGGACTGACAGGGGCCATAGCAACCCCCCAGCTCCCACTCAGCTGGCAAAAACAACAGCAAGCTGCTTCCCCCTGAAGAGGGAAAGAGTTGGTGGAGACCCTCCAGAATCTCTAACTGGGCTGACTGATGGGAGTTTTCTCCTTTATAAGACTAGCCCATGAAGACTGGAAGAGGGGCCTGTTTTGTCCATTGTACAGATACCAACACAGAAAGTCAAGGAAAATGAAAAATCAGGCAAAAATGTTCAAAACCAAGGAACAAGACTTGTACCAAGAATTCATCAAGAACTCTTACAACTCAACTTATTAATAAGAGAGATGAATTTTTAAATGAGAAAAGAATTAGAACAGGCATTTCTTCAGAGAAGATACACAAATAGTCAACAAGCACTTTGAAAGATGCTCAATATCATTAGTTATCACTTCACCCCTGACTAGGATGGATATAATAAAACCAGACAGACAACAGCAAGCATTGGTGAAGATGTGGAGGAACTGGAACACTCAAACACTGCTGGTGGAAATGTAAAAGGTGCAGCCACCTTGGAAAACAGTCTTAGGCACAGTTCCTCAAATGGTTAAGCATAGGTTACCATGTGACTCAGGAATTGTACCAGTCCATTCTAAAGGAGATCAGTCCTGGGTGTTCTTTGGAAGGAATGATGCTAAAGCTGAAACTCCAGTACTTTGGCCACCTCATGCGAAGATTTGACTCATTGGAAAAGACTCTGATGCTGGGAGGGATTGGGGGCAGGAGGAGAAGGGGACGACACAGGATGAGATGGCTGAATGGCATCACGGACTCGATGGACGTGAGTCTGAGTGACCTCCGGGAGTTGGTGATGGACAGGAAGGCCTGGCATGCTGCAATTCATGGGGTCGCAAAGAGTCGGACACCACTGAGCGACTGAACTGACTGGCTGACCCAGGAGAAGGGCTGCATTTCTTCTGGAAGCCCCAGTGAAGAATCCATTTCCTGTTTTTCCAGTGTCTAGAGGCTGCCTGCATTGTGGGCTTGTGGCCTCTTCATCTTCAAAGCCAGCAGGGTAGCATCTTCAAATCAATCTCTCACTCTCCTTTCTCTCTCCTTTTCTTCCCATCCTTCCCTCTCTCTCTGGCTCTGCTTCTGTCATCAAATCTCCTTTATTAAATTAGTGATCCCTTCTGTACTTTTTTCCCAAAGGACCAGAATTTTGATTAATAGATTTGATCTACTATTTTTGTTTTCACTATCAACATAATCTCTGCATTTATCTTTATTATCTTGTTGTGCTTTCACTTAGCTTATCTTATTGTTTCTTTTTTCCCTAGATTTCTGAATTGGGATCTAATTCATTTATTTTCATTCAAAATGTTTACTTGATATAGGTGTTTAGGGCTATGAATTTTTTTCTGATCATTGCTTCTTAAAATAGAAATATATGCTCTCGATTTATAGCCTTTTCATTATCATAATTTTTCAGAAATTCTGTAATGTTTTTCCTGTTTCCTCATTAACCCAAGAGTTGTCTATAGGATTTTTTTTTAATTTCCAGGTGGAAAAGTTTTTGTTGTTGTTTTTAGTTTCATTTTTAATTTCTAGCTTTCTTGTACTGCGTTCAGAAACTGTTACTAATATTTAACTTTGATGAAGTCTATCTATGATTTCTTTATGCCCTAATAGATGATATTTTTTCAGGAAGGTTAATAAGTACTTTAAAAGCAGGTGGTCCATCTAGCCAAAGCTATGGTTTTTCCAATAGTCATGTATGGATGTGAGAGTTGGACTGTAAAGAAAGCTGAGCGCCGAAGAATTGATGCTTTTGAACTGTGGTTCTGGAGAAGACTCTTGAGAGTCCCTTGGACTGTAAGGAGATCCAACCAGTCCATCCCAAAGGAGATCAGTCCTGAGTGTTCATTGGAAGGACTGATGTTGAAGCTGAAACTCCAACTTTGGCCACCTGATGTGAAGAGCTGACACATTTGAAAAGACCCTGATGGGGTCTGGGAAGGATTGAAGGTGGGAGGAGAAGGGGAGGACAGAGAATGAGACAGTCGGATGGCATCACTGACTTGATGCACAGGAGTTTGAGTAAGCTCCGGGAGATGGTGATGGACAGGGAACCCTAGCGTGCTGCAGTCCATGAGGTCACAAAGAGTCGGACACACTGAGCAACTGAACTGATATTCTACATTAACAAGGAGTAGTGTTTGATAGGGGCTTGCCTGGTGGCTCGGTGGTAAAGAATCCTCCTGCCAATGCAAGAGACATGGGTCTATCCCTGGGTCCCGAAGATCCCCTGGAATAGCAAATGGCAACCCGCTCCAGTATTCTCGCCTGGGAAATCCTATGGACAGAGAAGCCTGGCGGACTACAGTCCAAGCGATCGCGAATGAGTCGAATAGGACTTGGCGACAAAACAATAAAGTGTCTGTCTGATATACATCCAAAGGATGCTAAGGCTCGGCATGCACAATCCATTCTTTCGGAGTACTGTCTGAATTGGAATCCACAATAACTGCAGGTCCCAGTTTTTGTTGCTTTGCTCAAGTTTACAAACACTTTCAGATGACCAATAGCCCCCACCGCCATCCCACACTATCACCCTTAACTTCAGTCAGGTTGGCTCTGCTATTAAATCTGTGGCAAAGTTTTCACTCACCTCTTTCTGATGACTTACAATTCGAATTTTCCTGTAGTCTTTAACACCACAATCCTGGCCAGTGTGCATGACCCCTAAACAATTTGGGCCCTGGAGCAGGTTCAGGGCGGCACGGAGCTTCTGGCCCAGCAACAGGCAGTTCCCCGCCAGGCCGCCATCTCCCTGGACTGACCTTTGACCTGGCGTGCCATTGCGTCACGCATGCTCACTCTATCATTTAATAGGCATCTTTTGACTCCTATTACTTACACAGCAACGTACAAGCTTTCTCTGCTTTCTTTTCTTCTCTTCTCATTTTGAGTTGCACTCTACTTTCTCAGACCATACATATGTTTCTATATTATTCTTATACCCATAACTTTTATTTTGGCCATGGATTTGCAACTAAATATAGGATATGCTCACCCTCAGTCCTTTTACACACGGTTTCTCAATCATCTCTAATTAGGTGAATCTCATCCCATTGAGCCTCAGGTGAGACCCAGGGCTGACAACTTAATTCCAGCTTCATGAGAGACCTTTAGGTAGAGGTACCCAGATAAACTGCTGCTGGATTCCTGACCCACAGAATCTGTGAGGTCCCACAGAATCTGTGAGGTCCCACAGAATTGATACTTTAAGCTGCTAAATTTGGGAGTAATTTGTTATACAACAATAGATACCAAATACCCCAGGATATCTCAAAGTTGATCATACCAGGTTCATTTGAGTTTGCCCTGTTGTTCCCTTTTTTAAAAATGTGGTAAAATACACATAACATAAAATCTTCCATCTTAATCATTTTTAAGTGTCAAGTTGTGTTAAGTAAATTCACACGCACATTCACACTGTTGTACACCCTCCAGACCCTTTTCATCTCACAAAACTGAAACTCTCTACCTGTGAAGTAGCAGCTGGCATATCCCTCCCCTCCCTGGCAACTACACTTTCACTTTCTGTGAATTTGACTACTCTGGATTCTTCATATTAGTGGGATCATAAAGTATTTCTTTTTCTGTTGACTGGCCTATCTCACTTAACATAATGTCCTCACGTTCACCCATGTTTTAGCATATGTCAGAATTTCCTCCCTTTTAAATAGAGTATTCCACTGTATGTATATACCACATTTTATTTATTTATTCATTCATTGACAGACTTGGGTTGCTTCCATCTTTGGCTACTGTAAATAATGTTATGAATGTGGGTGGCAGTAGCTCCTTTTAATAGATTCAGGGTTTGTTGGTTTTTCCCAGGAAGTTTTCTTCCATTTTAATTTTAAATATCAGTTTAGCTCCACTGCTTTGATCTTATGCAGGGTCTCCAAGTATAAAAATACTGGATCAACTTAGCCCTCCATTTCAACCACTTTTTCTGTAATCCATTTCACATCTTTATTTACCTAGTTTTCTATCTCTTGATTTCTTTTCTCTATGTTTTTCTTCTATATCCTTTATTAAAATTTCACTAGAAGCTATTCTTCCTTGGGTATTTTGTAATTGAACCTTCATTTCTGAGAAGATTTTTTCTTTTCTTATTGCTTTTCTGAGTTCCATATTCCCTTGTCTTATTTCTTACCTTTGTTCTTTTCATTTTTGCTCTTCATTTTTGTGTTTCTGGTTCAAGATGTTTCATCAAATCCCCAAATGCTATTTGAACATATTTTGAAGTATTACATTATAGTTTTTTTCAGCTTCACAGTCGTCATTCTGGAGAGAATTTTCACTGTCAGACTACTGTATGTTTTGTAATTTTACAATAGTTTTGTATGAATGTGGTCTGGCCTTGCTTATTTTCTTGCATTTCTTTAACAGGGTGGGAGGAGGCATTGGCATGCCTTTTGTTTCTGCAGGATCCTTAATTTTCTCCTCTTGTTTCTTTCTTTTCCTCAGTACCACATCTCCAATAAGTACCTTCCTTCCCTATGCAGTTAAGTCTCCCCCAGAAGCAGTGCTTCTCCAAGAGGCGACTTCCTCTCCTACACACTTTCAAGCTGCTTTCCTGTAGCCAGTGCTATGAATTTCCGAGTCCTGACTTGCATGCAGTATTTTGCATTGGACTTTTTCTTTATAGAGGTAACTTCTCTGTCTGATGTACCCCTCTGCTCTCTCTTTTTTTAATTGAGTCTCTTAAGCTTCCTTTCCTCCACTGTGCACACCCAAAGGTTTGCAGCAGTGAGTGAATGAGGTGATGATGGGAGCTACTGGAATTTGGGATTTTCTTTAGGTCATTTGAGCATGATGATAGTCTCTGTCTCTTCATACTGCTGAAGAGGCGGGTCGTGTGTGGTTTCATCTGCTCTCCTTATTGGTTTATAGATATTTTGGGAGGGGAAGTGGGAAGATTCAGAATTAAGCAGCCACCATTGTCCTCCAAACCTGAAAGTTCTAACTGAGCTTTAAATGGTTTCCTCTGGAGGCTGGACCTGGGTCCTCTGCCCACTGTGTAAAACCAATTCTAGTCCACCTCGGCTACTTTCATGACTCCAGTACACTTTTATCAGTTGTACATCATTAACTCCCACATATAATCTCCTACCCAAAACTTTAGCCAATTGCCTAATCATCCTCTATATCTGAACTTTTCAAAAGCCCTTAGTTTACAGATTTTGAAAGTACCAAACTAAAGTCATGCTATTATCTTCCCCAAACCCAGGCCTCTTTTGGTGTTTCCTGTCTTACTCCCTCCATTTAGGCATATAAGCCAAAGTCTCAGGAGTCCTTCCTTCCCAACCCCAGTTCCATCACCCCTGCCACATCCAGGAATACCACTTCCTCCTCATTCTCCCTCCTTAACGTCCCTCAAGTTCACCTACTACCTCCAAATCCATCCACCCTGTTTAAGTTCCAGGCTTCATCCAGTTGTTCAACCCACAAATCTGGGAACCTCTGTTATTTCTTTCCCTTACTACCATATTCCACTAATTAGCAGATCCTGCTGGCTTTTCCTCCACAGTTTCTCATTCCATCAACTTCTCTGTTTCCACTGCTACCCATCATCCTTCCCTGAGCATCCTTTTGCTAAAAGTTATATTCTCTTCTTTCTAAAAGGTAAATTGAAGCATGTCATTCACATATATAGAAACGTTCAGTGGCTCTTATTGTACTTAGAATAATATGCCCCCCTGACAAGGCCTGCCATGCCTTAGATCATGCCAGGCCCCTGCCTGGGTTTTTTTGCCTTTTTCCTTAAAACTTATTATTGTCTTATTCCTTCAAAAGAATGATTTCTTATTAAAGTATAATTGACATGTAACATTAATTTGATTTCAGATGTACAAAATGTTTCGATACTTGTATACACTGTATCAATACTCTATACACTCTATTCAATACATGTATACACCCTGAAATGATCACCACAGTAAATCTAGTTACCATCCATCTCCTTACATAGTTACAAATTCTTTTTCTCTTGTGGTGAGAACTTTTAAGATCTACTCTCTTCCCAATTTTCAAATATACAGTACAGGAGAAGGCAGTGGCAGCCCACTCCAGTACTCTTGCCTGGAAAATCCTATGGACGGAGGAGCCTGGTGGGCTGCAGTCCATGGGGTCGCTAAGAGTCAGACACGACTGAGCAACTTCACTTTCACTTTTCACTTTCAAGCACTGGAGAAGGAAATGGCAACCCACTCCAGTGTTCTTGCCTGGAGAATCCCAGGGACGGGGGAGCCTGGTGGACTGCCATCTATGGGGTTGCACAGAGTCGGACACGACTGAAGTGACTTAGCTTAGCTTATGATTAACCTCGTTGTTGTTTAGTCACTAAGTCGTGTCCAACTCTTTGCAACCCCACTGTCTGTAGCCCTCCAGGCTCCTCTGTCCATGGGATCTCCCAAGCAAGAATACTGGAGTGGGTTGCCACTTCCTTCTCCAGGGGATCTTTCTGACCCAGGATTCAAACCCCTGTCTCCTGCTTGGCAGGCACATTCTTTACCACTGAGCCTCCAGGGAAGCCTATGATTAACTTTAGTCATCAGCAATTTGTTCTCAGACTGATTTAAGGTTTGATTTCTCGAAGCCTCCTCTGGAGTGAGGCTGTGGTCAGGTGTATGTGCTTCAGAGGGCTCTCAGAGAAGACGGAAGAGAGCTGTCCACACAGCAGTCCAAGCACAGGGTTAATTCTCCTTTCTCCTGGTGGCTGCGAGCCTAGATATATCTGCTTGTGCACTAAGCAGATGGGGTGATGCATGGCAGCTATTAAACACTTCTGTTTACAGAGAAAGTTGTGGATTCACCTTGAGCTAAATTCTCACATCCACATTCTCCACACTCTCAAGAAGATTTTATAAGTCTGGTAATACCTAGGTGCGGATTGGCTGGGCCTTCTTGTGGCTGAATTAAATCACACATGTCAGGGATGGTACCAGATGTAGATTCGCATCCTCATTATTCTTTGAATGAATGTCCGTTCAGCATTTATAAATTTTTTTGTGAAAAACAGGATGTGAATCCCCATCCTGCCCCTTTCTCCTTTTTTATTTCCTCACTTATTTTCATGTATTTGTCATTCCCCAGTCAGAATTCTCACAGAGGCAAAAACAATTGAGACATGTGAATCAGATGTCAACAATAAGCCCTGAGTTTGTGCAGGGAGCAGCCTTAACAGTCAGCAAAGGAAGGGAGAGGTCTGTGTGGGCAGACAAGTTCCCAGACGCTTATAAAATCAGGCCTGAGACTTAGAAAGTGCTGCCAAGAAACAAGATCTCTGGATGAATGGAAAAGGCCTCCAGGACTTGATGATACAGAATTGGCATCATAAACTCTCATCTAACAAATTGTAGGGAGCTCCTGCTATGTGCTAAGCTTTGTGTGAGCCACTGATGATGTAAAAGTAAGTGAACTAAATCAAAAGGCTTTCAGGCTAGCATAAACGATAACTGCAATGTTCTGCCAGCACTGGAGGGCTAGGGCTCCCCAGGAGATTGGACTGTGTCCTGGGTGTCATTGTGCTAAGGGTCTGGCCCCCTGTTCTTTGCTCTCTGCCTGTAGGTAGGTCTGTATCTCCCTTGCACACTCTGCAAGTGCGTCTCCCTTGAACACTCTGTGAGTGGACAGCTCAATGTTCTTTCGTATTCCATCGTGAGAAGAGCACAGACTTCAAAATCACTCAGATTCGAGATGAAATCTCAGCTCTACAGCATGACCCCAGGCAGGCTTCTGAGCTTCTGTTGCCACTTTTATAGAAAGTGGATGATCTGCAGCTCACATGGCTGCTTTGTGAGGAAGGGAGATAACCTACATTATGCACTAGTTTTAGGACCTAGCACATAGTAGATGCATGTGTTCCCCACATCACTCAGGACTCTGGGTATTCATCAGATATTTCTAGCTTATTAATTAGAAGGAATTAATGGAATCCACTTCCATATAGTCATCTAACACGACAAATGATTACCATATGTGTGGATGGTTGGAAAAGATCTGTCTGCATCCTGTCCTCATCCATGGTTTTCATTCCTTTTTATTTCTGAATCAAGTTATCAGAAAATGGCTCTTCCCTCTATTTTTTCTTCCTTTCAAACTTCCTTCCTTAGGTATTCTTATGCTGTCTCAGAGCAAGGTCACCCATGTCTAACATGTCAGAGAAAGGATAATGTTTGGGAGTTATGATTTGATGTGTAGGTACGGTAAAGTAGGTTTCAAGGTAGTAGGAACAAATGGGTCACCAAACAGGATCAGATTTTGCCCTGAATGAAGTGATATCTTTTCAGGCAGCTATAGAAAGCAACACAGTGAGGGACTTCCCTGGTGATCCAGTGGCTAAGAATCTGCCTTGCAATGCATGGGCTGTGGGTTTGATCCCTGGTTGGGGAACTAAGATTCCATATGCCACTGAGCAACTTAGCCTGCACACTACAGCTACTGAGCCCACATACTCCAGAGCCCGTGTGCCACAACTAGAGAGGCCCAGTACCACCACTAAGACCCAACACAGCCAAGTAAATAAATAAATAAATATGTATATTAAAAAGGCAATGCAGTGATGACAAGGTTATAAGTGTATAGAACTGGGTACCTGCCTCAGAGCCCAGGCTCTGGGGGCAAGGAAGGGGAAACAAAGGTGAGGAAGGAGGCTGACTCTTCACCCCAATTCTATGAGAATTTCCTCCCAAGATGGCATGACAGACTCTCACCTGCAACAACAGAAAAACACCTTTTGCAGGACCTGGTGTCCACACGGCTCTGATGGGTTTTCTGCTGGGATGAGAATTTTATTTCAGGGCGTCGTGATAACATGTTAGACATGTTTTTCTTCACCTTCACTTTGCCTCATCATCACCTAGCTCCTTGCTCAAGTCCTCCTGAAACCTTCCTTTTTGTCTAATGGCTTCCAGTCTGATTTCCAGTCTGATTTTTCTCTACAGGTAAAATGTACACAGACCCTCTGTCAGGGGGCTCTTTAGAGGATCTATGATGCAACTCAGAAAAAAAAAAAGCTTTATTGGAGTAGAAATTTGGATAAAGCATGTTGATGGGGATGTTTTCATCTTGAGAAATCAGAGGGATGGTGTTAGTGAGTGAGAATAATTCTTCACTTCTTGGATGTTATAACTAAGTTAACCTTAGGTGCTTTACTAAATTTAAAAGGCTAAATAATGAAAAATTTCCAACTTTTTTGAAGAGCAATGAAAATGTTTTAAAAGTATAAGGAAAAAAAAAAAAGATGTCCAGATCATTAAGTTGTGAATACAGGCAAAGTCACAAAGAGAAAATGACATAAATCCCCAAATCTAAGTTGTTGTCTGTGGCTTAAATCAACGATTCTTCTCACTTCCAGAGGATCCCATTCTCAGAGCTTCCAGCAGCCACTGAGGAATCTCACTTAGCAAAGGTCAAACCCATCAACCAAGGTCAACACTGTGGTGGCCCCTCCAGCAAAATTCTGTCAAAACTTGGATAATAACATGTTTCATAATCTAAAAGCAAGAATAAAAATGTGAGTAAAATAAATTCCTATTTATCAAGAATCAAAGTTATCTGAAAGCAAGGGTTGGCAGGATGCCTTTGTTGAACTGTGAGATGATAAATGATGACCAGAGGCCGCTCTGTCCTAAAGAGCTTTATGGAGAGTCGCGTCAATCATGGCTGGATTGGTTTGTGTGGTGTATTATCAGGGCCTCTGAACACTTTTTTGAAATTAAGTGGTTCATTTAGGGCATATTAATCAACTTAATCAGAAGTCCCCATTTCCCAATGATCCAAGGTGATGTGAGGGGGAGGGGACATCTACAAGGATAAGCACTGATTGACCTTTGTGATCACAAAACCTTTTGCTCCATCCATCCCATCCAGGAAAACAAATCCATACAGATAACCTGTGTCACATCCCAGGGGCTCTGGGGTGCCTACAATTCCTTGATCCACCCAACACCTCCACTGACCCATTTGTCCTTTTCTCCTTCTCCTCTGTTTCCATTCACCTGCTGGTCCAGTCATTTGTGCCAGAAATTGTAAAATAATGCCAATTTTACAATTTGTTTTCCCCAAACTTCTCATAGGTTCACAAATTGACTGTTAAACGCTCGGGACTGAGACCTGTCCTCAAACGCATGACTTTCTCTGAGACATATCAAGGCTTTAATGAAACAAAGTATTCATTTATGCCCTGCTTCTCAAAAGTCTTGTTTTTACCGTGACTTCATGCTCAGAACCAAAGACAGACATCACCTCATTTGACTGTCACGTGGGTCTCATACATTCACCCTCTGGTACCCAATCATCACTCTGCTGCTCAGAGCCTGTTCCTGAGACAGAGGCTGCTTAGATAGTACAACTCTTTCAAGTAGCTTTTCAAAAATAAATTTACCAGAGAATTTCACTTTCCCTTCATAAATCCTCAAATTAGAGGAAAAAAAGAATTCATTATGGAGGAAATCTGAAATAATAGGATTACCTTCTAAGCAATTAAATACTTAACCATGTTTTCACCCTGTGGATGCGAAACCCAGCCAGATATCTCTTTTACAGAACAATGTTTTAACAATGTGAGGGCAACTTCTTTTGATGAATACGCTTTAGTAGAGCTTTAACATGGCTCTTCATTTGCAAATAGTAAGTGTAACCTGTATAAATGTTCACACAGTTGCAAACCTTGTCTTTACTTATTTTTGTTTTTAAACTTTGTCAGGAATCTCCTCTTTCTAACAGCTGCTGATGCTTTCTTCTCTAAATGATAACACTATTTTTTAATTTTTTTAATCAGTAAAAAATGCATCCACATTCATCTCCCCTTGCTTTGCCAGGACTGCAGGTGCTTGTCAACACACACTGGCTCTACTTTGTGTCTTTAAGTTAGTCTGTCTCCCTCTGAGTCTTAATACATGTTGACTTGGAGAAACCGGTCAAGTCATTTTAAGGCATTTCAAAAATGTAACATGCCATCACAGGGCAAAGAAATCATGATGATGAGTATGGAAAGAGTGGTAATGTTTACCACTGAGTCTATTGCCCTGATGTGAGAGGAAACACGGGTTGGGGGTGACTGGAGGTGAGGGGCAGGGTTCTTGGTAAGGCCATACTGCTCCTTCAGGAAAATCACCTTCTCAATTTTTTTTTTGGCCACACCACGTGGCATGTGTGATCTTACTTCTCCAACCAGGGATAGAGCCCACGTCTCTTGCAGTAGAAGAGTCTTAACCACTGAACCATGACAGAAGTCCCACAGTCTAGCATTTTTTGCATTTAACTGCAATGGGACTGCCAATAGTCAATAACTCTTTCCTGTTTCATAATAATTTCTATTGACATGCACGTTTCTAATTCTGGCCTGAATCAGCCTGTGGCACTGGGACTGATTTCAGAAATAATCTGAAAAGGGTCCTAATATGTAGGGGGATCTGATATGTCATGATAGTACTTAAGCCAGATCTTCTGACATTTACTTGAAACTCTTAATAAAGGCTCCTAATGCCCGCTCAAACTACCACACAATTGCACTCATCTCACATGCTAGTAAAGTAATGCTCAAAATTCTCCAAGCCAGGCTTCAGCAATACATGAACCGTGAACTCCCTGATGTTCAAGCTGGTTTTAGAAAAGGCAGAGGAACCAGAGATCAAATTGCCAACATCCGTTGGATCATTGAAAAAGCAAGAGAGTTCCAGAAAAACATCTATTTCTGCTTTATTGACTATGCCAAAGCCTTTGACTGTGTGGATCATGATAAACTGTGGAAAATTCTAAAAGAGATGGGAATACCAGACCATCTGACCTGCTTCTTGAGAAACCTATATGCAGGTCAGGAAGCAACAGTTAGAACTGGACATGGAACAACAGACTGGTTCCAAATAGGAAAAGGAGTACGTCAATTGACTCATTGGAAAAGACTCTGATGCTGGGAGGGATTGGGGGCAGGAGGAGAAGGGGACAACAGAGGATGAGATGGCTGGATAGCATCACGGACTCGATGGACGTGAGTCTGAGTGAACTCCGAGAGATGGTGATGGACAGGGAGGCCTGGAGTGCTGTGATTCATGGGGTTGCAAAGAGCTGGACACGACTGAGCGACTGAACTGAACTGAACGCCCCCTGGAAAGGTGGTTTCCCCTGATTTGCAAAGAACAAACAAGGCACAGAAGGTGAAGGACGTCTCCAGCCACTCAAAAATCCTGGGGCTACGCTAGAAGGTTAGAATTTGATGGATCTGATTCTGAGTTTTTACATCTTGCTAGGTGAACTTTCTCCTCTCTTTAGGCCAATAAGTCACAGTAACCCAGGAATTGATGTTGCTATTCCAATCTAATCATAAAGGTCATTTTCAGTAATGGGAAAAGGACACATTTGCATATATCACTGGCAGTCCATTGTCCTGTGAATACTGCCACGAGCTAAACAAAGGCTTCCTTTTGAAGTGTAATCACGAGGGAACTTCAGAATTCTTATCTGTCTCCATGGTCCTAAATATATGGCCCACAGTATAAAAATACAACTGTCAGCTCAAGGCAAGTTTGTGTTACCCTAAACGCCACAGGAAGCATCTGTGTGTATGTGTGTGTCTCATCAAAGCCATTACTTACTATAGACCAACCTTTTTTCTTTATGACCCTCTCTGTAATTCCTGATTTTAAAAGGAGGAGAAACAGAAAGACTGGTGTAGGCAGAAATGTGTGGGGAAAGTGCAAATGTATGTATTGATTATTGCAAACTGCCTGGTTGACCTGGGTTGGGTGTTTTAAGCAACTTCTCCTAGTTGGCAAAAAGCAACGCCTGACAGAGGAGAAGATAAACATCACTGAGAAACACCACAAACAACTTCTGTCTCTTTTCAGCTTTAGCTGTGATGCACTGAAGAGCCATCCTTCCCGGGGCTGGGACCACTAGACACTGCATGTATTCATCTTCCCTTCAAGGTTTCCTCACTCAGCATCTTTCCTAACATCTATTTCCTCCCAGTCCCCAGGCCAGCCAGTCTTCAGATTCAGGAAAGGACTGGATTGGCTGCTGGCACTGGAAACTTTTCTCCATGAATGACTTTTATATGGTTTTGGCAGACACGTATAATATCAGCAGAGAAATAGATCCCACTGGCAGGAGAAAATAAAACTTTAACATAACTGTAATGGCCTGAGTGGTGTTTTACATGTTCTGTCTGCTCAAGATTTATATTAAAATCAACCTTGCCAAAGAGGTTTTTTAAAAGTCTATCAAGCTGCCAAAATTTAAACAGCTCTTTCTTTCCTATCCAATGACAGTTGGTTTAACAACCTAAATGACCTGGTACAAACTGGAGTTTCCCAGCAGTCAGAGACCTTGCAGTCCTGGTCTAACTTCACCAGGCAATTTTTCATTTAGTTTGTAAATGTCTGAGTCCTTTTATCCTTTCTCTCTCTCCTCACTTCTCCTCCCTCCTCTCTACTCCTTTCACTCTTAATCTATCCTCTTTTCTGACCCAAGGGAAGTAATAGCGATTAATCGAAAGGCATTGAAATCAATATTTTAATTTGGAGACCACATTTGGAAATGCTCTTTCTTCACCCTAAACCCCTCAGACATCTCTGCCAGGCCCTTGTGTTGCCATGATCACTCCTACACCACTAATTGCTGATGGTTTTTTCCTGAGTTACTGGCCATCACTATTCACACACACCCTTCCCCAGCACTGCCAGCGGGTGGGGGTGAGAGGAAAGGTACAAGTCTCCGCAATGCAGCTCTTTACATCCAGGAAAAAGAAATGCCTCTGCCTCTGCATAACTAAGCAACGTTTACATCTCCCTTAGTTGCCTAATTAATCCTGCAATTAGGGGACAATCCTGCAGGGTTGGGACACCTTTTCAATCTGTCTGTGACAGTCTTACAAGGAAAACTGTTTTCTACCTAGGAAATTCCTTCATATGGTTTAAGAATATACTTACCTCGAATGAGGACTGGGTGTCTAATAAGAAACCAGTCTAACAACAAACCAGGAATGTTTTCTTTCTTTCTTTTTAATATATTCATTATGGAAATGCCACCTGCTTCCAAGAAGGAGCTGAGCCAGCAGAACCAGGAAGGCAGGTAATGAGTTTTCATGCTGACACGGAACCTCAGATGCCCAGTAAGTGACGAAGGGCTACAGGCTGCAGAGGGAAAATGCGAAAGCACTTCAATAACCACCTTCAAGGCAGAGAAGGAGGTTGGCCAGCTGTTTTCCATTGAGTGAGGCCAGAGGAGAGAGAGAGAGAGAAGCTGAGCTAGTGACGTTGAGAGAAAAGACAGACTTGCCAGGAAACCCAGGTCCGGGCTTGAGGCTGGACTGCCTGGCTCGGGAACTACAAGGACCAGATGAGGCCCCTCTGGACAACGGGTTCCGTGCGAGGACTCTGAACCCCTGCCCAGACTAGGACTCCTCTCCAATTGATTTGAATTTACAGCGTTTTCTAATTGCTCCAACAGTTTATAAACAAAAGGCAATGGTGACAGCCGTCAGAATGAGAGAACATGCTGCTCTGGCTGACAGCTCTGGCCCCTCAGTCACACCAGCCAGGCACTGTTTCCAGAGGTCTGAAGAAGCAATAAAGCCCACACTGCTTTACAAGGTGGGAAGAGTCATCATAGAATCTTCCACACATGGGACTTTCAGGTGGGGATTTCTTAGGGTGAGATGTGAAGGCTGTTGTTCCCTGAGAATATGGCAGGTTGGGAGAGGAAGTCTGTGTCCTGTGAGGACAGATCAAAAATGCAATGATGGGGCTTCTCTGGTGGTCGGTCCAGTGGTAAAAAATCTGCCTGCCAGTGCAGGGAGATCTGCGGGTTTGATCTCTGGTCCGGAAGGATCCCACATGCCTCAGAGCAACTAAGCCCGTGTGACACAATTTTTTAGCTGGTGTCGTAGAGCCTGGGAGCCGCAACTACTGAGCCCATGTGCCACAGCTACTGAAGCCTGTGCACCCGAGAGCCTGTGCTCTGCAACAAGAGAAACCACCACAATGAAAAGCCCACATACCACAATTGGAGAGCAGCCCCACTTGCCACAACTAGAGAAAAGGCCTGAGTAGCAATGAAGACTTAGCGTAGCCAAAAACAATAAATAAATAAATAAAATTATTATTTGTTTAAATCCAATGATGCAGAGGTTACTGTTTGTTTTCTCATGGGGACTGACTCCTGCTCCAGCCCCGGGGCCTTCACCCTACTTCTACTGAGGTATCTGTGAGCTAGTGAGCAGAACTTTGCCCAAATCCTCCTTTCAAGAACCAGCTGACCTAAGCCCTGAGTAACAAGATGAGATTTGTGCTCCAGGAAGATGCTCTGACAGCTTTGGGGACTGTAATGTCTAGTGCTGGGGCTGTGTGCAGTGCCCTCCATTGGGAAGGAAGTGGTCCCTGTGGCTTCTACAACACATAAACCAAAAGGCAAGGCTCCTACCTTGTGGCAGAATTATCTATAATGAGCATGGTTTTCTTTTATACTCAGAAAAGTTCTCTTTTTAAAGCAAAAATATTACCAAAAAGATGAGACTAGCATCAACTTTCAAAGAAATGTTAAGGACCAGGACTAGCCCCATCACTCACTCTACACCTAGACAGTGGAGCTCTGGAAAATCACTCCTGGGATGTCTGTGATAGCACCATTCCGCAACCTACCATGCTGGCAGCCACCTTGTGGACATCGGGCAACCTACTCACATGGTGTTTCAGCCTGCTGGCCCTCAGCTGGCACACTGGTCCTCATATGCTGGAGGTTTGGCAACTGTGGTCAAGTGGGCAATGGGCAGTGGGAGTAAAATCAGACATAAAACAAAAATCAAGAAACAGAAAGCTGAATCTGTGCAAACTGAGTGCAGAGCAAACCACAGGGACAAGGTGGGTTGGGGGGCTTACAAGAGTCAGAGATGGTGACTAAGGAGTGAGTCAACACCAGACAACTCTCCCCACCCAGGTCTGGAGAACCCAAAGGTCTGGGTTGACCTTCAACCCAGAGCTGAAGGTCAAAGACAAATTAGTAATCAGGCGCACAGAAACACCTTGATTTGGGCAAATCCTGATTCAAATATGGCTTCCCTGGTGGCTCAGACTGTAAAGAATCTGCCTGCAATGCAGGAGACCTGGATTTGATTCCCAGGTTGGGAAGATTCCCCTGGAGAAGGGAATGGCAACTCACTCCAGTATTCTTGCCTAGAAAATTCCATAGACAGAGTCCATGGGCTATATAGTCCACAGAGTCCCAAAGAGTTGGACATGACCGAGTGACTAACACTACACTGACTCAAATATGAAACCTTTTATACTCTTTTTTTCAGCTACACCTCAAGGCATGTGGGATCTTAGTTTCCCAGTCAGGAATAGAACCCATGACCCCTGCATTGGGAGCTCAGAATCAACGACTGGACCACCAGGGAAGTCCCATAAAACCTTTTACAATCTTCCTACTGCTAGGAGAAGGTGAAATACTTGCTACAGTTTAGCAATCTGAGTTGCCAAGCAGATCTTGACATCTAACCAATCATTTTGATGGAGTCATTCATTCAACTAATACTTACTGCTGTGGACTGAATGCTTGTATCTCAGCTAAAATTCATATGTTGAAACCTAATCCCCACTGTGATGGTATTTGAAGGTGAGGTCTTTAGGAATGATTAGGCCATGAGGGTGGAGCTCTCATGGATGGGTTTAGTGCCCTTAGAGAACCCAGAAAGCTTCCTCACTCCCCCAAATTAGGTTACAGTAAGAACCTGGAAGGGAGTTCTCGGCAGACACCAAATCTGCCAACACCTTGATCTTGGACTTGCCAGCTTCCAAAAGTATAAGAAATAAACTCCTGTTGTTTATAAGTCACCAGGAATATGGTATTTGTGATAGCAGCCTGAGCATATCAGGACACTTACTGAGCACCTATCATGTGGCAAGGACCCTGCCTGGTGCTGCAGATAGAGAACATCTATGTTAGCAAGCTGCTAACATAAATTATGTCAGTACTTGGAAGCTACCTTGGAAAAAGTAATTCACCATTTTCAAACAGTTGGAGCATATTTAAATTGTGCATTTAGCAACAGAGGTGCCACATTTATAGAAAATCTAAGTGGTACCAGGTCTTACTGTTGGAAAATGATTCAGTCAATGGGATGTCCTACTGGCATCCTGGGTAAGCAACCTGGGAGAAGGGGGAGCACCACATGAAATTTTCATTCCAGTCCCCTTCTCTGTGACTCAGTGTTCTGTCAGTACATGAACTGGAATTTCCTAAAAAATTAGCTTGTCAAATAACACAGCTTAGAGAAATCTCTCCAGATTTTAATATAATTTGGCCTCTCTCATTCTGGTCCACTGTGATGGTTGTGTATCAGTGATGGTGATGGTCTGAGACTCACCTTAGGAGTCAATGAAAATCAATAGCATTACCAGTGCTTCTAGATACATCTGGAGATTTTAGAGAAGTGATACTCTAATCACCAAGTTTTCAAGGTTAGGTGAAATCCTCCCTTTGTGCCTTTTCAAGAGACCAGATACCCTTTCTTCCATGGCATTTGCCTCGAGTGTGCTCAGTTGTGTCCAACTCTTGGTGACCCCAAGGGCTGTAGCCCACCAGGCCCCTCTGTCCATGGGATTTCCCAGGCAAGAATATTGGAGTGGGTTGCCATTTCCTCCTCCAAGGAATCTTCTGGACCCAGGGATCGAACCCTCATCTCTTATATCTCCTGCATTAGCAGGCTGATTCTTTACCACTGAGCCACCTGGCTTCCTTGGCGCTACCATGTTGAAAATTTACACTTACGTGCATGGTTGTTTAATTAATGTCTCTCACTCTGTCAATGTACGAGTCACGAGGGTAGATATCACGGCTGTTTTCTCTCACGAGCTTATCCTCTGAATCTAATGTAGTGCCTGGAACAATGTGAGTCCTCCACAGAGACCTGTGAAAGTGTGAAGGGTTGGGTGGGGTAGGGGCAGAGTGAGGAGGGACAGGAAACCGGAGAGAGGCGGAGAAGCCTGTTCTGAAGCTGCAGGGCAGTGCACGTTTCCCAGCTGGAGAGGTTCGTTTTGTGTCACTGAATTCAGCTGAAACTGTTCCTCTGAGCTCTCTGCCCAGAAAGGTTCCCAGGGAGATTCAGTCAGGAGAAATTTGCACTGGATTTGGAAGCAGAAGGGAAGTGGCAGGACACGATGACAGTCAGGATAGGACAGCAGGGGCGCTGCAACGCCTGCCCATGACCTGCTGGCTCACCCATTGGGGTGGAGCAGCCCCTAGCCGGCAACGTCTGCAGCTCCCACTGAGCTCCAGCAGCTCCTGCCTCATTCCTGAGACCTAGGTCCTCGGTACCAGCTCCTCTGCAGGCCTCCTGGGACTCAAGGTTTCATTCAGTGAGAGAAAATGCAGATTCCAGACCCCTGTGGATTCCAGTCAGTCCCCACTCTCCTCCATTTGCCTCCAGATCATCTTCCCTAGTGCCATCCCTACCCACCTCATGGACAGCCATCAGCTAATTCCTGTCGTAAATCCTTTCTTCCAAATCACTCTCAGTGCTGATTGCTTCCCCAAGAGCCCCAGTCACACCGTCAGAGCAGTTTGAGCCTTTTCTGTTTGGGGGCAGTTGTTCCTATAAATTAAGTGCTTTCCTGACTGATATTTATAATCATCCATAGCATTAGCTACCAATCACCGTGTGCCCGGCTGAGAAACCCACCCTCTACCACACAGCTGAAGCAAGGATTGGAGCCTGGATCTGTCAGCCACTAATGCCTGTATTCTTTCTGTCACGCCTTTTGTATTAGTAAGTCTTTATTTTTAAATTGGACATTTGTCACACTTGAATTTCACCCATGAGCCATAGTAAGCTGATGTTTCTTTTGAGCAAAAAAAAGAAAAAATGTAGGGCTGTGCTTAGTAAATAGGGCTGCCCTGAGACACCAGGTCCTGTCTCTTCAGCATTAAGAGGATCAGTATTCTATTTGTGTGTGATTTTTAAGTGTAAGAGGTCATGAATGGGGGACCTGAGGAAGTTTGACTTTCCAGAAGTGAATTCCGGGAATCCTTCGAGGGCCGTGGGGCACTTACATCCATCAGATCCACAGTGCTTCTCACAATGCAGGGCACGCTCTGCTCACCACCACTTTCTTGGGAATGGCAGTTCCATCAACTTCATGTTGCTTCTTCCACACCTACCACCGCACCTGGCAAACGAACAAATAAATGCCTGTTCTTGAACAGATGGGTTGTGAGCAAGTTTCATTTATTCCACCAGCGTACTCTTTTCTTTCTCTCATCACTGTTCTATCAGTCTCTTGGAATATTTTGACATATTCTTAGCTTGGCAATTCTTACTTCCCCATTAGGTTGATTAAATGATGATATGCTTAGCACTTAGGGCCAGATTTGGGAAGTCTATATGACAAAGAAATGAGCTGCATCTGCCCTAGCTGACTCATAACATGTCTGCCATGAACCAAGCCCCAAATTACATGAAATGATGTAATCGGAGTTAATTCTCAAATATATTTTACTTCCCATAAAAGACTCTCATGACAGACACTCCTCATAGGTGGAAATCTACGTAACTTCAAAATACCCTCAAAATTAAAGGGAAACTTTTGTACAGTCAAATGACAAATGGTATTGCAAGATTTCACTCTTCTTCCAGTCTGCAGGGATGGGCCCAGGAAAGAATGCTGTGTGTCAGTTAGCAATCTGTTTCCAAAGTGACACATGGTTTTTCTGACAGGCTCTGTCATCTGGCTACTGGTGACAAGTTTTTTTTTAAGGAAGTTAAACTGTGACTTTCCATGCTTACTGGCCATTTGGAATTTGACAGTGAATTTGCTAATTTATTTTCCATATAAAACATTTATCCAGTCTTTATGAACCATGGACTTTGCCTCTATCAGACCAGCCCCTTTGGGGGATTAACAAACTAACAGCGATTTTTGGTAGATCCTTTCCACCTGCCAAGGTCTTGAAGTTTTCAGGGAACTTGACACGCCAGGTATCTATTCAGCCCTTTTCACCTTTGTGATTGCTCAAAAACAGTAAGTGGTGTTCCTACATTCAGCAAATATTTATTAGGAACCAGAAAGAATACAAAAGCAGTGGAGGAAAGAGGGCCTGCCCTGGTCATGAAGGGAAAAACAGTACAGGAGGAGCATGTGGAGAAAGCCTGGGTGATCCAGGAGGGCTCCCTGGCGAAGGTGGGTCAGGTTTCTTTGAGCCCTGGGAAGCTGCAAGATTTTAAAGACCAGTGGGGACTGATGACCAGAGGCCTAGAGCAATACATTTACTACAATTTTAAATTAAAGAGTGATGGCTTAGTAAGGAAACAGGCAACAACAAGGTGGAATAATATGATCTAAAAATAGATCCACAGCCTCAGTCAGAGACAGGAAAGGCCATTAAGTGACTTTAGCTGACACTTGCCTTGACTTCCCCAATTTCAACCATCTTACCTTTATTTCATTCTCAGTATTCTTTTGAAGGAGAACTTGTCAGAGACCTAAAGGGATTCCAGGTTCAAACCTGGATTTAGGCCAAGTGGGACCAACCCTGGCTCCACTGTTACCAGCTTGAGACAGATAAGCCATGGAAGGCTCAGCTCTCTGGTGTTTAAAATCAGGGTCATAACACTTACCTGGACAGATTGTTCAGAATACTTAATAAAATTGCATTTTATTTAATAACGAAATTGCAGCCACAATGGCATGGTTTGATTCCTCTAGTACAGGAAGTAGTGTCAGCTGTTTCTTTCAGTGAGGGTATGCAACAGGCATGTACTAAATGTTTACTGAATGAGTGACTGAACTAGTGAAATGAAGGTCCTTGCATTCCATTAAAAGCTACTAACAAGTAGATCAATGTGCCATTCACTTTCATATTCCAGTGACACTTGAGCTTGTTTTGAAGAACACCTGTGACAGAAAATGCTCTTATCTAACACTTGACCTCAAAGAAGTAAATAGTTCTGGTCTACTACCCAAACTGCCAAGCACTGCTGATGAGCATAAGAATCTAGAATGCAATAACTATATTGAAATAAGTATTTGGCTGCCAAATTCAAACCTGAAGAATTATAAGTTACTCCTTTTCTCCTCTCATTGGGTGTTTTTTTTTTTTTTAATGTATTAAATTTATTACAAAGTTGTTTCTGTTTTCTGTTTTGGTTTTTTGGTCGAGAGGCGTGTGGATCTTAGGTCCCTGACCAGGGATCAAACCCACACCCCCTGCATTGGTAAATGGTCTTTTGCCAGGGAAGACCCTCTCATAGGGTTTTTCTGGGTTTTTACAATAAATGGCTACTTCTCTCTTCACATAGGAAGATTAGGTGAGTTTTTTTTTTAAATATAAACAATCCATTGATTTAAAATAAATTGGCTTTCTTTAAAAGGAAGATATACCATCCACCAGAGGACACAGTTTCCAACTCCTATTTCTCAAAAAAGGGCTTTGTAAGCTGCTTTGATAGGTGAAAGTTGAGATTTTTAAGGAGACATTTCAAGCCTCAGGTATACAGTCAGCTCATTGACACATTTCAAGAAGAAAAGTACCTGTAGTGATGTCAAAATTGAAAAAGGAAAGCCAAATGATAAATAGATGGCAGAGTGCAGCGTATCAGAATGAGAGGGGGTGGGGTCAAAGACACTGACAGTGAACCCGTCTCAGTATGATTCCTTGGTATTTTGAACACAACCTGGGTCAAATTAACTTCATGGTTCAAGGATATCCTGTATTCTGAAGCTACTGTGCTTTGAACAATTTTGTAGCATCTGTTGGAAGTAAAATATAACCTGTACCAACTCACTTGAATTTTTTTTTTTAACTTTGCCTCAGCAAAGCCCTTCAGATGTTCTAAGAGTATGTAACCCATTGTTGAGGGCAGAGCTTTGATGAAAGCTGATGGTCTCCAAGAGAAATGTGAGGCCCCTGCTTCTGGCCACTTTTCTGGAAAGGAAGAGTGACTGAGCAAATGTTAATGGTGGCAATGAAGTCGATGGCCAGAACTGCCTGACGGCCCACCGAGTGCAGGCACTGCTCTAGAAACGTTTTATTTCCTGACTTCTTTTTATATTTAGATTTGTTCCCTGCATATTTGCAGGAAACAACAAGAAAAAACCAACCTTTCATGACGGCCACAGATACAGATTCTCCTGCATTAAAAAGAAAGAAGAGAGGGATTATAATTCATTCCTGGTGCTGGCCCTGGCTACAACCCAGCTGTTAGTGTTACTCTTCAGGACTCTGGAAAAGTGAGAATAATCCAGGGGTAAACCTTTACAAAACAGGGGCTTTGTGTGTGGTGGGGGCGGGGAGGGAGGGGGAATTTGGCAGGGAAGAGTAACATTTTCTAGTCAGGCCACCTCTTTCTACCCCAAGGGTGTGTACTTGGGCCCTGGTAACTACCTGTGAGCAGATTTGTTAAAAAAAAAAAAAAGAAGAAGAAGAAAGAAAGAAAAGAAAAATTTTAAATCTCTATGAATGAGTCTTAAAAGATTCAGTGTTGGGGGAGGGGAGAGAGGTTGCTTGCTAAAATGCACATATTTAAGGCATATAGGCAGAGATCATATTAAATTAGGAAAAATAACTCTGATATACATGGTATTTCCACCTCAGAAAGCCTTTATGATTAGGGGAGAACAGTCATGTGTAGTCCCCAGAGGCTGTCTGCCTACCTAGTAAGATTACAAAAAATTTTTATTTTCCATTTTGGGAAAGTACAGGTAGAAGGAAGTGAGGACTCAATCTGTGTTAACACTAGCTACTCTTTCAGATTGCTCATGTTAATCCAAACGAAATATTGCTTCTGTTCTTTGCTTTAAAATGTTTTTAGAACTAAAAAACATAAAAATCAGAGATGTCTATGCTGCTTTCTATTAAAATAAATATAGGTTTATTATTTTTAAAGAAAAACAGAGGCTATATAAGCTTACTTGTTACATGATTCTATTTAAGAACTTCTGACTTCAGGGACAGAAAATGCAGAAGTATGTTTCATTTCCCCCCGAAGCTTGAGCTTAATCTGTTAGAGTTGAGGAAGCTCACCCCTAATTAACTTGAAATGATCAACTTCAATTAGTTTTGATAAATAATACTGTATAATCAAATCACCACCACCACCAAATCAAGTCATCTGGCAGTGCTGCAAAATTGATCATTTAAATCATGGAATTATTCTCTTTAAATGTAGTCTACAAAAAAAAAAAATCACAAAATCAGCCACAGGCTTGGACTATATTTTAATCACCTCTGAAAGATGAGGATTCTTATGGATAAAATAAAAAAGATCATTCAAGTTCATTTAAAAAATTGACCTCTGTAAATAAATGGGCAAAGTATATTAACCACAATTTACATGCAAGAGGAAAGACAAATTAGCAAATGTTTCAAAAATATTTCTGCCCTCATTTTGTAATCAAAGAAATACACATTAAAACAACCCCACAGTCTGACTTTACACCTGCCCCGGAGCATCTTTTAAAGTAATTAACAACAACATCCAAGGTTAACAAGGTGAAGGTGAGGGTGGTTCTCTTTCTTTGCTGGAAGGATTATACACTCCTGCAACCCCTTCAGAGAGCAATACGACTGGGCCTAGGAAGAGCCCTAAGGATTCTTTTCTCCCCTGGAAGCTGATCAATAAAAGACTACAGATAGATGCCCGGCAGCCTGATTGTCACACAGTGACTGAGCGCCCATTGGAGGAGGGTGTCCCAAGCTGACTCTGAATCCTAGCTCAGCCCTTTCCTGTGTCTGCTGTCTCAGATTCCACGTCTGTGGAAGAAGATTAATATAACCTATCTTCCGAGGCTTCTGTAAGCCTGAAGTGATACCATATAAACTTTTTTTAAAGGATCATATATTTTATTTATTTGTTGGCCATGTTGTGAGGGATTCAGGATCTCAATTTCCAGTCTAGGAATCAAACTCGTGCCCCCTGCTGTGGAAGTCCTAACCACTGGACAGCCAGGGAAGTCCCTCATATTTGTTTTTAAAGTGCATATTTTCTTAGTATGAAGTCTATAGAAATCATGAGATGTTTATAAAATAATATATTAAATAATACATAAAATAATATTGTTTACTCTTATTGAAATTCTTCATGTGAATGCAGTGTTCAAAAATAAAAAAGATGTATAAGGGTAGGGTTATGGTTAACTAAACATGATTTTAATGTTGTCATGTTTCTATTTATAAAATTAAACTGTGTACTACAATCAGGGCACACAGGAGAACAATTCTACACTTTGGCATATTCTTAGAGCTTCGCTAGTGGCTCGGGCAGTAATCTGCCTGCAATGCAGGAGACCCAGGTTCGATCCCTGGGTCAGGAAGATCCCCTGGAGTAGGGAATGGCAAACCACTCCAGTCTTCTTGCCTGGAAAATCCCATGGACAGAGGAGCCTGGTGGGTTACCATCCATGGGGTCACAGAGTTGGATGTGACTGATGATTTAAGGGGCTTCCCTGGTGGCTCAGAGGTTAACGTGTCTGCCTGCAATGCAGGAGACCTGGGTTTGATCCCTGGGTCCGAAGATGACTTAACACTTTCACTTCACTTTCATTTTTAGCATATTAAACCAACCAAATGTACTTTGCAGAGAAGAAAAAATACTAAATCACTTTCTTAACCAGTCATTTACATCTACTTAGATCATAATATTTCCACTTTAAGAGAATTTCTGTATTTCTATTAAACTAGGACTTTAGAAGTTGACTCACTCTGGCATAGATACAGATAAGATTATTCAGAAGAAGAGAAAATCTTCAGAGGTATTCTGACTAAATACAGAGTCATAGAAAAGCTTTTGGAGTTATACATTGTTTGGAGTTATTAGTAACTTCTTGGTCTAATTAGTCTTTAAAAAATTTTATTATACTAATAGCCAAAAGCACGAGAATATGATACCACATGCTTTTTGGCAAATAAATATTCTGAGAATATTATTAGTTAATTAACCAGTCCCCCTGGATTTCAGCTTATTGATCTGTAAAAAGGAGCTGGTCATATCCATACATCAGGATAAATAAAACAACATATGTAAAGAATGTAGCACCATGTCTGGCACTCAGAAAACAGCTTTTCCTTATCTTCCCCAATCCTACCTATTCATTTTTTCTGAGAAAAGATAACATGCCCTATCTAACTCTATGTGAGAATAAATGAAATAATATGCCCCCAAAAAAGTGCTCTGAAAAATAAAGCACTCTAAAAACACAGAATACTTTATTTTTAAAAAATGTTTGTAAGATTAGGGAAAATACATGTGTCTAAAAATGTTTTGAACTACAGCAAAGCATTTAATAATCACTGAAACAATAGCTTGAAGGTCAAATAATTCTCTCTGAAAATCTTTCATTGGCATTGATAAAAAGCTGTGTATATTAATCTAAGCATTCCTTTTCATTCTCTTTTTATTCTTTTCAACGCATTATTTTATATTTGGTTTTATTCTGTTCACATCTCATTTCTCTGCTTTATTACATCGATTTCAGTTAGCTTTATCCCTGCTGCCGCTCTCATTTCCTCTGATTTAAGAGAAAGATAAATAAGAAGGCAGTGCTGTGACAAGCCAGACTGAAGCTTGAGGCAAAAGGAAATGTCAGTCATACTGTTTTTATTGAAAAATTTTATCATTTGTTCATTGTGGATTTTTTTGTGTTGATGTTGATTTTTTTTAAATATTGTGTTAAAATACTTATCTTGACCACTGAGTTTTTTGGCATCTCCTGAAATTCTGTGCACAAGGCACATAGCTCATTCACCTTGCCCTCATCCCAGGCCTATAAAAATGGCAGAGGGAGGTCAGAATCCTCGAAGTTGTCCAAATAGAATAGATGCAGTAGCCAAATGCATATACACAGGGGAACCTCACTTGATTCTTCAACTCAGGAAGAAACCTGCATGTGGACCATTCCACTTTCTGTCTTGCCAAAGAAGGGAAGAAAGAGCAAAAGAGAAAAAAGGTGTCTGAAATTTTTAAAAAACACACATCCCTTTCTAGAGAAATCCACTCCGACATCCTAAATTCAGTCTCTTGGCTGAATTTAGGATTTGGATTTGTTAGGACAGAAGAGGCAGAAAAGCATCTTTGTGCCACGCTGAGGGTTAGCTCATGAATGGAAGGGTTTCTAAACTTTGTCGGGAGAGGATGAGAACAATTTAGAGGAAATGCGTTGAAATGTGAACAAATAGTACAAGGTGTCATGAAGGGAAAACCCTGGGGAAAAGTGTCTGGGTAAGACTGCCTCCTTTTGACTGTGAAGCTGGCAGGCATGTTTACATTTTTCTCCTTCCAAGGGCACAAGAGGGCACAGTGAGTCACTGGTTCTATCTGGGGCAGCTGGCCCAGCCTGAGATCTTTCTAACAAGGGAGCCAGCCTTCCATTCCGTATTTCGAGATAAGGCCCCAAGTGCCAAGAGGAAATACCTAAAATGAGAGACTGTGTATGAATATGCTTTGTAGACTAAATACATGCAATTGTGTAAAAGGCACTGTCATCACTGACTCAAGGGACCGTGGATGTTGGATGGCTGGTAACATGTATTTTCTTTGCACACTTCGGCTCAGCTGGATTCGAACTCATTTGGGACATAGGTTACAAGAGGAACGAATAGCGGCAAATCATCGCATTCAACCACTTGCCACCTTCCTCAGCCTGGTGGCTCAGCCACAGGAATCTCAGCTCCAAGGGTGAAAGGGCAGGGAGGAAAGAGGAGAAAGAAAATTTTAAATGCATTCTTGCTAAGTGAGTGAAGAATTAACTTTCCAAATAGAGCCACTTGGCATTAGTGACCACAGCTTCGGTGAAACCAGCTAAACCTGTCTGAAGACTTGGCATTAATTCACAGGGGAACAAGATTTAGTCAGATCCCGACATCTTTTACCAACACTGTTACAGAACAACTCTGTGCCTCAGTTTTCTCACCTGTAAAGGGGGTAGAGCCATAGTCATGACTGTAGGGTTGTTGTGAAGGTGAAATGAGTCAGTACATGTTAAGTGCTTAATACAGTTGCCAAGTAATTTGACTCACTGCTTTGGTGAACAGCAGCTGAGTTGTAATTTTCATACATTTATAAGTAGTTTTACAAACATCTTCAAATGCTTCATTAACCTCAGCCCTATCCATCAAAAATTGCCATTTTCTTTCTTCCAATACACCTTCCTACCTCATGCCAGTATTCTTCATGTCACTGGACTGAGGACATGAGGAATCCTAAGTAGTAAATCTGAAAATCCAAGCAAAAAAGAGAAAGATTCAGTTCTTTTAGATCCCAGTCTCATTTTCTTGAAACCTAACCAGGTGAGAGGTGTAGATCAGATTGGCTCTTCAGGACTGGGAATGGTGGGTGTGCCCAGGTATATAAAACTCAGGAGACATTAAGGTCTGAGGTTGTTGAATGTCTAATGCTATTAAACATCACACCCTGCAGCTTCTGAGGAGGAAAAAAAGTCCCAGTCCTTGGCCTTCACTGATGAACAAGGCCAGCTGCTGGGCCTAGTGTCCACTGAGTCAAGCAAGTGTAGAGGGGAGGGAAGGGGAGAAAAGGGCCTGGGCAAAAACCCCTGTCTTTGTGAAAAGAGGCTTCTTACTTGGGGAACGTCCCCCAACTGGAAGGCCACATCCTGTGAAAGGCTGGGTTTCCCCTTGTCTTTGGCACCGGTGCCTGGTTCTTGTGAGGAGCTTGCTAGTTTCTCTACCTCTAAGATGGTGTGTTTGCCAAACAGAAGTGAAAGTGAAAGTTGCTCAGCCGTATCCGACTTTTTACAACCCCATGGACTGTATAGTCCATGGAATTCTCCAGGCCAGAATACTGGAGTGGGTTGCCATTCCCTTCTCCAGGGGATCTTCCTAACCCAGGAATCGAACTCAGGTCTCCCGCATTGCAGGCGGATTCTTTACCAGCTGAGCCACCAGGGAAGCCCAAGGATATACTGATATATTGAAGCCACATTGTGTTTGCCAAACAGGAGATGCAGTTCCAATTCCAGGATGAAATACTTGATTAGAGTTCACAGTGTCTATTGCTGACTTCAAAGTGACAGGTCTGGTAGCAAGAGCCCAAGGTCAGACTCACAAGAACCCGATTCTCTCCATGTGGCCATGGCCTAAGTGCTTAACATCTCTGGGCTTCAGTCTCTTTGTGAATACAAATAACAAGGAGTTGTTACAAGGAAGTGGCAAGAACATTATTGGATCTAAAGCCCTACAAAGAGGAAGGTGTTATATTGTGTCTCCTGTCAAAGCTCCAGGGGTTGAAGGAGGATCATGCCACAGAGCTCTTGCCTGGTCCAGTCTGGCACCTCAAAGTGGCTCAGCCGCTGGTGACAGATCCAGCAGCATTCCGGGCCCTACTCTAGTGTTGCATCACCCCAGGAGGAGCCGGGTAAGGCTGAGCTAGCACAATTCAAAAACTGCTTCCAGACTTGTACTGCCAGAGAGGACTTAGAGTTGTGGGTAGGGTTTCAGAGAGACAAGTTGGTACATGACTTTGATCTTTAGCAAGCTACAAAGTTTAACACAAAATACAAAAAGGGCAGATGTGTGAGGGGGGCAGGTAGGGGAGCAAGGGTGAGAGAGAAGAGAGATTCCATTAGCAAAGAACAATGTCCCAACAACCAACTAAGCCTGGTGAAACCCTTCTTGGTGGAGATGAAAGAGATTTCAAGACAATCAGAGAAACAGTGCTACTATCAGATTTCCAGATGCTTCCTGGGCTCTAGGGACAGGAGGCCCTTAACAGCTGCCCACCAGCCACCACTGCCTGTCTCCACCCACCACCGCAGAAAGAAGAGTTCAACAGAATGAATGTTACTCCTTGCAACCTCTAAGCCTGATTCTAAACAGGGAACTCAAGCCAAATTTCTCTTTAGAGAAGGCCAACTGCATGCTGTCTTCTTAGAGCTCTGTCTTTTTTAACTCGACACTGGCTGGGTGCAGGAATAATAATAAAAATCCATGCCAGTCCAGATGCCCACTGGTGCCCCCTCTCTTTGTCTGGCAGCTCAGGGCCCTCTCATCATTACCTCCTCCCCCAGGCTCACTCTCCCAAACAGGTGACCTGGGTGCCAGCTGGTGAAATCAGAGAGGGGAAAATGCAAAACCACAGTGTTAATGGTGCTAGCACTGATGCTGTGCCCTGACCACCAAAATTGGACCCTCCCCAACTCTGAGCCTCAGTTAACTAGTTGCTGTAGACTCTGGAGCCCATGTTTCTGCTACAGGAAACTAATTTGATCAGCAAAAACCCAATCTTGCCTCTGGAGTGACTTGGAGAAACTGCCTACTCTTCAAATAGACTTAGCATGCACAAGCATCCAAACTCTTATTATTTTTTATCATTGCAGTGGACACGAAACTTGGTGACAACCACAGGTCACCCTAACCGAATCAACACTTCCGGTTGAATAGTGAGCGTCTTTTAACTAGGCCTCCCCGATGGGTTTGCATTTTTAATTAAAATAAAATGGGTGCTAGCTTAACTGTTGCGGTTGTTTTAACCTAAATCCTTATTTTGCATTTCGAACTTTCCTCTTGATGCAATTTAAGTGGGAATGAACCGAGTAAATGACCATTAATAATTTTAAATGTTCATAAACTCGCTAGGAAGTGGACAGCACCTCTCTATCACGGGTAGCTCTTTGCTGGCACACAACTATTCGAATAAGCGGCAATGAGAAGACAAGAAACGAGGCAGCTCGTCTTGGCCTTCGATGGTGCCTGAGAAACCTCAATGACTGATTAGGTCGACGCGCAGATGGCCAGGCCTCCTCGAGCCTCCGACGGACCGGACCTCCTCGCGACAGGGTGTCGGGCCTTCACCGCTTTTCCGAGAGGAGCGCGGTAGACCTCCTCCCACGCCCCGGGCGCTTGGGTTCCGCAGGGCCTTCCCCGGCTGATGGTTCCCGCCCCTGGGGAATGAAGAGACCTTCTTTCGGCTCTGCCAGCCCTGGGAACACTCAGAGGAGGCGCAGACCTGAGTGTAGGGCTGCGCCGTCGAAGTCCGCGGGCCGGGAAGCGGGAGCTCTCACCCCGGGCCTTTTTCTGGCGACTCCCAGGGCCCAGCCACCCGCGAGCCCGCCGCCTGTAGGCCTGAGCATTGGGCGCAACCAGCTAGGGGCTGGACTTCCCGGGCTTCGCGCAGAAACCCCAGTTCTCAGCATCCGGGGCGCTCTGGGAGTGTGCACCGCACATGCACCAGTCCACGCACTCACCCCAACCTCCGACCCTGGGGAGCGCTCGCTGAGCCGAGGAGCAGTGGCTCCTCAGCAGGCCGGCACCGCTTCACCGCGCGTGCGGCTCCTTAGGGATACAGGGAGGAGCGCAGCGGGCTGGCGGGGCACCGGATGGCCGGGACTACGATCGGGAGCGCCCGGGACGCTGGGGCTGCTCTCCCGGGCGCCGCGGAGCCGAGCCCTTCCGCAGCCCGCAGGTCTCGCCCAGGACCTGGGCCGGGTGCCTTCGGGTCAAACCCGGAGCAGCTGCCCCCAGTTCTTTCAATCCCTCACACTGTTGCTTAAGCAGCAGGAGGTCGGGGGTGGGGTGAGGGGGGATAGAGGCCAAGTCCCCGGGTAGCAGGGAGACAAATAGGGCGCACTAGGCGGCCGGGGATGAGGCGAGCTAAGGGCCGTCAGCTCAAATCTCTCAGGGGTGATTTTAACACGCCGAGAGGCGCAGCATATGGTTTACGTGTTGGGCGGTGGATACAAAGAACGACTTTGCGCCGAGGGAGTCTCCTGACACCAAAACCTAGCATTCCCGACTTCGTGGGGCCTGAGTGGCAGGAGACTGGATTTTTGGTTGAGTTGCAATTAAAGAAAGATAATTATGCCCCTGCCTCTCAGCTTATTAATATTTATAGCCTGGAGCGACAAGACCTTCGCTCCCTGGAGGCGGATTTTTCAACCCCAGGCACGGAGCCCGGATGTCTCCGCAGACAGGGGCTTCGCCAGTGACCCAACAGGAGAAAGTGCGGTGTGTAAAACAGAGCTCGTCCGCTTTCTGCGTTTCTAATTAAGTAAACCGTGGAAGTTGAGCCTGGGTATGGATGCGCCCCGCCGGTACCGCTGCCGGTGCTTCCCGAAGCGGCCGGGCCAGCACCTCGCAACGCCTCCCGTCCAGCCCTCGGCCCGGCACCCGGCAGCGTGGGTTTCAGGAACCCAGTTATTGTTTCTATTAATTACGCAAACAATACCTCCCTGCAATAAGCTTCTAGCCACTGGGACAGCCAGGGTGTTAGGAACATGTTCCAATAACTAGAACTCGGGGTAAATGTCTTTTATGCTCTCTCCCTCTTCTCAGAGAGCCTGAGGGGCGAGTAGTAGTAGTCAACGCCACTTGGCTTTGGGATGGTTCTGCAAAAATGTCCACGTCGGGGTTCTGTCTGCATCTGTGGGGCGCCGCGCTGCGTTCCTCCTCCTGGCGTGGTCCTAGGGCGTCGGCGAAGCGAAAGAGGCTCTCTGCGCCCCGCGTCGCACCCCGGACCTGGGCGACGAGCCGGATTGGCGACGAAGCAAGGGCTGCGCGGGCCGATCCCGCAGGGGCCTCCACCCGGGGCGTCCGACTTGGCCAGCAGGCTGAAGCTTTTGCAAAGAGTCCTTCGCGCAGCATCTGATTTCTGCTTTCCCCGCAAGGCTGACGGGGACCTGGACGATGCGCGTCTATCCGCCGGGGTCGGGAGGAGGGGCGGCGTCCGCGCAGCCCATTCTCAGGTAATAAACGCTCGGTTCCGCCGGGGCGCCGCGGCGTTCCCATGGCAACGCAGCGCCTCGCAGATGCCCCGGAGTCCCGGCTGCAGGAGGCTGCGCTGCAAATGGAGCTCTTCGCTGTGGCCGCCGCGGCAGCCAGCCTCTTCCTGCTTCTGGTATTCCTCGTCTTCATCTCGGTCTACGTCGGCTCTGGGCCTCTCCACCAGTCTCTGTCCCAGAACTGTTAAATGCAAAAAGAAATCTGTCGTTGCAAGGGGTGCTCCTAATGGGGATGCACACCACAAAGGAAGGTACCTGCTACATCCTACGGGTACCGAAGCGGTCCCCGCCTCTGCACCCCGGCCCAGATGTGACACAAGACACGGCTTCACAGTTGATCGGCCCTGAGGGCTGGTTAGCACTGATATCAATCAATGAGGAAGGCTCACTGGGTATTAAAAGGGTGATCAACAGGCTATCATAATGATAAAGGATTGTAGCATAAAAACATATTTATCAGAGACGTGGATGCCATTGTAAGCGAGTTTTCTTCACACACCATCTCTCTATACACACACACTCACACCCGAGAAGAAAACGTTTTTGGCAGGCATGAAATGAATTTTTCTATTTACCCACATAAAGACTGTGTGTAACTCTTGAGTGGTGGAGTTAAACAGGACGGAACAGTGGCACTACATAATTTACAATGAGGAATCTGCTACTTCAGAAATAAAAGCTATACTAGTTATTCAGTCCATTGCTGTTTTTATGTGTACAACCTTTTTAATGGGTTAGCCCAGTTAAAAAATAATCATGGTAATGATGATAATCTTGTTTTATTACAGGAAAGTAAATATGATAGAAGGGTAATCTATTCAATGTTAATGTCCAGTAAATTAAAACACTTGCTTTTTGTGGCTAATTTACCCTTACTGCTTAAAATAATGTATACCAATGTTATTTTTGTTTTCTTGACATTCCAGCAGGGTCTTGGGTGACTGCCATATTATCCATTCCCTACCCCTTCTTATCCTGCTTTTTTCTATTTTTAAAATAAGTTTAAAAATTTTTAGAATAGTTTAGGCTTGTCAAAAAGTGGCAGAGCTTTCCTGTTCCCAGTCCGAGTTTCCCCTATCGTTAACATCTTGCATTAATGAGGTATTTTTGTCACAACTAATGACCAAAACTACTATATTGTTATAAACTAAACTACATACTTCATTGGAATATTATTCAAATTTTTTCTTTTTTCTGTTTTTAGATCTCATTCATGATATCACATTACATTTAATTCTCATGTCTCCTTAGGCAGTGACAGGTTGTCAGACTGTCCTTGTTTTTGATGACCTTGAGAGTTTGAGGATCTGTTTAAATTGTGGTATAATTTACAGATAGTGAAATGCAGAGACTCCAAGTTATAGTGCTATGAATTTTGATAACTGCATATACCTTATATAATCCACATTTGCATAGAAAACATCAGTCTTATATTTGAAATGTCACCAAAAAATGGTTTCAATGTATTTGTATAGCTTCTCCCACAAAGATACACAAATATACTAAAAATTTCCCCAAATATTTCAATTCCAACTTAATATTTAAAAGTTTTCAGTTCCAAAGGATACTAAAGAGTTATTAACCTACTGTTATCTTAATGAGCTATTGATCTCTTAGTTCAATAATCTTAATTGATGCTACTCATCATTCTTTATTCTAGAACATTTTCTTCTCTATGGAGAGTAGTCTAGGCATGCTCCGTAAGAAACCAGACAAATTGGGGGATGAGTCAATCTGAGGACGCTTACAGGGATGGCTTAGTAATTTTTAAAAGCAGATTCTTCATTTTTAAGTTCTTAATACTGAAGTAATGATTAATGCACTCATTCATGCACAGCTCTTGGGGGAACTGTTTTTAAATACATTTCAGCAATTTTGTCATAGCTCACTGATTCCCCTAATTATATTTAAAAAAATGCTTCACACTTCCTTAAGTCCTTATGAATTTGACACATGGTATAACCCTCAAATATATGTATTTTAAGTGATATGAAGTAACTTATAACTGGGAAAGGAAAGAAAGGTCTTATACCCTTGTGAACATGGATGCTATAACCCAGGATGTGTAACAGGTGTCATTTTTCCAAAAGCCTTAGCTCACTTCATGTCTCTGTGTCATATTTTGGTAATTCTCACAATATTTCAAACTTTTTCATGATTATATTTGTTATGATGATATGTGACCCATAATTTTTGATGTTTTACTACTATGAGCTGCTAGAGGCTCAGATGATGGTTAGCATTTTTTTAGCAATAAAGTACTTTTAACTAGGTGTGTACATTTTAAAAACATAATGCTATTGTATACTTACAGATTACAGTATAGTGTAAACATAATTTTTATATGCACTGGGAAAATGATAATGTGTATGACTCACTGGATCACATTATTTGCTCTATTACAGTGGTACAGAAATGAACCTGCAATATCTCTGAGGTACACCTGCAACAGAATCTTATTTCCTCTCATTTCTGTGGTATTTCATGCTGGCAGGTTTAGTGGATCATATTTTTATGGCTAGTAATATAGAGGAATAGACATCAGAGAATACGTAAAATTTAAAGGCCATGTTTCTCCTCATTACTATTCACTATTCACGCAGGACTATTTTTAAGAACCCCAGTAGGGTTGGCGCCCTGACCACATTTAGTTGAAGGTGGTCATGTCAGACGATGCTTCTGTCAGTAATTCCAGAAGCTGCCTTTCAGAAGCAATTTTTGGATATTATAGCTTTTAGAGTCAGGCCATTTTGTGTCAACACAATTTGGGCCCCATGTTACCTTTCCCAGTCTACAAGTAAAAACCAAGCCAACAAGGGCAGAAGACTGTTCAAAAGGTATGGGTAGCAGTAAGTACATGACAAAAGAAGATGCAAAGATCTGTGTAACTAGCATGAGTATATTTTCCACCCATGCTAAAGAAAAAAGTCTCAGTTCCCACCCAAACCAAGTAATATCAACAAATAACCTCCAGAAAAATAATTCTGGGGAGGAAGAGAATGAATTTTTTTAGAGAAGTAATGCCCTTTTAATGAAGCCTACCTTTATGTATAGCTAAGAAAAGACAATGTTAAACAAGTTAGTATCTGTGATATTTGATTATTTGCCTGAATTTGGATAAGTTGTGACTATCAGAAAGGATGTCAGAAACAGTCTGTGTTTTTCTACATGCTTACAAATTGTATTTCAGCAGCTGTCACTCATGGCTGAGTGTTTGGCTGAGCAGAACCATAGAATCCTGTGTGCACTGGGTCAGGCAGCAGTGACTAACAAACGTGGCCTCTGAGATTAGATAGCCAGGTCTATATCTAGTGCCACCACTGACCTGCAGGTGACCTTAAGCGTGTCACTTAACTGTGCCCTCAACTGTAAAATGGGATATTAATATCAACTTTATAGAATTGTTGTGAGGGTTAAATGACATATGAACATAACACTCAGAATAGGGAGCACGTAAGAATCATTTAATAGTGATAAATATTATCATTATTTTTACTGTTATTAATTTTTGAATAGCTGCCACAGCCAGGTAGTATACTGCAATTTTCAGTAATGTAAAAATCAGATATGTTAGTGCATGAAGCCTGAAGATCGAATCTCTAGGTTTGAGCCTGTTTGACCTATCTATTGTAATTAACAAGCTCTTATTTCTGGCCTATAATATTGATTGTCCTAAATGCTGTTGATTTTGCTGTGTTCTTTTTCATTATCACAAAAGAGATACAAATGAAAAGGAAATATAACTCCTGGCATGCCTTCCCCAAGCCCCAAGTGGATAAGCTGTGTGATCACACAGCAATCTGACACCATTCCCCCAGGAACACTGAAGAAAGGACACCTGCAAAGTCTCCCCCACTTTCTCAACAGTTTAATGAGGAATGACCATGTGTCAGCTCTGTTTGGAGCTGACTATTCATAAACAGATACAGTCCCCACCCTCAAGAAGCTTACAGTTCACTGGGGCAAGATACAAAAGTAAATATGCAATTAGCAGACAGGATGAGTGCCATGACAGAGGGGGGCACAAGTAGAGAATGAGCTTACCCGAGCCCAGACAGAGGGGCACAGGGAGGAAGGTCCAGGGAAGATACCTAATGTAGGTGTTGAGGAAAAATGTCACATTGATCCAGGTGAGTAATAAGGAATGCTGAGCTGAGAAGGATGGAGAGAAGGGATGAGGCTCCAGAGGAAGAAGAAACAAAGCCTGGCCATCAGTTGGATATGGGGAGTGAGGGAGAGCAGAGGGGAAAGGAAGACCCCAGTTTTCCATTTGGGGGACTGGATGGATGGTAGAGCTGTTGATCAAGGGTAACTCTGGAGAAAGAGCAGGTTTGAGGAGGAAGATGTCTTGTCTGATCTCAGGTACAAAAGTTTGAGGTGTCCAGGAGACATGAACTTGGAGATGTCAAGTCTACAGATGGATACCTGGGCAATACCTGACTTGGAAGCATGATGAAAGCATGATTTCCAGGTGTTCTAGAGTGTCCTATATGGTCATCCCTATAATCTTAACCCTCTTAGGTCAGGGAAATTTCCTGTAAAAAGTAGAGTTACAGTTTTCATCTATAGGAAAATAGCATTCACTCTGTAGAACATCACTTTTTAACTAAATTGAACACGTTTTCCAATCCTAAAACAAAGTATGTGCAGAATTATAGTTAGTTCCCTCATTTAGCATAAGATGTTTATTATAAAATGTCTCAAGGAGTTTTAAGAATTGTGAAAATGGATTACAGTAAACACATTTCACTCCTGCCAGTTTCTTTGCATATTCTAGAACACTAAGAGCCAAAGTACGAAGTTCTAATACCTGTGAACAAAGAAATCACTCTCGCTGACTCAGATGGCCTGATTAGGGTGGGTGTTGAGGGAGACAGGAACTCACAGCCTAGAACAGAGATGATGTGACATGGCAGGTGAGAGTTTGGGCATCAGAGTGGGAGGGGAAAGCTGAGTCCTGGCAGGCTTTACTATTTCCTAGCGGGCAAGGTCATACCTCCAAGCTTCAGTTTCTTTCTTTAAATATTGGATACAACATTAGTGCTTTTCTTACTTATTATGAAGATTCAACCAGGTAATCCATGTCATAGCCTTAGCACAAATACCTGCAACATAGAATGTCTCAATAAGTTTAGCTATTTATTATGGGTGACCCACTTAACTATCTTGGGGCCACATTTTATTTAGAATAAGTTGGTATCTCTTGAGTTATTTACTTCTCAAAGACTGGTTTCTTCCAACAGGCCATCTTAGGATTTGCTGTTTATTGTTCATAGAATTGTGCCTGCAGTTAAAATAAATGATACTAGAAGGAATGGCCTTACTGATTTCAGGGACTTTACTTTTACAACAATAAAGACAGATATAAAAGTTTTAGGCATCATTTCTTAGGTAAATTGAGACCATGCTCCACACTTCTCCTGAGCTCTCATGGCAACAGTAACAAAAGCCTTTTTCCCTGTTAGATGAAGATGATGCTTTCTGACTTTTGGTTTAGTTGACTTTTCCATCCACTCTCTCACCATCTCTGAAAAAGGCCTGAAGGTTGAACTCTGCAGACTGGAAAGTGAAGCCAGTGTTTGTGTCAGTGACTTGCTGTGGCACTGGGAGCTTTGGTTAAACACAAATATAAATGCTGCTTCTTTGAGCTCTGAAACTGACACACTACAACTCTGCTTCAAAAGAAAGCACAATTAACAATTTTGTTTAAGTTGGCATTTGGCAATAAGGACGTATGGCCAACATCCCTGCCAGCTCACGCCTAGGAGGGAAGACGTCTGGGAGCAAGGCCAGTGAGAGGCTGGACCTGGTGGGAGGACTACCACTCTGCATCGGAGGCCACGGCCTTTCCAGTGTGAGAAGGGCTCAGGAGAGCACTTTGGGTGCAGGGTCCAGGAGGAGTGTGGTTCTCAAGTTCAAGTGTTCTGTCCTCAAACTCTTTGGCAGCAATGCATCATGCAGGGTCTGTGAGGGTGCAGCAGACAAGCTTCCCCTCCTTCTCATATGAGACTGACACTGTGACTTCTACAGCTCCCAGCTTTTCTTGTAAACTCAGTATCCAAATCTTGTGTTGCCTGGTTATTGTCCTTGAGTTAAAAAAGAACTCCAGAGTAAACTGAGGGGTGTGAGGTTAGGAAGTAAAAGGTGTCGGAATCTGGCATAACATCCATGACTATTTTTGAGGCAGAAGAGTAAATATATAACAAATAAATATTTGTTGAGCACTGAATCACTGCCTAGATACATGTCTGTTATTTCCTAAGCATGATAATGTATGAAGATGCATATATTATCCCATTTTTGACAGGTCAAACTGAGTCACATCAAATTAAGCAAAAAAGTCACTCTGGGCTGGAATTTCAGATCCTTTAATAATGAGTTGTGTACACACACACACACACCACTCAGTATCAAGAATACCATTTACATGCCAATCAAAACTACAGTGAGGTACCATCTCACACCAGTCAGAATAGCCATCATCAAAAAGTTTACAAATAACAAATGCTGAAAGAGTGTGGAGAAAAGGGAATCCTCCTACGCTGCTGAAGGGAATGTAAATTGGTGCAGCCAGTACGGAAAAAACTAAAAATAGAATTGCCATATGATCCTGCAATCCAACTCCTGGGTATATATGCAGAGAAAACTATAATTCAAAGAGATACATGCACCCTCTATGTTTACAGCAGCACTACTCACAATAGCCACAAAAATGGAAGCAGCCTAAATGTCCATCAACAGATGAATGGATAAAAAAGATGTGGTTTCTATTCAATATATACAATGGAATACTGTTCAGTCATTGAAAAGAATGAACTTATGCCATTTGCAGCAACACAGATGCAACTAGAGATGATCACAGATGATCACAGATGAACTAGAGATTACTTACAAAGTGAAGTAAGTCAGAGAGAGAAAGACAAATGCCATATGATAGCGCTTATATGCAGAATCCAAAATATGACACAAATGAACATATCTATGAAACAAAATAGACTCCCAAACACAGAGAACAGACTTGTGGCTGCCAGGGGTTAGGGGGCTCGGGAAGGATGGAGTGGGAAGTTGGGTTACCAGGTGTAAGCTATTATATATGGAATGGATAAACAACAAAATCCTACTGTATAGCATAGAGAACTATATCCAGTATCCTACAATAAACCATAATGGAAAAAAAATTAGAAAAAATATATATGGGTATAACTGAAATCACTTTGTGATTTCAGAATCACAGCAGAAATCAACACACTGTAAATCAACTATACTTCAATAAAATAAATTGAAAAAATAAATTTAAAAATAATATCATTTATAGGATCTTTCTTGACAAAGATGCAGAAACTAGGTGATGGGTATCATATATACTAAATGTTAAATTGCATCCTGGTTTTATACTAAGCAAAAAGAGTAGAGCAAATTACCAGACTTCTTATTTTTCACACAATTGCTTGCCTAGGATTTTTTCTACTTCTTAGGAAACAGCTTGAACTATATAAGCTACACAATTACATTTTTTAAAAAATCATTTTCAGTATAATCCCAGCAACATCACATGAGACACTTTCAGGATTTGCTGTCACCTGGAATAAAATACAGACAGAAGCACAAGCTTGCGTGAGAAGGAGAAGTGCCAAGTCAATGCACAACTTTAGTATTGGTATTAGTCCACTGTATACAGAATTATATTTTTTAAACCAAAGCCTGGCATCTGATCTGGTAGAAACATATGAGAGTAACAGGGCAAATATTTAAAACCAGAACAGTCTCAGAAAGTTTGGATGGTTGTTTTACTGAATTATTAAGCATGAAGAAAGTATTTGGGGATAATTTGGACATGCCTGTACATTCTGTTACTATTGATTTTAATTGTACCTTTTCAGTTCTTGTTCTGTATACCTGCCTGTTTCTTAGAAACCTAAAATAACTATTAGTAGTGGCAATTCAACTTAAGAATCTTAAACCTTAAAATAGTAAATGTTAAACTTCAGATAACATACTGCTAGTTTTTCCCCAAGATACTCCAAAGACTATGTCTACAAAGGCACTGGAAAACTGTGTATTGAATAATGTCAATGTGGGCAGATGTAGTGGAAAATCAGATAGGAACATCTTTCCCTTCGATTTAAAAATCTGTATTTTCTCTGAATTATGTGGCTAATTTTATTTATTCTGAATTTCAGTTACTGCCAGATATGCCACTATTTGCTTGATTTGAGGGAAATATTAAAAGAACTCACAGAATCATAATACCTGAAAAAAATTATTTACTGAGTACTTAACTATGTGCAAGCTTTGGTACTCAGACACAGAAAAAGAACAAATAGCCAAATCACCTTATGGCAGATTAGTTACTGGCCTCAAGAAGTCTCTGAGAAAACAGAATAGTAGTAAGGGGATGGTGGCAATACAAGGTGGGACGGTTCTGACGTGCCAGGAGCTGAGGTCAGCAACTTGCCTTGGCCCTCTGAAGCACACCCAATAAGTGGCTGAATGACAGCAACCAGCATGGTGCCTGCCTCATTGCTCTGCTTCTCAGGGATCAAACCTTCCAAGAGTCTCCACTGAAGGATACTGCTCAGGAGTCAACAGAATATATGTCACAGTTGAAAATATACTTCGTGGGAATAAAGATAGGTAGTCATCTTCAGGATGAGTCTAAACTCACAGCAATCTGTTTCTGCTAAGTTCTTTTTTTTTTTTTTTACTGGAGTATAGTTGATTTCCATTGTTGTGTCAGCTTCAGGTATACAGCAAAGTGAATCAGCCTTGTTGTTATTCGGTGGCTAAGTTGAGTCCGACCCTTTGTGACCACACACACTGTAGTATGCCAGGCTCCTCTATCCTCCACTATCTCCCGGTGTGTGTGTGTGCACACGCACGCGTGCATGCGCACACATTCAGTCGTGTCTGATTCTTTGCGGCTAGATGGGCTAGAGCCCACCAGAGTGTGCTCAAATTCATGTCCAGAATCAGTTACATATATATATATATATATATATATATCATCCACTCTTTTTTAGGTTCTTTTCCCATGTAGGCCATTATAGAATACGGAGCAGAGTTGCCTGTGCTATACTGTAGGTCCTTACCAGCCATCTACTTCATATACAGTGGTGTGTATATGTTAATCCCAATACTCAATAAGGTTTTAATGTCAAGTCTTAATAGAAGATATGGGAGTGCAAAGCACAGGAAAGCAGGCACTGGACAAGCTACAAACTGTAAGCTAAATATGCATTCTTTGAATTAAAAATGAGTATTTGCTCATTTACATATTCCAAGTGTTTGATATTAGCCAAGTTACTAACCACTCTGTGCCTCTTTTTCCTCATCTTCAAAGTGGGATATTGTTAATATCTACCTCACAGGGTTACTGTGAGGATTAAATGAGATAATTCATGTAAAGGACTTGGAACATTGCCTGCTACATAGTGCTATTATATTTTAAGCCAAAATAAAAACAGTGGCTGAAGTAGAGATGTTAATAAAAGGGAATAGATGCAATTTAAACCATTTGATTTGGGAGAAAGGCAGAATTTGTGTTCTAAGTTTCATTTTTATCTTTTACTTATTATTCATGTAAGAATTACTTACTTATTATTATTCATGTGAGAATCCTGGTGGTCCCACAGTTAAGAATCCTCGCTTCCACTGCAGACGGGTCTGGTTCAACTCCTAGTCAAGGAGCTAAGATCTAGCATATCTCACAGTGTGGTCAAAAAAAAAAAAGGGGTCCTTGCCTCTTAGAGATTCAAACTGAGGTATTAGTGGATGAAATGATATGATAGCTGGGATTTGCTTAAAAAATAAGACAGTGGGTTACGGCTGGAGAAGGAAGGAGGATAGAAAGGAAACAAGATTGGCCATATGTTAATGGCTATTAAAGATGGCAATAAACATGGAAAGCTTCATTACACTTACCTCTACTCCTGTATATGTTCAAACCAATACTAAATTTTTTAAAATAATAAAGTCAGTAGCTACTATCTGCTGTTATGTATAAATTCTCTGGTGGAGACTGAATGTTCAATTTTTCTTTTCAAACTAGGCAAGCATGAATTTATGTCAACCTGATGCAGGAATCATGTTGCTACGGCAACTCTTCATCACATTAAATGATCGTAGAGTCAAAATGGCAGCAGTCTTTCTCCAGGGGATGATCTGAGTATTGGAGAAAGAAAGCCATTCCAAAGACCCCTCCCAGCCACCCCCATACCTTCAAAGAGCCTCCATCTCCCACCTACCATAAGGGATTGAAGAGTATAGATATCAACTGAGTTGTGAGTCCAGAAAATTAGATGATGAGGAGTCCCTGGTGCAGACTCTTAGAAGAAGTCACCTAAATTCTCAGTCTGTCAACTGGATTTCACGTGAAGTAATTCAGGTGAAAGTGAAAGTGAAGTCGCTCACTTGTGTCCGACTTTTGCAACGCCATGGACTGTAGCCTACCAGGCTCCTCTGTCCATGGGATTTTCCAGGCAAGAGTATTGGAGTGGGTTGCCATTTCCTTCTCCAGGGGATCTTCCCAACCCAGGGATCGAATCCAGATCTTCTTCATTGTAGGCAGATGCTTTACCATCTGAGCCACCAGGGAGATCGTTCAGGTGAGGGCTGCCAGTTGACAAGCAATAAGCTCTTTGTAAGAAAACAGACCATCAGTTTCTTCCCTTTATGCCCTTTTTCAACATGTGCAACTGGGTCAATAAGAAACAAAGCCCAATCCCAGCTTCCTGCAGGTGGGACTCTTTCCACAAAGGCCCACCATGCACTTTTAGAATCACAAGGAAACCATCAGGTGGCCAGGATCTGTGGACATCATTAAGTCCATGGCCCTGCCCTCAGAAGACTTTCTCTATGACATTCCATATGTGACCTGAACAGCCACATGAAGACAGAGGGACCCCAGGTAAGCAGCAGGAGGGTTCATTCCATGACACAGAACAGGCCATCTCAGCTTTGCTCCTTGGAGAGATTGGCTATGGTCCCCACCTTTCAATCTGTTTGCAAGAAACCATGGGCAAGTTGTATTACCTCTGTGTGTACATTTTCTCACTGTGTTTTCCTCAAGGTTGTGATGAGAAGGAAATAAGACAAAATATGAAGAAAAGCCCCAAAGAATATATGGATCATTGCTACTCACGAGCTGCTGCTACTGCTGCTAAGTCACTTCAGTCGTGTCCGACTCTGTGCGACCCCATAGACGGCAGCCCACCAGGCTCCCCTGTCCCTGGGATTCTCCAGGTAAGAACACTGGAGTGGGTTGCCATTTCCTTCTCCAATGCATGAAAGTGAAAAGTGAAAGGGAAGTCGCTCAGTCATGTCCAACTCTTTGCGACCCCATGGACTGCAGCCCACCAGGCTCCTCCATCCATGGGACTTTCCAGGCAAGAGTACTGGAGTGGGATGCCATTGCCTTCTCCGGCTACTCATGAGAAGGTGAAGGTGAAGGTGAAGTCGCTCAGTCGTGTCCGACTCTTTGCGACCCCATGGACTGTAACCTACTAGGCTTCTCCGTCCATGGGATTCTCCAGGCAACAATACTGGAGTGGATTGCCATTTCCTTCTCCCGGGGATCTTCCCGACCCAGGGATCGAACCCGGGTCTCCCGCATTGGAGGCAGACGCTTTAACCTCCGAGCCACCAGGGAATAGGGGGGAATTATAAAGCCACTTAAATCATTGTTTTTTCCCCCTTCTCTTCTTCCTCCCCTCTCTCCTTCCTTTCTCCCTTTCTTTCTGTCTTAAAAATTCTAAAATCTCAGACTGAGATTTCCAGCATGTTCCATTTCCATTTCTAGCAGTTTCCTCACATTTTTAACAATTAGTTTAAGTTCCTGGGTGTTAATAAGCACCTAATACATGGCACACTAGTCTTTGAATTCAATCATCCATCAAATTCCCTGCTAGGGCCTCTCACACTAACTCACAGTGCTGTCTTTCTCCTTCAATTTCCCTCCAGCCAATCAAATCCAATACTTTGTCATCCATGCTATTATGCTGCATCTCTGAAAATTGCCTACACTGTACAACGTGGAAAGCTAGTTACCTGGAATTTCATCTATTAACAATCAAGAAATCATCTTTATAATAGAAGTGATGAAATGTTTATTTTGGCTGAGTCAACATGGAGGATTTGTTTTTTGTTTTTTTTCATGTTTTCCCAACACTTGGTGCTGGCTGCAAGAAACCTCCCACATCCTGCTTGGCATCAGGGATTCAAAACATTTTTAAAGTGATGGAACGTCTGTGCTGGTGTGTATTTTAATATTGCTCCATGGTTTTGAACAGGCTGTTTTTCAACAGGCTGCTTCTGTTCTCTGTTTTTTAATTATTATTATTATTTCAGGTAGAAACGCTGACAAGTGCAAACAGTCTTCATTCAAAGCTCTTTATTTTTTTCACTCTTGAAAATGGTCCTTCCCAATCCTGTCTTTGGTTTTCAGAATGCATGATGCTTGTCAGGCCTTTGAATGGTGTGTTAATTATAAATTGATTGAGCATGTCTTCATTTAGTTACCACAGCATGCTGGCTGTGGGGAGGGAGGCACGTTCTCCTGAGAGCTCCCCGTGGGGCAGAGACCCCTGAGCAGAGACAGGCTGAGCCCTGAAATGCAGCACACACAGCAGGGAGCCTGCAGGAGGGAGAATGTGGACCAGAGTCTCCAGTGAATCCAAAGGGCAACAGGGATCCACTTTAAGTCCTAAAGCAGTGACATGAGAGCCTGTTGAGAGCCATCATCTTGTGGTCTCCTTGTGACTTAGGTTAAGTCTATAACAATCCAATCAGATCATAAAGTAATCTGCTTGATGAACGGGCAGTCAAATGGCAAATAATGGTCTAGATAGGGCTCACATCTAAATCTAAGATGTGTCAGTATTAGACAAAGGAACTAACACACTGTGAACACACTCAAACCAATTATTTAAAAAAAGCAGTGGAACACCTCCCTCATTTCTAGGAAAACTATATCAAGGATTTGTTGAGGAGAGGGTCATCTGGAATTAAAGAACTTTGTGAAGAAGATCACTGACTCTTAGGCATATTTGCCATCATCATGGAAAACAGACAAAACTCTGAAATTCATGCAACACTTTGCAAAATCCTGTACAAAGAAGAGGAAGTCTTCACAAAAGAAGTTTGAACTCCAACTCACAAAATACCTACAGAGGTGTGAAAAAGATATAAGACCCATCATCCAGACTATTCACGCACTGCAAATGTAGGTCTTACATCCCAGACCCACCAGTTTGGGAGTAAAAGTGTGTCCAATCAACAGTCTAAACCTCCTATTTCTCCAGACACAGTATCACTTGCTCAGCAGGGGCCCAGTCTTCCCCTCAGATCCCTAGAATCCCTGCAAATGTTTTCCAGACTTTGGGGTGGGGGAGGGATTGTTGGGGGGAATGGGAGTTGCCTCTCTAGGTTGCCATGTCAGTTGTACAATTGTCCTTCTCTTCTGCCTTCATGGCAGCTGTGGTGCATGGCTGGCGTGTAGGAAGCTGGGAGCTACAGGGCCGGCTCAGTCCACAAGTGGCTCCCTGAAGCTCTGTGTTAAGTTTGCCTCCCGCTTCATGACTGCTGACATTGCCTTATTTGCTCTCTGTATTCTGTGGAAATTTCAGTGAAATAGTTCTTCATTTTAATCCCCTCCTATCATCCACTGTAGGGATTCTAAGGTGGCTCCATGGTAAAGAATCCATTGCCAGTGCTGGAGATGCAGGAGGCTCAGGTTTGATCCCTGGGTCAGGAAGATCCCTTTGGGGAGGAAATGCCAACCCACTCCAGTATTCTTTTTTTTTTTTTTGACGTTCCTACACTAGTTTTATTTTAAACACAAATAAGTATTTATCTTGCTGTAATAGCAAACTGTTCAAATAATGGTGAACATGAATCACTGACTAACACAAGGCTTTAAATATGAAACAAAAATTTTTTTTTTAAAGCAAAAGAATAAAGGTTATATACAAAAGGGACCTGGAATCTATAAGCCGATTCCAAAAATGCAATGAGTAGAAAATCTGTGGTGAAACCAGAACATTTCACCCCTGCTTTGGAGAAGGGCTATTAGACAACATTCAGTCAGCTGAAGATGGACTGGTAGATAAGTATCTATACATAAATTTCAAGTCATTTTTGCTTGTGTAGAATCATCCAGATCTTCCCAAGACTGAATTGGGCAGTCCTGTGGCTTTCTTCCTTTTCACGCTCCCAACAAGGCTACATGAGGTTCAACTCTTGATGAGCCACTTACAACAGCAGTTCCTTAGGAGCCAACATGACAGGTGGGTCAGATTTCCGTTTGAGAAACAAAACTGGCCACCTACAGCAAAGTATCAAAACAGGTAGATCCTTTCCTCTTCCTGTGATTATGTATGTACAATATGTCTCCTTTCAAGACTATTATCCCCATCTACTTGTTCCTTCACAAGTCTAAACCTTGAGGTGATATGAAGGAGATGAACATCAAGAAAAGATAATTCAATTCAGAAATGAAGAAAACCAGAGGCATACAATACACCCCCAGAGCATCTCGGTAACTCCTGCTACAGTACAATTCTGGGTAATGCTGTAGTCCATGGATAAATAATGACAGCTTGAGTGAGCTCGTTCTTCCCCCTCAGGTGGGTAAAGGGCACCAAAAAAATACTGGGCAAGAGGCCCACTCCAGTATTCTTGCCTGGAAATCCCACGAACATATGAGCCTGGCAGACTACAGTACATGGAGTAGCAAAGAGTTTGACATGATTGAGAGACTGGCCACACATCATCCACTGTAATTTTTATAAGCAAGTGTTCTGATGCCAGACAGACTTGGAATTTGGGCCCCAGACACCCTTCTCTCTCTTTTCGTGGTCTAGAGCAAGACCACTGTAGACCGCAAGAGTGGCCACTGAGCCTCAGTTTTTCCAGCTGTAAAATGGGGATGATCATAATAGTGCCTCTGTAACTGGGATTTCCTCAAGGCTAAACTAATCGATCCGCGTAAAATGCTAATTCTGTGCCTGATCCTGATCAGGCTCTCAGTAAACATGACCTGTTTCTGTCCATGTTGCTATAGCTGCTATTGCTATAGCTGTTGTTCAGACGACAGTCTTCTTCATGCAGGCATTCGACCATCAGTCCAGGGGGACAGGAAGGGAATGATTTGCATCGCCCACACTATGTTATTGGAAAAACCCAGCCCCATAAAGCACCCAGCAGAGTGCCTGGCATGTGGCATCTGCTCAGCAAGGCTGATTTCCCCTCTGGAAATGGTCCTTCCTTTCTTTTCACATGTATCTGTCACCAGTGGTCTGAAGGGCACAGTTGAATATATATTCTCTCCTTATATATTTTTTCTTTCTTTCTTCTTATTCTTTTTCTTAAAAAAGCTTTTTGAAAAGCATTCAAAAGATCTATGTTGTCATTGTTGAACTTCTGTGTCCCCAGAGCACCTAATTTGCTCTTGGAGAGCCCCACCTGACCTGGAAACAGACCTGCTCAGTGATGTGGGAGCCCCCACCCTCTGGCTCTACCACAGCCCCAACAGTGGCTACATAGGCCTGCTCCAGGCTCTCTGCTCCCCACCAATGCAACAAGCCCCAGCTTGTCAAGAGTCTTCATAACACTGAAAGGAGTGCTCAGACTTTTAAAAAATACTCCCCCCACCCAGGTCCAACAGTCTTCAACATGGGCCTGCTGTAAGAACCCCATGCCTGATTAAAATGCCATGAGCCATGGCATTTGGCTGGAACATCATCAGCAATCAAGGATAATATTTGTTCTGCCTGCTGATCAGGTGCTCTGAACTTCAAAAGTGGAAAACCAATTGATGATTGCTTCTTTCTTCTGTGATTGGGGATACTAAAAAATATTTGGTGGTAAGAGGTTGGATGCCTCTGCTCTAGTCAATTTTATTTTATTGATTTTCATGAAAATTACACCAGAGGGAGTAAAACAGGGCATACAAGAACATGAGAATATTATGAGTCTTAAAGGACAATGCCTGGTTTGCCTGAATCCCAAAAAGCTAGTTTATTTTAGGCTGGAGGCCCCAGGGCACCCGTGCTTAGCTTCTTGGGGGGAGATGCACTGCTGCCTTCCGAGAGCAGCAAGCCCCAAAGTCCTTTTTAGATATCTGACCAGCGAGATGGTGGAAGGCAGAAACACCTGAATGGACATTCCCCCGCTCTGTTCCACTGCCCACTAAACCCAGGTCCCTCCTGCCTTACTCTTGCCTGCCAGCCAACTTCTCTATGCCTGGCCAGTTATGCTCTCCTGCCCCAGAACCCTGTGGGGAGCAGGTAGGGACCAGACTCCTCATCCCTCCCTAAACCATAGAGGAGGGCATAGGATAAGCTATTCTGACCGCCCTGGAACCTTCGGTTAAAAAAACTTCTTTCCTTACCGATTCATATTTTTTCTATGATGACTCTGATCACACTGATGAGCCTTAGAATTAATACCATGGTCAAACCATGGAAGCGGTGAGTAGTCTGGAGGAACTATTTCACTGTTGGGGCAAGGTGATAGCTATTTTTAATTTTGTGCTCTTAGGCCTCATTATTGCTCATTCTCCTAGTACTTTATTCTTTGGATTGGTCATATTAATAAATAAAGCATGTATAGGGAGAGATCTCTCCTAAAAGATGAGTTCATTCATCTTTGAAAGCGTGTAGTATTTTAAGTGTCTACTTGGGAAAATGCTGAGGTGGCATTAATAGACAACAGTGTTTTAATTATGAATCTGATATATTTGTATTACAAAACCTGGAATTTCAACAGTAAAGCACTGTGATTATATGAAGCATTTTAAGAAACTGCTGAATATACTCATGAACCACATTAAGATTCAATTTCAGCTCTCGTTAGCAATACCAAATAACATTGAGTACACTGGTTATTTTAAGTGTATTTGATGTAAAGTGATTTTGTATTGTCAGAAAGAATATTGAGGAATGTTCTATAGTCGCTATCTCCCTGGCTCCTGACCTATATGTGTCTAATCATGAAAGGTTTATACAGCATTTTATTTTTACTATGTGTTACCTTGAATTACAGTAAATACTTGCTATATTTTGCTTCCCACCAACCTTGGACTTGTCTGATCAACATGAACCAGGGGCCATTTGGGATAAACACTGAGTACCAAGCTCAGGGCAGAGCTTGGGAGACCCAGGTGAGATCCCAAGAGCAGGCTCCAGAGGCAGCTGCACCACTTCCCAGTCCCTTCTCTCCCATGGTTGCTGGTTCTGCAATTATCAAGGTCAGTGACCTTGCATTTAAGTCACAAATGTGAATTTATCATGCAATATGAGTTAAGACTTTTCAAACCTAACTTTATTCCACTTTTGGCTGGATGACCAAGTACTAACTGCAAGTTTCCCTGGGACCTGAAGCAAGAAATCTGGCTATCTGAAAACAACTACCACATGATCCTGCAGTCCCACTCCTGGGCACATACCAGAGAAAATAATAATTCAGAAGGATACATGCAGACTTTCCTGGTGGTACAATGGGTAGGAATCTGCCTCCCAAAATAGGGGAAATGGGTTCAATCCCTTGTCCGGGAAGATTCCACATGCCACTGTGTGCTGTGTGTTTAGTTGCTCAGTCATGTCTGACTCTGCGACCCCATGGACCATAGCCCACCAGGCTCCTCTGTCCATTGGGATTCTCCAGGCAAGAATACTGGAGTGAGTTGCCATGTCCTCCTCCAGGCGATCTTCCCAACCTGGAATCAAACCCAGGTCTCCCGCATTACAGGCGGATTCTTCACTGTCTGAGCCACCAAACCCATGCGCCACAATTACTAAAGGCCATGTATCTAGAGCCTGAGAGCCACAACTACTGAACTCATGCTCCAGAACAAGAGAAGCTGGTACATACATCGCAACTAGAGTATAGCCTCCCCACTCCCGCTACTACCCCCCACCCCGCTTGCTGCAACCAGAGAAAGCCAGGTGCTGCAACAAAGATCCAGCAAAACAAAAAATAAAATAAATTAATTGTAATATATATATATATATATATGTATACATGTACCCCTATGTCCACAGCAGCACTATTCACAATAGCTAAGACATGGAAGCAACCTATATGTCCCTCGACAGAGGCATAGATAAAGAAGATGTGGTACATATATACNAATAAAATAAATTAATTGTTATATATATATATATATATATATATGTATACATGTACCCCTATGTCCACAGCAGCACTATTCACAATAGCTAAGACATGGAAGCAACCTATATGTCCCTCGACAGAGGCATAGATAAAGAAGATGTGGTACATATATACAGTGGAACATAACTCAGCTCTGAATGTGTATGTGTGTGTGTGTGTGTTAGTCGCTCAGTTGTGTCCAACTCTTTGTGACTCCATAGACTGTAGCCCATCAGGCTCCTCTGTCCATGGAATTCTCTAGGCAAGAATACTGGAGTGGGTTGCCATGCCCTTTTCCATGGAATCTGAGCCACAAGGGAGGCCCCATTCAGCCATAAAAAGAATAAAAGAATGCCATTTGCAGCAACATGGGTGGAACTAGAGATTATCATACTAAGTGAAATAAGTCAGACAGAGAAAGAAAAGTATCATTTATCATTTATATGTGGAATCAAAAAAAAATTATATGAATGAACTTATTTGCAAAACAGAAACAGACTCACGTAGAACACAAACTGAAGGTTACCAAAGGGGAAAGGTTGGGGGAGAAGGGATAGATTAGAAGTTGGGATCAACATACACCCATTACTATGTATAAAGTAGGTAACCAACAAAGACCTACTATATAGCACAAGGAACTCTACTAAATAATCTATAACAATCTATATGGGGAAAGAATCTGAAAAAGAATGGACAGATGCATATGTATAACTGAATCACTTTGCTGTACACCTGAAGCTAACACAAAATTGTAAGTCAACTATACTCCAATTAAAAAAAAAAAGATCTGGCTATCTGTCACATTTAGGTTTGCTCATGAAATATATTTCAACACATACACATGTTTAGTAAATACAACAATCACATCCTTCCTAAGAGCTTTCCTCTTCTTAAGTACCTGGATGAACATGCAAAACATGAAAGCACAGGAGAAATTTGAACAGAAGGCAAGACCTTAAAAGATGAACATATAGCACAGAAAACACTTACCAAGGAGGACTGGGGGATGCACTGACATGGGGAAGAGAGAAGCATTTTCTGGGCAGGAGAACAGCACATGCAAAGGCCTGGAGGCAGGATGCATGAGAGGGCAGACTGGGATGATGGAAGCAGAGCAATGTGGGGGCAGAGGCCAGGCTGGGCCCAGTTGGAAACTGCCCTAAATTTCAGGGCTTTTCTGAAGGCCCTGAGCAACCACTGAAAGAAGAAGGTGGAAGTTGTTTCCAAAAATACATATTATATATAGTTTTGGGGTTTTTTAAAAAAACATAATTGCCATTGTCTATACTCTGTGTTATTGCTTGCTTTTTCACTTACCTGTATATCATAAATATTTTCTTTGTAAAAATAATTATTTATTTATTTACCAAGGTGCCAACCCTGTGGCTCAGACAGAGAGTAAAGAATCTATCTGTATTGTAGAGACCTAGGTTTGATCTCTGGGTTGGGAAGATCTCCTAAAGATGGGAATGGCAACCCACTCCAGTATTCTTGCCTGGAAAATCCTATGGATAGAGGAGCCTGGCAGGCTATAGTCCATGGGGTGCAACGAGTTGGACACAACTGAGAGACTAACTACACTTTCATTTATTTACTTATGCAACTGCTCCAGCTCTTAGTTGCGTGTGGGATCTTTTAGCTGTGGCATGTAGGATTTTCAGTTGTGGCATGCAAACTCCTAGCTGCAGTATGTGGAATCCAGTTCCCTGACCAGGGATCGAACACTGCCCTTCCCACCCCCGCCATATTGGGAGCATGGAGTCTTGGCCACTGGACCATCAGGGAAGTCTCCATAAATATTTTTAATGTTCTTTATTACAGCCACTTTTCATTACAATTTTGTTGTTCAATTGCTCAGTCTTGTCCAACTCTGTGCGACCCCATGGACTGCAGGACACCAGGCTTCCCTGTCCTTCATCTCCCAGAGTTTGCTCAAACCCATGTCCATTGAGTTGGTGATACCATCCATTCAGTTCATTTCAGTTCATTTCAGTTGCTCAGTTGTGTCCGATTCTTTGCGATCCCATGAACCGCAGCGCGCCAGGCCTCCTTCTCTATCACCAACTCCTGGAGTTCACTCAAACTCATGTCCATCAAGTTGGTGATGCCATCCAGCCATCTCATCCTCTGTCGTCCCCTTCTCCTCCTGCCCCCAATCCCTCCCTGCATCAGAGTCTTTTCCAGTGAGTCAGTTCTTCGCATGAGGTGGCCAAAGTACTGGAGTTTCAGCTTTAGCATCAGTCCTTCCAATGAACACCCAGGACTGATCTCCTTTAGAATGGACTGGTTGGATCTCCTTGCAGTCCAAGGGACTCTCAAGAGTCTTCTCCAACACCACAGTTCAAAAGCATCAATTCTTCGGTGCTCAGCCTTCTTCACAGTCCAACTCTCACATCCATACATGACCACTAGAGAAGAGAAGGGATGTAGAAAGGCTATAACTGGACCAGGGTAACCAGCATGGTAGTGATTTACAGATACTGCAGAGGAACTTATGTATGAAAACTCTGAACATAGTAACACCGTAATTTTTTGGTACTTGTGGATAATAAAGGCTTAAAAGCCACATCATGATTGCTTTGGCCTTGTTATAGCTTAGGGTTTCTTCATCCTCACAGCATGACCGGGCGCTTCTAACACATCTTAGGACAGATTGAAAAGGTTGAGAGTGGAGGGGTGTGCAGTTCCCAGGCTCAGTCAAGGAAGATGGATGATGTGACACCTCGGAGATTGCAGAGCGGACGAGCAGAGCTTAAGAGGAAGAATCCAGGTAGACAGTTACAGTGTTGGAGTTTGACCCATGATTTGTGGAGCTTAAGCCACATGTAGGATACAGGGGTAAGCCGTGGGGACCCCTGAGGGCACAACAGCCACAACAGACAGATCTCAGGGAAAGTGGCTCAGATGGGCACTACCACCAAGGCTCAACCTTACCTCAGAGCCGAGTTCTTTCTCTCTCATTAGGAGTATGCATAGGGGCACTGACCAGTGGGAAGCAAATTACCTTGTTGTTGTTTTTTTTTTGGCCACATGGCATATGGGATCTTCCTGGACCAGGTATTGAACTCATGTCCCCTGTGTTGGAAGCGCAGAATCTTAGCCACTGGACCACCAGGGAAGTCCCAGAAATTACCTTGCTATGATGCACTGGGCTTGGGTCCAAACACTGCTGGAGATAATTCTTTTAAGAGAGTCAGGATTAGTCAGGCATCCCCCGCCCCAAAGCAGTTGTCTCTGTGCCCACTTCCATTCTCTGCTAGCAAAAAAGGGACCACCCTCTAGACTGACTACCAGACTCTCCTCTGAGGAGAAGAGGATGGGAAACAGAGAGGCCATGCTCGCTTAGGAAATGAGGCCCAGCAGGGAAACTGAGGCCTGGGAAACTCTTGTCCAGTAAGACAATGGTGCCAAAAAAACTCAGCCTCTGTGCTCAGATGCCGAATTGAATTTTAAAGACAGGGTTTTGGGTGATGTGGAAAAGAATAGCTTTATTGCTTTGCCAGGCAAAGGGGGACACAGTAGGCTCGTGGCTCCAAAACTGTGTGTCCCAACCTGGGAGGGCTTGGTGAAGAGTTTTATAGCGATGGTTCAAGGGTAGGCTTGCTAATAAGATGAGGGTGTGTGCAGGACTTGCTCTCCTTTGCCCTCCAGTGGTCTCCTGATAAGCTTCTTGAGGTTATCAAACTCTGATCTTCTCTGGAATGAAGATCATTTTTGCATTTGTTGGCAGTTTTAGTTCTGTAAGTTCAGTGCAGTGCAGTCACTTAGTCGTGTCCTACTCTTTGCCACCCTATGGACGGCAGCACGCCAGGCTTCTGGAGCTCGCTCAAACCCAAGGCCATCAAGTCAGTGATGCCATCCAACCATCTCATCCTCCGTCATCCCCTTCCACTCCCAACTCCAATCTTTCCCAGCATCAGGATCTTGCCCAATGAGTCACTTCTTCACATCAGGTGGCCAAAATATTGGAGTTTCCGTTTCCACATCAGTCCTTTCAATGAATATTCAGGAATGATTTCCTTTACGATTAACTGGTTGGATCTCCTTGCAGGCCAAGGGACTCTCAAGAGTCTTCTCCAACACCACAGTTTAAAAGCATCAATTGTTCTGCGCTCAGCTTTCTTTATTATCCAACTCTCACATTCATACATGACTACTGGAAAAACCATAACCTCGACTAGACAGACCTTTGTTGACAAAGTAAAGTCTCTATTTTTTAATACTCTGTCTAGGTTGGTCATAGCTTTTCTTCCCAGGGGTAAGCGTCTCTTAATTTCATGGCTGAAGTCACTACCTGCAATGATTTTGGAGTCCCCCAAAATAAAGTCTGTCACTGTTTCCACTGTTTCCCATCTATTTGCCATGAAGTGATGGGACTGGATACCATGAATGTTGTGTTGTAAGCCAACTTTTGCACTCGCCTCTTTCACTTTAATTGAGAGGCTCTTTAGTTCTTTTTCGCTTTCTGCCGTAAGGGTGGTGTCATCTGCATATCTGAGGTAATTGATATTTCTTCCAGCATTCTTGATTCCAGCTTGTGTTTCATCCAGCCCAGCATTTCATGTGATGTACTCTACATATAACTTAAATAAGCAGGGTGACAATATTCAGCCTAGACATACTCCTTTCCCAATTTTGAACCAGTCTGTTGTTACATGTCCAATTCTCACTGTTACTTCTTGACCTGCATACAGATTTCTCTGGAGGCAGGTAAGATAGCCTGGGATTCCCATCTCTTGAAGAATTTTCCACAGTTTGTTGTGATCCACACAGTCAGAGGCTTTGGCGTAGTCAATAAAGCAGAAGTAGATGTTTTTCAGGAACTCTCTTGCTTTTTCCATGATCCAGCGGATATTGGCAATTTGATCTCTGGTTCCTCTACCTTTTCTAAATCCAGCTTGAACATCTGGAAGTTCACAGTTCACTTATTGTTGAAGCCTGGCTTGGAGAATTTTGAGCATTACTTTACTCGCGTGTGAGATGAGTGCAATTGTGAGGTAATTTGGGCATTCTTTGGCATTGCCTTCCTTTGGGATTGGAATGAAAACTGACCTTTTCCAGTCCCGTGGCCACTGCTGAGTTTTCCAAATTTGCTGGCATATTGAGTGCAACACCTTCACAGCATCATCTTTTAGGATTTGAAATGGCTCAACTGGAATTCCATCATCTCCACTAGCTTTGTTTGTAGTGATGCTTCCTAAGGCCCACTTGACTTTGCATTCCAAGATATCTGGCTCTAGGTGAGTGATCACACCATCATGGTTATCTGGGTCATGAAGATCTTTTTTGTATAGTTCTTCTGTGTATTCTTGCCACCTCTTCTTACTATCTTCTGCTTCTGTTAGGTCCAGACCATTTCTGTCCTTTATTGAGCCCATCTTTGCATGAAATGTTCCCTTGATATCTCTTATTTTCTTGAAGAGATCTCTGGTCTTTCCTTTTCTGTTGTTTTCCTCTATTTCTTTACACTGATCACTGAGGAAGGCTTTCTTATCTCTCCTTGCTATTCTTTGGAACTCTGAATTCAAATGGGTATATCTTTCCTTTTCTCCTTTGCCTTTCACTTCTCTTCTTTTTTCAGCTATTTGCAAGGCCTCCTTAGACAACCATTTTGCCTTTTTGCATTTCTTTTTCTTGGAGTGGTCTTGATCACTGCCTCCTGTACAGTGTCACGAACCTTTGTCCATAGTTCTTCAGGCACTCTATCAGATCTAACCCCTTAAATCTATTTGTCACTTCTACTGTGTTATCATAAGGGATTTGATTTAGGTCATACATGAATGGTCTAGTGGTTTCCCTACTTTCTTCAACTTAAGTCTGAATTTGGCAATCAGGAGTTCATGGTCTGCTCCTGGTCTTGTTTTTGCTGACACATTGAGTGCAGCACTTTAATTGCATCATCTTTTAGGATTTGAAATAGTTCAACTGGATTTCCATCACCTCCACTGGCTTTGTTTGTAGTGATGCTTCCTAAGGCCCACTTGAGGTCTTTTTTTAGTTCTGTAAAGGTATTTAGTTTGGGGGCTCCATAATCACTGCAGATGGTGACTGAAGCCATGAAACTAAAAGGTGCTTGCTCCTTGGAAGAAAAGTTATTACCAACCTAGACAGTATATTAAAAAGCAGAGACATTACTTTGCCAGCAAAGGTCCGTCTGACTTTGTCAGCTATGATTTTTCCAGTAGTCATGTGTGGATGTGAGAATTAGACTGTAAAGAAAGCTGAGCGCCGAACAATTGATGCTTTTAAACTGTGGGGTTGGAGAAGACTCTTGAGAGTCCCTTGGACTGCAAGGAGATCCAACCAGTCCATTCTAAAGGAAATCAGTCCTGAATATTCATTGAAAGGACTGATGTTGAAGCTGAAACTCCAATACTTTGGCCACCTCATGGGAAGAGCTGACTCATCTGAAAGGACCCTGATGCTGGTAAAGATTGAAGGTGGGAGGAGAAGGGGACGACAGAGTATGAGATCGTTGGATGGCATCACCAACTCAATGGATATGAGTTTGAGTAAACTCCGCAAGTTGGTGATGGACAGAGATGCCTGGTATGCTGCAATCCATGGGGTTGCAAAGAGTTGGACAGGAATGAGTGACTAAACTGAACTGGAAGGTATTGTTATATGTATCCCTTGAGGAGGAACCAAGACTCTGCCCCAAGCCTGCACTATTGTTTCTAGGCTGCTCCTCTTTTGTCTCTGCCTCTCCTCCCTTCCCTGATTAGCAACTTTTTGAATCCTTTGGAATTCAGGGAAGGTCATGGAGGCTGGAGTCTTTGCCCAACAAACAGGAAACAGGGGTCAGAAAGGCTTCCAAGTCCAGGAACCCCACAGGGTCCTGCTCCACTTTAAGAACAGTATACAACAGTGCTTCCCACATGGCCCTCCAGTAAAGAACCTGCCTGCCAGTGCAGGAAACATGAGAGACTTGGGTTCCATCCCTGGGTCAGGAACCCCCTGGCGGAGGGCATGGCAGCCCACTCCAGTGTTCTTGCCCGGAGGATCCCATGGACAGAGGAGCCTGGAGGGCTGCAGTCCACAGGGTCACAAAGAGTCGGACACGACTGAACCGACTTAGCATGCATGCACGCGCGTACAACGGTGCAGCTCAGAGCAAACCCAGGGGGGCAGCATCATGGATTGGAAGTAGGAGTAGGGAAGGGCAGAAATGTTAGAAACTTCTCGCCTTAAGCGGGATCAACCCAGGACCTGAAGCTGCAGGAGACCTGGAAGTAGGAGTTCTGGAGGATCAGGGGAAGACCCAGACAGTCCTGGAGATAGAGACAGTCGTCCCAGGCCTCTTTACGTTCTCTCAGTGAGCTAAAAATCAGGTGACAGTTTCTAGTGACATAGGCTCCGAAGATGAGTGTGTGTCTCATTCACAGGTGACTGCAGTAACGGCTATCAGCTTGTGAATCTGTACACTCTCTTTATGATTGAGTAAAGCAATTTAGTATCTTCCTCATGACAGTTTTGGTATGTTCCTCATGACAAGCTCTTGTTTTTTGAAAGAGAAAAAAGATACACTGAATGTTGTTATATATTTCTATATATGTCTTATCTCTTCTGTGTAAGAGAAATGATGATGAGAATTAGAGGAAGTACATATATCTTTTGAAATTAACTAAGGAAAGAATGGAGCGAACTGGAAAGTCCTGGGCTTTGAAACCATGCGCGCTCTCTAGGGTAGGACAGTGATGGGGCCCGGGAAGCGCAGGAAGGTGCTGCAGGGAAGCACAGTCCAGAGGCAGAGCTCAGAGGCCCCTGCGATCCGGACGAGACGTCGATGATGGTCTTAGGGATCATTAAGGGGCAGGTAGACTCGAGAAAGGCAAGTGTCAATGCCCCAGTCTTCAGCTGGACTTCAGAGGGAACCAGGGTTATAGGAATTCGAAAGTGTTAGTCACTCAGTCATGTCCAGCTCTTTGCAACCCCGTGGGCTGTAGCCCATCAGGCTCCTCTGTCCCTGGGATTCTCCAGCAAGAATACTGGAGTGGGTAGCCATTCCCTTCTCCAGGGGAACGTCCTGACCAGGGATGGAATCCAGGTTGCATTGCAGGCAGATTCTTTATCACCTCAGCCACCAGGGAAGCCCTGCAGGAATGTGAGTGTGTAAGAGCTGGGGGATAGCATTTCAAAAGCTTAGATGTGTATAAGAGACAGAGTCCATTCTGAAGGAGATCAGCCCTGGGATTTCTTTGGAAGGAATGATGCTAAAGCTGAAACTCCAGTACTTTGGCCACCTCATGAGAAGAGTTGACTCATTGGAAAAGACTCTGATGCTGGGAGGGATTGGGGGCAGGAGGAGAAGGGGACGACCGAGGATGAGATGGCTGGATGGCATCACGGACTCGATGGACGTGAGTCTGGGTGAACTCCGAGAGATGGTGATGAACAGGGAGGCCTGGCGTGCTGCGATTCATGGGGTCGCAAAGAGTCGGACATGACTGAGCGACTGAACTGAACTGAAGAGCTGGGGGACAGTGCCGGCTACAGAATAGGCAGTGGGACATACGGGAAGGAGGCATCAACCCAGGCAACAGAAAGCGAACCTGAAGCACAAGCATAATTAGAGGAAAAGTGGCTTAACGCCGAGATCGCAGGTTTAGAGTAGAGGGACTGGATGGATCCTTGCTGCTCAAAGTCAAATTTGGAGTGGACAGGGCTGAATGCAGCCGGAGGAGAGAGTCTTCGTTACTGCCCCCATTTTACAGAATGGGAGGCGTAACGCTACATGAGGCTGGCTAACCCCGGGTCTTGCAGTCAGGGTTTGGGGAGACCAGCTGGACCCAGCAGCCTGCTCCAAGAGCAGTACTCCACTTCCTGATCTCCATCCCTAAAGGCATGACCTTGGGGAAGACCAGAAGCTTTGTTCAGGCATGGTGCTAGGCTTTTTAAATATACCACCACATTGATTCTTGATAATCCCCGGGGAGATCAGTTTTGTTCCTCTCCCTTTATGGATGAGAAAATACAAGACTGAATGGCTGGCTCAGTGTTAAGCACAGCTGATAAGTGACAGAGTCTGGATTTTCGCCACATGTTTCTGACTCCAGACCCCATCTCTACATTAGGAACTGTTAATACAGTTAACAGGCTTCCCTGTCCTGAATTTTGCCTGTAACTAAGGACTAAGGTGATGGACAGGGAGGCCTGGCATGCTGTGATTCATGGGGTCGCAAAGAGTCGGACACGACTGAGCGACTGAACTGAAGGACTAAGCTGTCCTCTAAATGGGAAATTCTTTGCTTTTAAGCAATTTATTCAAATGAGGAAATGTACACAGTTATAATATATAAGTACAAAGCTTTCTCCGAAAGCAAATTGTATTTTTGTGCATGTTGAGATTTCCAGATTGCTTCTGCACGATTTGCCAGATGAGCACGGGTTCTTGTAAGACCTGGATTTGAATCCTGGGATCACCTCTGGCCATGTGAAGCACTGAAGACAGCTGCTTAACTTATTTCCTTGTCCAGGACAGGAGGATAGTATTACCTGTTAGGAAGGTTATCATAAACATTAAATAAGAGCATATAACTTTCCCAGCCTGGGAGCTTGGAACATATAGATACCAACAAGCAATAATCTTCTTCAATTCTGTCTCACGCTGTCTGTCATATTTCATGGCTGCTGCCCACTCTTAGGAGTGGGTTCATCATCCTGCCTTGCCTTTCTTATTCTCAGCCAACAGAATGAATGAATGAAATAACTCACGAAAACCTAGCACACAGGAGTTTTCACTGCCACAGGGCTGGGCACGTGGATGCTTTGAAGTCTGGGGTTTAGAGGTATGTTTGGATCAGGCAAGAAGAGGTGGATTATGCAGTATGTCAGTTTGCCATCCTTCAGCTGAGGCTTGGACTTGCAGGTACACCCATCTTCATGCAGTTTTTTGTCCATCTGTCAGAGTGGTTAGTGATGTTTCCATGTAAGACGTATGCATTACAAGGCAGCCTAAGTGTTTTCCACTGCAGAGATCCTGTTTCTGTTCTGTATGACCCTCTAGGTATAAATATCTAAAGGATACTTCTAATATGTATGAAGTCATAGAGAGAGCAAGTGCTGTAACAACAGAATTCCAAGTATGAATCCCAGCTAAGCTAGTCACGTGATTTAAATTATTTTTATTTATTTATTATTATTTAGTTCTGGCTGTGGTGGATCGTTGCCACTGTGTGTGAGCTTTCTCTAGTTGCAGCAAGTGAGGGCTACCTGCTTGTCGTGGTCCGTGGGCTTCTCATTGCGGTGGTTTCTCTTGTGGAGCATGGGCTCTAGGGCGCAGGCTTAGTCGTCCCACAGCATTTTGCATCTTCCCGGACCAGGGGTCTAACTGGTGTCCCCTGCATTGGCAGGCTGATTCATAACCACTGAGCAACCAGGGAACCCCCTAGTCACATGACTTAACCTTTCTGTGTGTCTGTTGACAAAATGGAGATAATAGAACCAATCTCACAGGGCCTCCTTCCCATAGGATTTTAAATCACAGATTAAATTATATGATTGGGAAAGCACCTGTCACATAATAGGAATTCAACAAATGTTAGTTCCCTGCCCACTGCCCTGAATAGCATATTAGTTTATATAGATAACAGATGTTTTTGCATAGTCAAATACAACTAGGTTAAATTCCTACTATTAAATGTGTAGGATGCAAGTTATGCCTCCTGGAAAAAAAAAATGTTCCTTGTTCCATGGTGATAAGTTACTTGTCTTTTCTTATTACACATCACAATAACATGTTTCTCAGGGTTAAAAGCATATAGCACTTGGCTTTTGTCGTACAGTATTTTCTTTGATTATCTTTTACTGAAATAGGCAGCAGGCCTAAAATTTAAATCATGATAATTAGAAGTTTTATATATATATATATATATATATGTATTTTTTTAATGAAAAACTAACACCTTTCACACTGAGAAAAGTGTTTATCCGGGAATCTTGTGCTGACCCACATGGGAAGCGCTCTTATAATACCACAGGGAAAAAATATAAGTCCATTCTGACTTCTAAATTAAAATCTTAGACTCCCCAGATCACAGCTTCAAAAGATCTGCGTTTAAAGGTGGCAAAGGCAACCTGTACTTACTTCTCAAGTGAGTTTTTCCCCCCTCTCTGGCATTTTAAAGCCTGTTAATCCAGGCTCCCTCATAAAGCTCAGCAGTGGGGGATCATTGTTCATTGGTTTATTATGGGCAGACCAGACTGGTTTCAACTGAGCAGAGGAAGTTAATTATCAAATGTTTTAGCTGGCTCGAACAATGAGTAACCAGTTCTTGTTGGACACCCTCTGGCTCACCAGGCAACATTATAAGATGGGGGTGGGGCTGGGGGGGGATGAGAACTCACCCATCAGAATCTGCTCTGCGGGAATTTGCTGGGACTGCCCTAATCTGTTTCCCAGGTTGTTCCAACCAGTTCAAGAGCAGTTAAACAAGGTTATGTAAGTGTCATGTGATGTAGCCCAAAATAGTGACTGCAAACACAGGCTGCTGTTGCTGGGCAGTTGTCGACTGCTTTAAAAAAAAAAAGAAGTCCTCCAGCTGGACGACAAATGGACTTCTGAACGTGAAAAGGAGATTTTTTAAATTTTTATTTTTACTTGAAGGATAATTGCTTTACAGTATTGATTTCTGCTATACATCAGTATGAATCAGCCATAGGTGTGCATACGTCCCCTCCCTCTTCAGCCTTCCTCCACCCTTTCCCACCCCTCCAGGTTATCACAGAGCCCCAGTTAGAGTTCCCTGAGTCATCCAGCAAATACATATGGTAGCGGATATGCTTCCATGCTGCTCTCTCCATTCGTCTCACCCTCTCCTTCCTCCCCCCGCCCTTGTCCATAAGTCTGTTCTCTGTGTCTGCATCTCCATTGCTGCCCTGAAATAGCGTCATCAGTACCATCTTTCTAGAGTCCACATATATGCTTTAATATACAATATTTGTTTCTCTCTTTCTGACTTCTAAATGTGAAAAGGAGATTTAAGCAAGAAGTTCATTTTAAAAGGACTTTGGTCAAAGTGCCTTTCTGAGGCTGCAAATGCATGACATGTTTGGAAAAAGCATATGCTGCTGCTGCTGCTAAGTCGCTTCAGTCGTGTCTGACTCTGTGCAACCCCATAGACGGCAGCCCACCAGGCTCCCCCGTCCCCGTATTCTCCAGGCAAGAACACCGGAGTGGGTTGCCATTTCAACATCTGTTTATTCAAAAGCATCCATCAGGGGTAGTTCAGTGAAAAGGATTCTTTAAAAGTTTGGTTTGCCATTAAAATGCTTATGTTCTTATGTTTTAAGGAATAGCAATGACAAAACCATCAGCTTTGCTCACGGCTTTGGGCGTATAACAAAGTTATTGAGCACTATTTCATTCAGAGACTGATAAATATTAAACTATTTCATGTTACTGTCCCTCTTAGTTAAATTCTGTGGTAGCTTCAAGGTGTGAAAAAGAAAATTACATTTCACGTAACACAGTAAGCATGAAAATAGGTTTTAAAGGAAAGCAAGATTCTGTGGTGAAATGTAGTTGACAGTTTTTTTTCTTTAAAGGGAAACAAAAACAACAGAAAAATGTTTAAAATCTGCCTTAACTGTCATCAAGAATTTGCACCCTAAGATGTGGATTCCCGCAGCGATCGCATCCACTGGGTTGCCTGCCTTTTAAGAAGCTGTGGATCTGGGAGGGGCAGAGATCCTGAAGCAGGCTTCCCAGGAGGTGGGCAGAGGGGACCATGGAATCCTGGGCGCAGAATTTGCACTTGGGAGGCCCCGGGTATCTATCCCTGTGGTTGAGATCTGGGTCTCAGAGCCTCTCTCTGGGGTTCTTTCGTCATCTCGAAGGGACCTGCGAAATAGCCCTGCATTTTCCCCACCTGGATTCTGAGCAAACTGAAAATGAAAGAAGTGGTGGGTAGAAGGGAAAATAGAAACTTTTTTTGTTGTTTGGTAAATAACTTGAAGGATGTGGCTTAACGGTAAGAGCGGAAATAAAAACAAAAACCGAGGGAGGGCCCTTCTGCCTGTGTCCCAGATTTAGATGCAGGGACAGGCAGCAGGGCTGGGTCACAGCAGGGCCCCCAGGATTAGAGGCCGTGCCTGCTCCCGGAGGGAGTCCTCCCGGACGAGGAGGAGAGTGGTACTGAAGCAGGCAAGTCAGACCTTCTCAGACGCACTAGTCAAGGCAGAGAGAGTAAGGCAGACAGAGAGGGGCCCTACGTGTGGCTCCACGGAGCTGCCTCTGCCTGGAAGGAAACACTGGGTCAGGGGCGGGGGCAGAGGCCATCCCCTCTGGGATGCCCAGTCTAATCCCCAGGCATGGCTTTTCTGGGAGGATGGGAAAGGACCTGGCATGCTAGGCAGGGCCAGATATCAATATTCAGTGTGATGAGAAGTCATTTTGTTTTTCAAGATGTAGAATTTGGGGCATCCTGTTCCGTTGAAAATCACTTTTATTCTCTGCCTGGTGCAATGCCTGCTCCTAAGATGGAGTTCAACCACCTTCTCCGTGCCTCTTTCTGGAAAGATTCTAAAAGGTATTCATGGGCTTTCCTGGTGGCTCCGTGGTCAAGAATCTGCCTGCCAAGCAGGAGACGCAGCTTTGATCCCTGGGTTGGGAAGATCCCCTGGAGGAGGGCATGGCAACTGTGGCATTCTTGCCTGGACAGTCCCATGGAGGAGCCTAGCAGGGCTCCAGTCCATGGGGCCATAAAGACTTGGACATGACTGAGCGACTAAACGCCACCACCACCAAAAGGTATTTTGTTGTTTTTCAAGCTTCTAGAACATGGTTCTTTCCATATCTAATCTGACCTGAGAACTTCAGTATTTTACTTGGTGGAAGGGGACAGTCTTGATTATCAGCCTTGCATAGCTCCCACGTGGAAGAAAAGGAGATGGAGTATTTCCTAGATGATGTGGTTAGAGGCACAGAGCATTGCTAGGAACGTGAAAGAGGGGTGCGTACACAGAGATGATGCTAAATATGAGATTAGTGAAGCCAGAGAAGAGCAAAAAGAGGACTCCTTCCTGAGGTCAGAAAGAGCTGGGAGGGGGACGACGATTCACAGGTGCTATCCCAAACTAGGGCTGAACGTCCGCCTGGGTCAGCCAGCCTTAGGATGCCTGCAGCCTTAGGACCACTCTAAGGATGGTGCTTGTGATGCAGGACTGACCTACGTGTCTTTACATATGAAGTGGAATACAGATATGCAGTGATCCATCTTCTGACTTTTTCCACTTTCTTAAAATAAGCCTCGAAATACATTGTCGTTAATCCCAATAATAACAGTAAAACACCAATACTAAAGACACCAGTGGAGATAATGACCCAGTGTTACTGTATCAGATGCCCCTGAGGCTTGCATTTCCCCAAATGGCAGTCAGTTTTGCTCAGCACATCCTTGAGCCCTGCCTCCCTACCTCTCTCCCCTCGCCGAGCTCGAGGCTCAGTGTCACTTTGAATATGTACAAGTTTGGACTTAAAAGTTTAAGTAGTGAAGGGCCCAAAAAGGCCTTTAATCAGAAGGATGAGCTAATCAGATTTGTGATTCAGAAGGCTCACTGTCCAGACTGGGCTCATGGTCCCGAGTGGCTGCTTAGAGGAGACCTGGGGGTCCAGGGGGTGCCTCCTGGATCACTGCTGGGTACAAAGTAAAGGACAGCACCAGGGAGCCTCCCTGGCATTCATTTCAACCAGACTAGCTCTGCTTTTCTGGTTTTAACAAATTGAGGTCTGCGTAAAAGTTAATTTTTTTTTTAGAAAGCTTTTGAAGATTAAGACTTCTTTGATTTAGAAATGGGGAAATAGTAGAGGCAGGTAGACTCGTTACTAGTCCCTTGATATAATGAAGATAACCTGGAATAATGGATGAAGACAGCAGTAACCCGTGACAATAGCAATAGTCCAGTGATAACAACTGTGACCAACCTGGACAGCACATTCAACACAGAGACATCACTTTGCCAACAAAGGTCCATCAAGTTAAGGCTGTGGTGTTTCCAGTGGTCATGTATGGATGTGAGAGGTGGACTATAAGGAAAGCTGAGCGCCAAAGAATTGATGCTTTTGAACTGTGGTGTTGGAGAAGACTCTTGAGAGTCCCTTGGACTGCAAGGAGATCCAACCAGTCCATTCTAAAGGAGATCAGTCCTGGGTGTTCATTGGAAGGACTGATGCTGAGGCTGAAACTCCAATACTTTGGCCACCTGATGCAAAGAGTTGACTCATTGGAAAAGACCCTGATGCTGGGAAGGATTGGTGGCAGGAGGAGAAGGGGACGACAGAGGATGAGATGGCTGGATGGCATCACCAACTCAATGGACATGAGTTTGGATGAACTCGGGAGTTGGTGATGCACAGGGAGGCCTGGCATGCTGTGATTCATGGGGTTGCAAAGAGTCGGACACGACTGAGCGACTGAACTGAGCTGAACAGCTACCACCAGTCATTGCGCCCTTATTGGAGGCCTCTGACATTTCCCAGTGCCATGCGTGGTGTACTCATCTTCGGGGGAACTCATGAGATAGACACCTGGATGCTTCCCATTTAACAGAGGAGGAAACTGATGGGCAGAAAGGTTGAGTCACTCGTCTGAGGTCATACAAATAATAAGCGAGAATCCAGACTCCAGAAGTTTAGCCAAAAGAACCTGAGGAAACTGGCGGAGGTCCTGGTGAACATGGAGAGGATTCAAGGAAAGCATGAGGGAAGGATCATGAGGATCTTGTGAAGATCTCAGGGAGCGGGGTGTAACCCAGGCTCCTGATTGCGATCACTGGTCGAAGCTTTAAGGATAAGGATTTGAGGAGGCTGGAAGGGGGCTGTGTGAGTGGTAGGGTTGTTAAGCTTAAAGTGTCCACAGGTAGGTGCTTGTGTGGTTCTGAACCCCAGAAGGCAAGAGAGGGCTCAGGAGCCCGAGGGGCATTGCCAGCCCCGGGTCGTCCTCTCGTCACCGGCGTGTGTAGATGCTGCTGGCTCCTCCTCTGAACCCCTGCCCTCCTGGGCGTCCACCCGCCAGACCACTTGTTCACTGAACATGGAGCTGTGTCTCTGCCTTCCCTGTGCTCATCCTTTGCTGGGGGTGCCTGATGTCTGTCCTCTCCATGTTTCAGATCCACAACATTCTTCAAGGCTTACGTCAGATGCTTTCTCCTTCTATAAACCTTCCTCATCTCCCCACTCAGGTATAATCTCTTCTGCCTTTAAAGTCACAAGAGTACCATATGATTCCTCTTAATCATTTAAATTTTCCCAGTCTTTAGAAAGTAAGTTCTTGGAAGCAATGGACCATGTGTTGCTTCTTTATATCTTAGTTTAGCTATCTTTGCTGGATGGAATTAAATCATGGTGTGGGAACTCATTTTAAATCACAGACATAGAAAACAAACTTATGGTCTCCAAAGGGGAGTTTGGGATTAACATATACACACTATTATATATAAAGCAGATAACTAACAAGGACCTACTGTATAGCACAGGGAACTATACCCAGTATTTTGCAATAACCTACAAGGGGAAAGAATCTCAAAAATAAATGTATGTATGTATAACTGAATCATTTTGCTGTATACCTGAAACCAGCACAACATTGGGAATCAACTATACTCCAATAAAATCAATCAATTCTAGAACCTCTTTTTGTCCTTTGCAAGGGTCTTTATTTTGGGGGTGCTCCAAAATAACTGCAAATGGTGACTGCAGCCATGAAATTAAAAGACACTTACTCCTTGGAAGGAAAGTTATGATCAATCTAGACAGCATATTAAAAAGCAGAGACATTATGTTGCCAACAAAAGGTCCATCTAGTCAAAGCTGTGGTTTTTCCAGTGGTCATGTATGGATGTGAGAGTTGGACTGTGAAGAAAGCTGAGCACTGAAGAATTGATGCTTTTGAACTGTTGTGTTGGAGAAGACTCTTGAGAGTCCCTTGGACTGCAAGGAGATCCAACCAGTCTATCCTAAAGGAGATCAGTCCTGGGTGTTCATTGGAAGGACTGTTGCTAAAGCTGAAACTCCAATCCTTTAGCCACCTGATGCAAAGAGCTCACTCATTTGAAAAGACCCTGATGCTGGGAGGGATTGGCGGCAGGAGAAGGAGGAGATGACAGAGGGTGAGATGGTTGAATGGCATCACCGACTCAGTGGACATGAGTTTGAGTAAACTCCGGGAGTTGGTGATGGACAGGGCGTGCTGCAGTCCATGGGGTGGCAAAGAGTCAGACACAACTGAGCAACTGAACTGTACTGAAGTATTTGCTATCCTTACCAGGCAGAATGGAGTTCAGTCTCCCAGATTCACCTTTCGTCTGCCCCCAAACATGCGTGCCTACTGAGTTTGGGTATTAAATTGTAACAGAAAACAGTCAGGGGAGATGAGGAACAATAATCAAGGGAGCTATAACTTTCCAGCATCTTACACAGCTCTTACAGTTTGGGGCACTGTTCTAGAATTCTTAGCTGAGTTGCAGACAGCTCAGAGAGTCCCGGTTTTTTGTCCTGTGCTGACCTTAAAGGATATAGTTCTCCATTCTCACACCCTTGCCAGCCTTTCAGTTCAGTCCAGTCACTCAGTCGTGTCCGACTCTTTGTGACCCCATGAATCGCAGCACGCCAGGCCTCCCTGTCCATCACAGTCTCCCGGAGGTCACTCAGACTCACGTCCATCGAGTCCGTGATGCCATCCAGCCATCTCATCCTCTGTTGTCCCCTTCTCCTCCTGCCCCCAATCCCTCCCAGCATCAGAATCTTTTCCAATGTGTCAACTCTTTGCATGAGGTGGCCAAAGTACTGGAGTTTCAGCTTTAGCATCATTCCCTCCAAAGAAATCCCAGGGCTGATCTTCAGAATGGACTGGTTGGATCTCCTTGCAGTCCAAGGGACTCTCAAGAGTCTTCTCCAACACCACAGTTGAAAAGCATCAATTCTTCGGCTCTCATCAGGTTAGGTGGTCTGGTATTCCCATCTCTTTCAGAATTTTCCACAGTTTATTGTGATCCACACAGTCAAAGGCTTTGGCATAGTCAATAAAGCAGAAGTAGATGTTTTTCTGGAACTCTCTTGCTTTTTCCATGATCCAGCGGATGTTGGCAATTTGATCTCTGGTTCCTCTGCCTTTTCTAAAGCCAGCTTGAACATCAGGGAGTTCACGGTTCACGTATTGCTGAAGCCTGGCTTGGAGGATTTTGAGCATTACTTTACTAGCATGTGAGATGAGTGCAATTGTGCGGTAGTTTGAGCATTCTTTTGCATTGCATTTCTTTGGGATTGGAATGAAAACTGACCTTTTGCCAGCTTTTAGAAAACGTTAAGGCTTAAAGATGAGATCAGAGCTGTGTAGTATTTGTCCTGTCTTAAGTGGACATTTTTCATCTAGAAGCCTTCCTAATTCAGTGGTCATATTTATTTCCAACAGGAAATTCTTTTTTTATATTTAATTAAGATTTGACTGTGTTTGTTCTTTGGAATTTCTCATAGCATTTTTTTTTTTTTGAAAGACTGAGGTAACCAAATGAATGATGGATGATAACTATCACCTTTTTATTCTGAGTCCTTTCCTCAGGCCAGGCATTGCCCTTCTTGTTTATGTATGTTAATTTGAATCCATCTAACAACCTAGTTGTCAGGGCTTCAGTGGTGGCTCAGATGGTAAAGCGTCTGCCTGCAATTCAGGAAACCCAGTTCAATCCCCGGGTCAGAAAGATCCTCTGGAGAAGGAAATGGCAACCCACTCCAGTACTCTTGCCTGGAAAATTCCATGGACAGAGGAGCCTGGTAGGCTACAGTCCATGGGGTCACAAAGGGGCCAACACAACTGAGCGACTTCACTTTCACTTTAATAACCTGGTTGGGCTTCCCAGGTGGTGCTGGTGGTAGAGAACGTGCCTGCCTGTGCTGGAGAGGTAAGAGACGCAGGTTTGATCCATGGGTCAGGAGGTCACCTGAAAGAGAAAATGGCAACCTACTCCAGTATTCCTACCTGGAGAATTCCATGGACAGAGGAGCCTCGTGGGCTGTTACAGTCCATGGGGTTGCAAAAGAGTCGGACACAACTGAGTGGCTTAGCACAACAACCTGTAAAGTAGGCATCACCGTGCCCATTTCATAGATCAGGAAACTGAGGTTCAGAGCCATTCCACTGTTTTTGGCAAAGAAGCTCTTAGTTCCCTATTGACTGAGGTGGGATTGGTACCCAGGTGTGTCTGGTTACAAAGTCATCCCTTCCCCCTGTGTCTTTTCCTTGCTGCCTTCCATGTTTCTACCTTTTCCATTCTAGCATTATTGATGCTTTGAGATAAGATCCCTATGTTATACAATCTGTATTTTCTCATAGGGGATCAGCCCAAGTATAACAAAAATTTGTTTCTTGATTTCAAAGTAATTGACAGTTTTAAAAGACACTATATTGGGTTCGGTGACTTTATAAAGAATAAAATTTAAACAGTGTCAAAAAGCAATATCATTGTTGAAAAAAGCAGAATTATTCTACAATTAAAAGCAGTATCGTAGTTGAAAAAACAGGAAAATTGATACTTAAAAAAATTTTTGAACTCAACTTTGGTTGTTTGGGATTTTGTTTTTTTTTAAGTCTGTAAGTATTTCCCCTTTGATATGAGTACTTGTTTCCCTGGAAATTAATATTGCACTTCCTGGTGCCCCATCCAAATTTACTCTAACTTTGGCAGCCTTCTATTTTCGAGAATGGCTTCCTTTTCTCCTAAAAGTAACCACTCCTTCAGGCAGGAGGTACCTTGAGCTGGTACAACAGGTGGATGAGTGACTGAAGTTCCCTGAGCCCTGCTGGACAGAATTGTTTTCTTAAACAAGATGCTTTTACATCTAAATGACCCTGCAATGGCTATAATTTAAGGCAACCTAACCAGTGTCAGTGGAGGGTGAAGTGAGCCTTATAGGAAAAGTATTTAAGACTTAGGACACCAAGAAGGCACATGTATCTGGCTTGGGATTCTGACCCTGCTTTAAGCTGTTTCTGCCTTTCACAGAATCCTCTACTGCCTTCTTGCAAGCCCTCAGGGGTCTTTTTCTAAACTCTCATGTGTGTAGACTTCCCCTGTAAATTGTTACATGTGAAAGGTGTGGTGCTGGAGGTGGGACAGAAATGATTTGTGTATTATATGGGTCTTTTGTAAACCAGTGCGTTATAAGCCAGTAGGTCTTGTGTGAGTATTCATTACTGCAGGTTTGTGTCTATATACAACATTCCAAATGAATGTAAAAGTTCTGTTTGTCAAGCAGGATACTGTTTGTCCCATATCTCTACTTTCTCAATTAGTTTGTAGACTAATACGCCATAGTGTTTCTCCTAGAGTGCCTTACTGCCTGCGGATGGATGCTTAGCCCATTTATGTAAAAGTTTTACTTTAAAGGAATATTTTGGAATTTTTTCAATCATATCCCATTTATTTTAAGCTTTTATTTCTCTCCATGTTGTGAAAATATGCATTTTTTTTCCCTTTGGAATATCTGTTACAGTGCTTGCTACCAGGTAGCTAGACCAAACTTTCTCTAAATTTTTATGAGGAAAAATGATCGCCTCTAAGCTTTAATTTATTTGCCTTCCATTTTGGGGGGTACAGATTCTTGAGTATGTATACATATTATTAGGGTACTGACATTGACAAAATAGGTTATGGATTTCGGGGCTTACGGATGGAGTGGTCACTGGATTATATTCTTTATTAAAATAGCCAGAGATGTTGATTTCTGTCTTTAAAATACATTAGTTGCTGGTAGCTTCTCAATCATGTTTTGAAAAGTTTAGCTATTTATAGAAAGGGTCCTCACCTTCATCCATTAAAATTTTTCCCTCAAAAAGCAATAATGTAAGTAGTTTAATACTTCTGAGAGGAAGTAATATGAAGGTTGAATCTTATGTTCTCATCTCCCTTTATGGAGGTAGTCTTCAGTGAGGTTCCTCATTTATTTCTAGCTCTTTGAGTTCTGACAAGAGGTAAGATAACAGTTCTAATCTTCCTTGTGCTTGAGTGGGGTCATTGGACTAAATCTGAGTAGTGAAGAGTGAGTTGCCCACTCTAGGCTGGAGCGGTGGGTTTCCTGAGTTAGACTCCACAGCTCCACTGCCCTGACTCCCAGCCCTCACTGCCGTGGCTGTTCCCATCAGCCTGGGGCCCAGGGTGGGTACACAGGGAACAGAATTCCCAGCCTGTCTGCTGCTGCTGCTGCTAAGTCACTTCAGTCGTGTCCTACTCTGTGCGACTCCATAGACGGCAGCCCAGCAGGCTCCCCCATCCCTGGGTTTCTCCAGGCAGGAACACTGGAGTGGGTTGCCATTGCCTTCTCCAATGCATGAAAGTGAAAAGTGAAAGTGAAGTCTGCTGATGCCTAATTAATCTATACCAAAACCCAACTTTAGCTTGGTTTATTTTTCTCTCTTGCTTTTTTCTTTCTCATCGATCTCTACACTATAATTTCACTCCTATTTGATTTGCTTTCAGTTTTTATTTTTTCAAGTTTTTTAAGCTGGAATCTTCGATCATCAATTTTAAACCCTTCTCCTTTCCTAGACTAAGTATATGAAGCTAAAAATTTTACAAGGACTGCTTAAATGTATTTAATAAGTTTTATGTTTTGTAATCATTCATTTTGAAATCTTCACTAATTTCAGTTGTGATTTCTTCATTGACCCATAAATTTTCTGAAGTATGTTGCTTAATTATCAAATATGGGACTTGTCTATATATCATTTTGTTGTGTGATTTCTAATTTGGTTTCTTTGTGGCCAGCAAATATATTGTACCTGATTTCAATCCTTTCAGAATTTTAAGTTTGTTTCATAGCTCAGACTATGTCTGTCCCAGTGAATACTTCATGTATACTTGAAAAGAACATGTGTATTGTTCAGTTATGTGCCTAAGTGTTAATTGATCCAAGATGATTGAAAATCTCCTGTATCCTCACTAGTTTTCTACATAGTGGTTATTCTATCAATTGCTGAGAGAAGGGTTTTTAAATCTCCAACTATGATTTTGGACTAAGCTTTATTTGCCTTAATCCTGACAATTTTCACCTGATGAACTTTGAAACTCTGTTGTTAAGTGCATTGATATTAGGGCTGCTTATATCCCAGCTTAATAACTATGAGTGGTAGCTTTTATCTTTGTGATACTTCTCTCTTGAAGTCTACTTTGTCTGACTTTAATGTAGCCACATCAGCTTTCTTATGCTTACATGTTTTCATTGTATATATATATTCCATTTTTTACCATTCACCGTATATGCACCTTTCTATTTAAAATGCATCATAACACACACTTAGGTATTGTCTTTTTAAAAAAATTCAGTCTACCATCTTTGACTTTTAACTGGAGTGTTTAAACCATTTACATTTAGTATAACTGTTTCTGAACTTGAACTTCTCTCTCTTATCCTACTGTTTGTTTTCTTTGTGTTTCCTCCTTTACTTGTTCCTTTTTCTTTTTTTTTTTTCTTTTCTGTCCTTTTTGGATTGAGTATTTTTAGTTTGCCATTTTATATCTTTTTTGTCCCTTAAACTGCACTTCATGTTTTTATTCTACTGACTGCTTATGGTAGTATTTCTCAAACATTAATATACATCAGAATCACATGAAGGGTTACATAAACCAAAGATTTCTAGGTCCCACTCCAAAATTTCTGAACTAGCAGGTCTGAAATTGGGTTTATGGATTTTAATTTTTGATAAATTATTAGATAATGCTGATGCTGCTTGCCCAGAGCAAGAAAATCATTGCTTGAGGGATTACAAGATGTATTCTTAACTTATCATAGTCTACCTTGAATAATTTATGCCATTTCAAGTACAATGTAAGAAACTTAGAGCAGTAAGATTTCATGTATATCTTTTCCTATATTTTATGCTATGCTTTTAGATATTTTACTTATATATATTTTATAAATCCCATAATACACATTTACTTTGTTTTAAACAGTCATTTGACTTTCGAATTTAAGAAAAGAAAGAAAATTTCTCTAAAATTTTAGCTGTCATTTCTCGTTCTTTTCTGTACATCCAGATTTCAGATTTCTCTCCGATATCATTTCCCTTTAGCACTGAACTTTCTTTTTTATTTCTTATAATGTGAGTCTATTATCAGCCAATTCTCTTCACTTCAGTTTATCCAAAAATCTCTTTATTTTACCTTCATTTTGAGGAATGTTTTCACTGGTGCTACTGAATTTAAAAATAATTGTATGTTGTTATCTGGCCTTGATTGTTATAAACAATCAGTTTTTACTCTTACCTTTATTCCTCTTTTCATGCTGTAATTGTGTTTTTTGTTTTTTTGTTTTTTGCTTTGTTCTGGCTGCTTTAAAATTTTTTTATATTTATTTTCAGCAATTTACCTATGTTGTACCTTAGTGGTCTTCTTTGTATTTATCTCTTGGGGCATTTGATAAAATTGTTGTTTTAGTCAATTTGGAAATTTCTATATATTATTTTCTGACCTATTCTCTCCATTCTTTTTGGGACTCCTACTACAAGTATGTTAAATTACTTAATGCCACCACATAGGCCACAAGTACCTTGTTCTTTTATCTTTTAATTCTTTTGTCTTTGTGCTTTAATTTTTATGATTCTATTTATATTTCTTTAATTTCACTGAGTTTTGTGTCCAATATATTGTTAATTTCAACCCAAAATGTTTTGTCCTCAATAGTATATTTTACAGTTCTTTGATTTCAATTTGTTTTTATAGAGTCCAAATCTCTTCTGAGAGTCTCCATTTCTTTCTTTTCTTTTTTTCATATTTTCTTGTGTTGTCTAAAATATCGATTTAAAAATCCTTATCTGCTAGTTTCACACTCTGGATCATCTGTGAGTCTGTTTCTACTGACTCAGTTTTCTTTTGACTCTGGTTTGTATTTTTCTAGTAATTACTATTGTATTCTAGACATTCTGGAGACTCCAGGTTCTGTTATATTTCTCTGAAGAATATTGTGTTTTATTCTAGTAGTCAAATTACTGACAGATCATTTTGAACTTACAGGGCCTTTGCTGTATGATTTTTTAGGGATAATCTGTTTTTGTTATACCTTTAACCCTAAAATTAATGCCTTAATCCTGGGATACATCATTTCCTCCTAAGGCAGGGACCTTCTAGAATTTCAATGGAAAGCCTAAGGAAATGGAAAGATTGAGTCCCTCTAATTTAGTGAGATTCAACTCTTTCTCCTTGTGATTGATAGTAGCTAAAATACCCTGCTTAGCTATTTAAAGCATTAGATTCTTTCACCCTTTGACTCTTTGGAGTCTTATGCTCAATTCAGAGGTCAGCTGAAAATTTGAGGAGTTAATATATCCACACCTCATGATATCCCCTCCTTTCTGGACTATCCATCCTTCTTCAGTTTTTGTGGTTTGGTTGGTAAGTCATGTGTGACTCTTTGCAACCCCATGGACTGTAGCCCTACCAGGCTCCTCTGCCCATGGGATTTCCCAGGCAAGAATCCTGGAGTGGGTTGCCATTTCCTTCTCCAGGGGATCTTCCCGACCCAGGGATCGAACCCACGTCTCCTGCTTGGCAAGCAGATTCTTCACCACTGAGCCACCTGGCAAGCCCTTGTCAGTTTCTGGCTGTTCCTAAAGTTCCAAAGGGGCTTCCCTGGTGACTCAGCAGTAGAGAGTCTGCCTGTAATTCAGGAGATGCAGGAGATACGGGTTTGATCCCTGGGTCAAGAAGATCCCTGGAGGAGGAAATGGCAACCCACTCCAGTATTCTTGCCTGGAGAATCCCATGGACAGGGAGCCTGGCGGGCTCCAGTCCATAGGTCACGAACAGTCAGACACGACTGAAGCGACTGAGCAAGCACGCTCACATTTACAACATCCCGAAGCCTGTTCTCTGCCTTCTCTGGCAATTAGGGTTTTGCTTGGTTTCCATTCAGCCTCCCCTGAAGGACATAAGAGTCCAAGACCCTCAGGAAGAAAATCCATTCAAACATGAGGCAGTCTGTGGTGTTCTCTTTGTTCTACAGTCTTCTTGCAGCTTCTGTTTGCTTTTGGTTGCTCCCCAGTGCCTTCACATCTTTTTTCTCCCCTTTTGTGGACAGTTATAATTTTCCTCTATAGGAGGTTTATCTGATTCAAGCTATTCTACTACTAAAACTGAAATTCCTCCTCTAATGGACATATAAGTGGAATGAGAAACCTTTGTTTCCTTTACCACTAACATTTTTTATCCATAGGATTATTCCTGTGGCTATATATTCTGATTAAAATAGAGCTATTAACTTGCATAGAGGCTGTCTCAGAGAACCTCCAGTTGAAAGTAGTAGTGTCTGCTACTTCTGTTCTACCTCCTTAAAATATAACCTTCAGATTCATATTTCTGAAATACACCTCTAGACTTCACATCCTGTAAGCAAGAATCTCATCACCTGCTGAATAAAATGAGTTTCATTCAAAGCCTCCGCTGTCCGGCCCATGTTAACGTTGTAGTAGAAAATTACTTACCTGCAAAAGCCTGGGTTATGACTTATTCTGGATTAGCTATTTTTATACCAGGAGAGCGCAGTGTTTTTCAAAAGACATGATCAAAAGCTTTCTAAGTCTTCTAAATGCATTCTCTTATTTTCATTGTGGTTTTTTGGTTGTTTATTTTATCAATATAGATTAATGGACGGGATACATATTGCCTACTTGTGTAGGTGTGATTCAGATTTTTCATGTTTACAGATTTAAAAATATAAATGACAGATAAAACTAGTATGACATCCCCACAGCTGGCCTTTAAACTCTCCCATCCTGTTTGGATGGGAGATGAATTGGTAATTGTGACCAATGTCTGGTTTCTACTAACTGGTAGAAACCAGATACAATAATTCAGTGTATATGGAAGGACATTTTCTGCAGCTCTTACAGTAACATGAATTTTTAAAAGGTGTTCATTAAAAAGAAATCCCCGTAGTACAATCCTAACTCTTAGAAGTCTGTTTTTGAACACCAGATATAGTGTGTGCATTAGACAGTGACCATTTCTTATGCATTATTGTATGCTTACAGCTAAGAGACTTTGTCATATTTTATCATGGATTCTCAGAAATGGAAGGAACCATAGAACACCCTAGCCCCTTTTGCAAATGCCTTGCACATGTAATAGGTTCCCAATAAATAATTGTTGAATTGAAACCAAAGTTACATTTAGTTACTTGTTTGGACATTGAAGTTTATTCAATTCAGTGTACATTAGAGATGAAATTTCTGAATTTGTCTTTAATTTCACATCACGAAAAAAGGCACATAATGCTGATTGCCAGTGGAAATACTGGGTGATAAAGTAAAGTATGCCTCATTCAAATAATGTTCCTTTGCTTATTCTTTCCAAAGAGCATTCAACATTCTGTTGGACCACCAGTAAATTATATTTCAAAATTGACATTTAGAAAAGACTCTGACCTTGAGACACAGCAACATTGTCCGAATTCTGCTTCCAATTCCACCTTTTGGGGAGGTCACCTAATCAGTTCTAGTATGAGTTTCTTCTTGTGAACAATAGTAGTAATAACTGCCTTACCTATGTCGTAGGGTTGTTGTACGACAAATAAAAAAGTGCCATCAGTTCAGTTCAGTCACTCAGTCGTGTCCGACTCTTTGTGACCCCATGAATCGCAGCACGCCAGGCCTCCCTGTCCATTACCAACTCTCGGAGTTCACTCAGACTCACGTCCATCGAGTCCGTGATGCCATCCAGCCATCTCATCCTCTGTCGTCCCCTTCTCCTCCTGCCCCCAATTCCTCCCAGCATCAAAGTCTTTTCCAGTGAGTCAACTCTTCACATGAGGTGGCCAAAGTACTGGAGTTTCAGCTTTAGCATCATTCCTTCCAAAGAAATCCCAGGGCTGATCTCCTTCAGAATGGACTGGTTGGATCTCCTTGCAGTCCAAGAATAGGCCTTAAAATTTTATTTTTATGGTAACTTCTTAAGATATTGTGCAGCATTGTGAAATGTTATATTAATCGGTTCTAGTCTTTCCTGTGGCTATCGATTGCCTTTTTGTAATTATCTACACCTACCTATAGTGACTAAGAGCCTTTCATCTTTTTTAAGAAGTCATTAGATTATTATAATGATGTAGTTTCATTTCTTCCCTTTGATAGATTTCCCTATTCTATTACTGTTCTTTTATTGCGATTGTCATTACTAAAATTTACTATAATGTTACCGAGAATGAAGTCTAGATTACCATTAGCAATACACATTTTATCTATTGAGTACTTCCTGTAATTTACTTAGTAATTATCAACCAAGGGAATGTGATGGTACTGGGTTGAAGGGGTTTTGGAGCCCGTTTCCTGCTTTATAGTCATCACTCAGATTCCGTTTGCTTAGTCTGCATATTTTCAGAGACCCATGACTCAATTCTCACACCTCTTCCCTTTCCAGTCTCCATATGATCTCATCCAGTCTCATGGCTTAAAATAATGACCACAAGCTGATTACATCTGCAGCCCAGACCAGGGGGCTCCAGGTCACTGTATCTAACTGTCCCCTACCCCGCTCCATACTTCCACTGACATACCTCTCAGGGGTCTCAAGCTTAGCATGTCCAAGACTAAGCCAGAGTAATTCCCCTTAAGCCATGGCTCTTAATTGTCTGCCTCATTTGAATTTACAGCAGTTCCACTTTTCTGTTTGTTCAGCCCAAGAGTCTTAATGCTTCTTTAGATCCCCTTGTTCTCAGATCTCTCAGCAGATTCTAGCAGCTCTGCCTTCGGAGTGTATCTTGGACCTGACCACTTCTCATCGCTACTCCCCCATCATCTTCCCCTGAAGTATAGGGACAGCCTGCCACCCATTCCCTCTGATCCTGTCCTCAGTCCACTTCAGTCGGTTTCTTACACAGTGGCCAGAGAAGTCCTATTAAACATGAGTCACATCAAGTCACTCTTCATCTCAAAGCCCTGGAAACCAGTGGGTTCCCGTCTCACTGAGACCACGTCTTGAACATGATTGATAAGGCCTTGCATGGGCTGACTGAGGTTAGCTCTTTTTCCTCATCCGCTCATAATGTTCACTGACTCTGTCCACCTTTCACACTTGGCTGTTCCTTAAACCTGCCAGGTACCCCTGTCAACCCTCGTTTGCTTTTCCCTCCTCCCTACCGTATCTTCTCTCCAAGATGTCCACACAGTTAGCACCTTCCTTTGCTTCAGACCTTTATTTTAAAGTTGCTTTCCAGTGGGGTGTTCCCTTCATTCTTTCTAAAATGTCAACACCCTCCGCGCCTCTACCACATTCTATGCCCTTGCCTTGTTTCTCCTGAGCACCTGTTACTGTCCAGCAGTTGACCATTGTCCCTAATTACTTTGTCTGTTGACTCTCTTTCCCTCATTAAAAGGTCACAAGAGTGGAGACTTTGGTCTTTTTCCTTGCTGCCTCTAACAGAGCTGATCTCTAGTGGAGGTTCAGTAAATATGGTATATTAATTTGGATATGTAAATGAATAGTAGAGCTAGGGTACAGTTTAGCATTTTGCCAGTAGATGCCACCCTCCAAGCATATTCCACATCTGAATCATTTTGGTGCCAGTTTGACTTGCAAAATGAAATTGTTCTACATTTCTAGTTAAATGATTTGAAAGTCTTCCCATTGGAATGACATGTATAAATGGGAGCAGGCAGAGCAGCTTAAACAGCAGCAGCAGCTGGGAGTTTGGGATGAGCAGATATAAACTAGTATATGTAGGAAGGATGAACAACAAGGTCTGCATGGCACAGAGAGCTATATTCAGTATCCGGTGATAAACCAAAATGGAAAAGATGGTGAAAAGAATGTGTATAGATTTATAGCTGAATCACTTTGCTGTACACTTAAAACACAACATTGTAAATCAACTATACTTCAATAAAGTACACTTTTTTAAAAAGCTAAAGCAAGGCCTTTGTTTAGTTTGGTGCTGGGTGATGTCTGGATGAAATGTGCACCATCTCCCGAAAGGACGCATGCCAATAAAGTCCAACAGTGGGAAGTGCAGCTCTGTTTCTTTGGAAACCTGTTGGAAGTAAACATAGTTTTAAGCTTATCATCTGCAACCTAAAGTCTCACCTCTATTCAGCTGACCATTCCTATGCCTATAGCATTCGCAGATCATGTTTCTCTTCTACTTTTTTTTGACAAAGAGATTTTAAGGCAGGAAAGAGGATGTTTCATTATCTGATTATACATATTAGTATTTTAATATAGTCTTTATTTTAACAATTATTCTTTATTGTTTTATTCAGGGCAACACAACTATTTGTGTGCGGGAAGAAATGACTGCATAATTGATAAGATTCGGCGGAAGAATTGTCCTGCGTGCAGACTTCAGAAGTGTCTTCAAGCTGGAATGAATTTAGGAGGTAAGGTCTGTGGGTATTAGTTTAATAAGAATTGTTGATATGTAATGTAGCACTACTAGACTCTATGTACTCCCAAAATTGAAGGTGAAGCTAACATAAAGCAAAGATTTTTAAAAATCTAGTAAATTCTATATTCATGCTAAAACATTTTAGGAGAATATTTCTTAGAAGGAGTTAAAAACAAACATGTTATGTGGCTATGGGCATAATGAAGTTTTCAACTCTTGAATTTGCTAAGGTTTCAAGAACTGGATACATAAACAAAACCAAAACAAAAATGAATGACATTTTGTACAAAACTGTAGCTAAAAGTTTTCATTACCATGTGTGTTTAGAAATAAGACCTATTTGTGCTGATATTAGCCAGATAGGAATATATTGCTAACTCTAGGAGTAAATGTAATAAAGGTTGTATGAAAAAAATTTTTAGTGTTACAGAAATTCACCAAAAGAGTGGGGGAGGTAAAGACTTGTAACACAGAAGTATATAATGTCCTTCGATGGGAAGATTCAACATCCTGAAGGTGTCAGTTTTCTTTAAGTTAATTTATGAATATAACATAAGTCTAACAAAAATACCACTTGGTGATTCTAAGTTCTTAAAGAACAGCCAGCAAAATTCTGGAAATGGTGTATATAATGAGGACAACTAGCTCTGCCACATAGTAAAGCATGTGAGAGCTACAGTAATTAAAATGGTCTATGTATTTGTTTATTGATTGTCAGATCAGCAGAAAGTCAAGAAATGAATTCAAATAATGTGAGAAGCTTGCTCATAATAAAGTTGGCATTTCAGATCGGTGGGGAAAGGATAGATTAGTTAATAGGAATTATTGTGACAGCTAGGAAACAAGAAAGTTAATCCGAATTCTTCACAATTCTCCAAGATAAATTCTGCTCTTTCAAAGATTTAAACTTTGAAATGTAACACAGAAGTGCTAAAGGATTTTTTAAATATTCTGCAAGTGGAATATTATTTTATACTTTTTAAGTATGAAATAAACCCAGAAGCTATAAGAAAAAAGAATTGAGAAAATAAACCCTACTTACAAACCAAATGTCACCACAAAAACAAATTAAAAAACCTGGGGGAAAATACTTGCAGCTTATAGACAAAGGGTTTATTTCTCACATAGACAAGCACTTCTGTAATTTCATAAGATAAGGAAACCAACTCATTAGAAAAATGAGACTGAATAAGGATATGAATAAAATATTCATAGGTAAAAGAAGAATAAAAGAAATGCAGTTGGTTCTTGAAACACATGAAAAGATTCTCAATCTAAACCCAGTAAGAGAAATGTAAATTTAAAATGTGAGATATAATTTCTTACAAATGGCAAAGAGAAAACATTTTTCTAATATATTGCTTGAGTATAGCAATGAAAGTGAAAATAAATGTTAATCTCGTGCATTTTAGGTGGAGGTAGAAATTGATATAACACCTATGGAGAGCAATTTAGCCATTTCAATTAAATGTTAAAAAGGCACATACCCTTTGACTCACCAATTCCACTTTTAGGAATTTATCCTAAGTATGTTCTGGAAATGTAAGAAGTGATATATGCATAATATGTCCAGTGTAGCCTTCTTAAATATCAGGCATACACTAATCATTATCTGTTCAAAATTGATTAAATAAATTGCAGAATCCTCTTCAGACATGAATAAGAATAAAGGGAGCTCTATATGGACTGATTATCAAAAATACTCTGTAGTGAAAAAATCAGGTGCATAATATGTCCAGTGTAGCCTTCTTAAATATCAGGCATACACTAATCATTATCTGTTCAAAATTGATTAAATAAATTGCAGAATCCTCTTCAGACATGAATAAGAATAAAGGGAGCTCTATATGGACTGATTATCAAAAATACTCTTTAGTGAAAAAATCAGGTTGCAAAATAGTATGATTTGTATATTACACGTAGTATATCTGCTTTCAAAAAAGAATACATATATATTGTATAGCATATTTCTGGAATGATATACAAGAAGCCAGAAATGGTGATTAGCTTAGTAGAAAAGAATGGATAGCTGGGAGACAAGGATAGGTAGGAAAATTAATTGTCACTGTCTATTCTTCTGCACTTTTGAATTTTATATTGGATTAATATGTCTATTGTGTACTCCAGTTAACCTTCTTAAAAGAAAGTAATCCAAAAAAGAAGCACAGTTTTCTAGATTCCATAGATATGCATTAGTATATGATATTTGTTTTTCTCCTTCTGACTTCTCTCTATATGACAGACTCTAGGTACATCCACATCACAACAAATGACCCAATTTCACTCCTTTTTATGGCTGAGTAATATCCTATTATGTATATGTACCACATCTTTTTTATCCATTCATCTGTTGATGGACAATTAGCTTGCTTCCATGTCCTGGCTTTAATAGTGCTACAGTGAACATCAAGGTACATAGGTCTTTTTGGTACAGATGAACCTATTTGCAGGGCAAGAACAGAGATGCAGACATGAATAACAGACGCGTGGACACAGGGGAAAGGGGAGGGTGGGACAAATTGGGAGATTAGGATTGACATATATACATGATCTCCATATAGTCAAGGTGCATATAGTCAAGGCTATGGCCTTCCCAGTGGTCATGTATGTTTCTGAGAGCTGGATCATAAAGAAGGCAGAGCACCAAAGAATTGATGCTTTTGAACTGTGATGCTGGAGAAGACTCCCAAGAATCCCTTGGACTGCAAGGAGATCCAACCAGTCAATCTTAAAATAAATCAACCATGAATACTCATTGGAAAGATTGATGCTGAAGCTGAAGCTCCAGTATTTTGGTCACCTGATGCAAACAGCTGACTCATTGGAAAAGTCCCAGATGCTGTGAAAGATCTAGGAGAGAAGAAGAAGAGGGCATCAGAGGATGAGGTGGCTGGATGGCATCACCAATGCATTGGACATGAACTTGGGCACACTTCAGGAGATGGTGAGAGAGAGGACAGCCTGGCACGTTATAGTCCATGGGATTGCAAAGAGCTGGACACAACTGGGCAAGTGAACAACAGCAATAACATATACACTGTTTTGTGCGAAATAGGTAGCTAGTGGGAACATGTTGTATAGCACAGGAAGCTCAACTCAGTGCTCTGTGATGACACAAGTGGGTAGGATGGCGAGGATGGTGGACGGGAGGCTCAGAAGGGAGGGGATATATGGATACATATAGCTGATTCACTCCATTGTACAGGATATTAATATAACATTGTAAAGCAATTATATTTCAGTAAATAAAAAGGCAAAGAGACTTCATTCTTTGATGAATGAACCAACTGGCTGACTAGTTAGGCCTGGGGAAGAACGTGGCTGCATGTAGAGCCGAGCAACCCTTGGGAATCAAGAGGAGGATGAGCCGTGGCCAACCAGAACTGCTCCTGTGAGAGCCTCCTGGGTGTCCTGGCCTCAGCCAGAGCAGCCCACGCTGGTCCAGAGGGCAGGCTCTGGAGCCACACTGCATGGTGAGAACCCTTGATCTGCCACTTCCTGACCTGTAACCTCAAAGGCAGGCGGCCACCTTTCCATGCCCCTGTTTCCTTCAGCTCGCCTTGATCAGCATACCTACCTCCCAGGCTGTAGTGAGAAGTAAATAAGTCAGTGTAGAGTGACCACTCAGTACATGTCGCTGGAGTGATCACTCACTGTGCGTTCCATAGTACTTTTACGCATGATCTGAGGGACGTGACTGCCCCACGTGTCGGTGATGTCCAAGGAAATTAACAAACGTGCCCCAAGATGCCACAGCCAGTGAAACGATGACGCTACATCTTGAATCTCTGGACTCCTGGTCTGAGTTTCTACTCTCTTGTCTGACATCCCAATCAATGCAAATGTGGTGCAAAAGATCACCTTCTGAAGCCTGTGAGCAAAAATCTGGCAAGATATCAGTAACTTAAAATCTAAATGGCACCAGGGTACAGCTATGGGTCAGAAAATGAACTCAAAATCAGTTTTTATAAAATCTGCCATCTGAGTTTTAAGGGTACACACTGCTGAATTATGTGTATCCTTATGTAATTTTTGTATAACTATATAAATCTTATATATTAATATTTATATATTCCATATATATGTATGCATATAGGGCTTCCCAGGTGGCACTAGAGGTAAAGAACCCTCCTGCTGATGCAGGAGACATAAGAGATGCAGTTCGATCCCTGGGTCAGGAAGATCCCCTGGAGGAGGGCATGGCAACCCGCTCCAGTATTCTTGTCTGGAGAATCCCATGGACAGAGGAGCCTGGCAGGCTATGTAGTCCATAGGGTTGCAAAGAGAGTCAGACACAACTGAAGTGATTTGGCGTACGCTATACACACACACACACACACACACACACACACACTTTAGTATAAATACTGTATCATCACACCTTTATATAAAGTACCATTACTGGGACTTCCCTGGTGGTCCAGTGGTTTAAACTTCACCTTCCATTGCTGGGTGTGCAGGTTAGATTCCTGGTTGGGGAACTAAGATCCTATATGCCTTGGGGCCAAAAAAACGAAATATAAAACTGAAGCAGTATTGTAACAATCTCAATAAAGACTTTAAAAATGGTCCACATCAAAAAAGTCTTTTAAAAAATACCATTACCATTGGTTACCATAAAATGCTATGAAATAGCGATACTTATAATCCATATCTTATAGGGCTATGTTAAGAATTAACTGAGTCCATACATAACCTCTAGAACAGAGTTTCTCAATCTCTGCTCTTGTGACATTTGGGGCCAGATATATCTTTGTTGGGCTTCCATGATACCTCCGCCTGCAATGCAGGAGACCGCGGTTGGATTCCTGGGTTGGGAAGACCCCCTGAAGAAGGGATAGGCTATCCACTCCAGTATTCTTGGGCTTCCTTGGTGGCGCAGGTGGTAAAGAATTGGCTTTCAGTGCAGGGGACCTGGGTTCGATCCCTGGGTTGGGAAGATCCCCTGGAAGAGGGCATGGCAGCCCGCTGCAGTATTCTTGCCTGGAGAAGCCCCATGGACAAAGGAATCTAGCAGGCTACAGGCCATGGGGTTGCAAAGAGTTGGACACAGCTGAGCGACTTAGCACAGCACATCACAGACCTTTGTTGTAGGGCCCATCTCTGTGCTGTAGGATGTTTATCAGTATCCTTCATCACTACCTATTAGATGCCAGTCTCCTGCTCCCTCAGTGTGACAACCACAAATATTTCCCAACTTTGCCAAGTATCCCCTGGGTGGCATTGGAATCCAGTGGTTTACCAGTAATAGTAAATAATTTTAAGCTACTTAACTCTGAGATATTTCCTGCTAGAATATATATTCCATCAAAGGGAGAATTTTGGTCTGTTTTGTTCATTGCTTTATCACCAGTGACTAGAAGAGTGCCTGGCACAAAGCAGGTGTTCAGTAGTTGTTCGTTGAGTGAATGCATGATTAACTGGCCCTTTTAAGGGTTCTGTATTGTGAGCATTCTTCGAAGCCCTTTATATGTGTGAAACCTCACATAACATTATGTGATCATACTGTTAATCTGCCCCTTTTATTTTTAAAATCGTTTTTCATTGGAGTGTAGTTGCTTTACAATGTCGTGTTAGTTTTTACAGTACAGCAAAATGAATCAGCCATATATATACACATATCCCCTCCCTTTTGGACTTCCTAAGAAGTGAGTTCATGGAGGCTCACAGAAGTTGAAGAACTGGCCCAAGGCCGCAGCCCAGGGAGTGGCAGCGCCAGAACTGAAATCTCTGTTCCTGGCACAAAAGCTCATCCCCAGCATCATCCTTCTGTATGACATGGGTCCACTGTTTATAGACTGACATTTAAAAATAGGCCTGCTTATCTGTTAGTGGCAGCTGTGGCACCAGGCTTCTTTCTTGTGTCTGTGATGGTCTCTAAGTGAGGCTTGGCACAGTATACAATTCAGGTTCACCTAACTTTGTTGTTGGTTTCTGTATATATGCAGGACAGGTTTTATGGATTTCAGTAAAACATTTTCCTAGAGAAAAAGCTCACCTTGAATCCTGAATTCATTGAAAGTCATGAGTCGAAAATAGGTAGAGTGGAAATTAATATTCATAAGAGTAGTACTTTCTTTAGGTTCAGGTTATAATATAACTCCTTCTGGTTCCTGGGTTAAATAATTAACTTTTATTAATTATCCAGTTGATGTAACATACATTGTCATTTTTCTTTTATTACTTATTTAGAAGCCTTGCTTTCTGTTTCAATGTGGGCAAAAAGAAATGCAAACAATTTTATTATTTTAAAAGAGATAATACTATAAAATTGTATTAAATAGATAGATTTAAAAGTTTAATAGATAAATAATAAAACAGATTAAAAAGTTTAATCTTTTAGTATGAAGTAGTTTTTTAAATGAAATATGTGAATTAAAAACCTATTGTACATGTTCAAATCCCACCCCTGTTTTCCTAGCAGAGCAGGCCTGCTGGGTCTCTCTTTATTCACCCTTCTTTCCAGTTACCTCTCTTGGGAGATAAGGCAGATGCAACCTCATATAATACTTGGAAGACATTTTCTTTAGTGGATGATCATGACCCCAGGAACAAAATTAGTCATTCCCCTTCTAAAAATGGGGCTTCCCTGGTGGCTCAGATGGTAAAGAATCTGCTTGCAATGCAGGAAACTGGGGTTCTATCCCTGGGTCAGAAAGATCCCCTGGGGAAGGGCGTGGCTACCCACTCCAGTATTCTTGCCTAGAGAATTCCATGGACAGAAGAGGCTGGTGGGCTACAGTCCATGGGGTCACAAAGAGTTGGACACGATTGAGCAACTAACACTTTCTAACACACTTCTAAAGACACTGACAGTTCAAAATACTTCTGAATTTCTTTTTCCTGTATCCTATCAGCTGGTTAGCATAGAATCCTAACCATGTCCTCAAACAGCCTCTCTGTTAGAAAGTGGAAGGAAGGAGGAAGAAAGAGTAGGTTTATATTTAACAGAAACCAAAGCCATTAAATGTGCCTCTTCCCCTTTCTCTGGATCCACTTCCTTCCTCTTATTACAAGCTCTATCCCTTTTCTTTAAAATCCTGCTGATGTTTATGCTGCATGCAAAGGAGAACAGAAGATGCAAGAATATCACCAGAGAAATGGAAAGGAAGATAACAGTTTTTCTGCCCCCACGCTGGGCCACACACTTTAGCCCCTAAGAGTAGATCTAAGAAAGGTGTGGTTCTGGTTCCATGAGAATTTACTATTTTGCATAGCCTCCTCCTAAGAAATCCATCACTTTGGTTTTACTGCTAGGGATCTAAAGAGGATGATTTAGGTGTGTTTTCGAGCTGCCCCTAAAATACATAAAGCACGGCATTAGGGCTCCGTGGCCCTCAGACCAGGAATGAGTCCTTTGGGTGTTTCTAACTTGACTGCACTCTGGCTGTAGAAGATAGAGGGGATCTTGGAGGTTTTCCCCTCCCGGTCCTCCACTCACAGATGAGGAACTTGGAATCCAAGATGATATCATCAGAGACTTGAGAAATGCAACCTAAGGATTCTAATGCCGTTGTCTTTCCTCTTTTTCAAGCCACCACCCTGATTCATTTTTCATCTTCTGTGCTAAAGCCCAGTTTCACATTCCTTTAATGAAGACTCTAAAATATTCAAATCTTGCTTCCTGGAGCTTTAAAAAATGTAAATGTCACAGATCACGGAATAGTCCCATTTCTGTTTTCAATTTACTTCCAAGGCTACCTGCAGCCATCATTTTACTTGGTTGAGCAGGAGCCTTTAAAGGGTTGCTGTCTCAGGCCCACCTTTTTCTCTTGGAATGGAGCATGTCATGTGAAAAGAGAAAAGACCCTCAGACACAGAGAGCAGTAACAACAGCAGATCTATGGTTGCTTTTAAAGCAGCTAAGTGAGACAGGAGGGGAGACATGAGGGTAATTCTGGAAACTATTCAAAGAAACAGATACTCTTATATTCCTGATGAGAATGGAACCAGAGAGAGCGGAAAATATTTAAATTAAAATCCATCCACGTAATGCAATATTAATCAGGCAATAAAATTATGGTTATGAAAATTCATAACAAAATAGAATACTTTCTGCACAAAAGTAATAATGAAAAATGAGTATGAAAAATGATTTAGGTTCCTATTATGTGATTACAGCTCTATAGGAAAAGATTTGCATGAGTCAGGAGACTGGGAAGAAATGGAAGGATACGAAAAGCGCTCATATGTGTGAAGTAAAGTGACAGATAAGGTTTTTCTTGTCTCTTTTCTAGTTTATCAATCCTGATGAACGTGTTCCGAGATAAAATGTTTTAAAAATAGCATTCACAATTTTGAACTAGAAAGAAGGGAAACAAGATTAATTGTGCTACTGAGCAGAAGAGGTAAAAGAATTCAACATACAGAGTGATGATCAGGAAGGAGGTAAAAAGGAGAGAGGGAAAAAAAAATACCCAGAGACATCAGTAAGTCTTCCACTGGGAAATGCTTTGAAAACTGAAAGGGAAAAGTGAGTGAAAAACAAAAGACCCGGAGAGCAAAGAATGACAGAACCGTGACTGACATGGGAAGTCCTGAGAGAGAGATCTTTTTACTTGAGGAAAATTGGCTTTATCTGCCAGCAGCTTGCTCCAACTAGCTCATTTGGTCACCTGCAAAATTCCCACACAGTGCAGGTCTGGGGAGAGAAATCACAGGATCAATGCCAGTGAGAGAGAAGGTTTAATATCTGAAATCCAATAAGAAAAACAATTTTTGTATCTTTAAGGGTCTCCTGAGGCCAGATAGGCAGTAGTCTGTAGAAGTTTAGAAAACCCAAGTGTACCGAGTTTTATGAAGAAATACCATTCCTTGGGTTTTTTTCCCCTTTCCGTTCCTCTTGCTTGTAAACAGTAAGAATTTCAATGGGACTTCTGAGCAGGAAAGTGGAGAGGAAAATGACACATTTCTATAAATCAGTGAAAGTATGGTTTCTGAACCTTCATATATAAGTTAAGCCTTATTCATTGTCATAGTAATACAACTTGAATTAAACAACTGGTATTTACCTTGTGAAATTTCTAAAGGAGAGTTTAAGATCAGTTCTGAAACAGGCAGCATTTCAAGATTTACTCTATTTCTTCACATCTAAGGCATTTTTTTTTTTCTTGTAGGCTTTTAACTGTTGTGGTTACAATTTGTAACCAGTATGTACATTTAATTTTTATTAGTTCCCTTCAAAATTCTAATTAAATTGGAATCTGAAAAAGAATGGACTTAGGTATAACTAAATCACTTTGCTGTATACTTGAAACTAGCAAAACATTGTAAAACAACTATACTTAAAAAAAAAAAAAAAAAAAAGATGGCTTATCACTGTTGATGCAAGTTTTGGTTACCTGGCTGAGACAGTGTTTGTCAGGTTTCTCTCCAGTAAATTGAGCTTTTTTCCTTCCTTTTTCACACTGTACTGTTTGGAAGGAAGTCACTATGCATAGCACACCCAGTGGTAGAGAGTGATGCCCTCCTTCTGGAAAACATATACTTAGTTATTTGGAATTCTTTTGGATGGGAGACTGATGCTAGGAAAGATTGAAGGCAGGAGGAGAAGGGGATGACAGAGGATGAGATTCAGAAATACAAAGGATCATAAGAGACTACTGTCAGCAATTATATGCCCTGTCTCTTATACACATCTAGATGTGTATAAGAGACAGGTCTTATTTTGTCACTGATCGTGTCTTAGAACAGGAGCAATACAGACATTCAATATAAATGCTCATCCCTGCCAAGAATATATATACTTGTAGGTGCTCACTTGAGCCTTGTTGAGCTTATCTTGGGTCTTTTAAAATATAAAATCCAGGGACATTGGAAACCTTCCACTGGGTATACATGCATGCTCAGTCACTTCCGTCATGTCTGACTCTCTTGAGACCCCATGGACTGTAGCCGGCTGTCCATGAGATTCTCCAGGCAAGAACACTGGAGTGGGTTGCCACGTCCTTCTCCAGGGTATCTCCCGAACCCAGGAGCTGAACCCTTGTTTCTTGTGTCTCTTGCATTGGCAGGTGGGTTCTTTACCATTAGTACCACTTGGGAAGCCCAGATGCCCATGTTTGCTTTCATTTCCTTTCTCATTTGCAGTCTGTCCTGGTAGTTCATCATCCCAGTCATAGTTAACCAGCCAGTGGGCCTGAGTGCTTAACCTGTCTACCTTTGGGGTCCAGGGTATCTAACGTTTGTGGTTTCAATAGTGCTGAGTCAGAACTGTCCTTCCAAGACGCGTCTCAGATGTGCCGGTCTCTGTAAGCTGGTCTGCAGCAGCCCTGCAGTTTACACACTCACCCATGTTTTCTGTAATACACAGTTGCTTTCCTAACTCTCTGGTAAAATAGTGGCGATTTTGTTTTGTTTTTGTTTTGTTCAGGGTGTTTCATATTATTGTTATACTCTTTCGAGTTATCTCAGATGATGGAGTTTTATTATAAAAATATTGCTAGTTTCACATTTAGTCTTTAGGAAATATGAGGATGTCATTTAGGAGATAATGCTGCTGCTGCTAAGTCGCTTCAGTCGTGTCCGACTCTGTGCGACCCTGTAGACGGCAGCCCACCAGGCTCCTCCATCCCTGGGATTCTCTAGGCAAGAATACTGGAGTGGGTTGCCATTTCCTTCAGGTTTCCGGTTTTTAGAACTTTTTCTCTTTGATTTTTTTCCCTTTTTTACCAGCTTCTTTCTGCCACTCTCTCTCTTCCCTCCCTTGTTTGCTTTTTTTTATTTTACTACACCTGTTTCTACTTACTGCTTTCTCTCTGTCAGCTTCATTGTCACCTGAGTATCTTGTATTCAAAATTCCCCAAAGAAGGCCCAGCCAACTGCCTGGTCACCATGCAGAACAGAGCTTCTCACTGGGCTGAGATGAAGACAAGTGGCTGCCTTTGACTCTGCTGCCCACCTTACCCAGCCCGGCGTGGCCAGTCACAGGCCGCTGTGGTCCCAAGCATGACAACCTGTGACAGGGAGCCTTTTGATCCCATTTTTCAAAAAGGAACTGTAAGCGTAGCTAGCAATCCGAGTACTGTGGGTGCAATACAGACTCCCAGCCATTACACTAATCTCTTCGTTGTGTAGCATCTCTTAAACCGTAGCACTTTTTCCAAAACCCTGACTTTATTCTGAGCTATCTATATGTTTAGAAGTAAAAAGTGTCCATTTTTAGAAAACTGATGGACAAAAGGAAATAATAGCTTTCTATGCTTCTTGGAACAGAACTGCTAGGGCTTTATCTTGGATTTTAAGACTTTTTCACATGGCTTTGAAAACACACAAACCAAGACATAACACAAAAAGCATAAACAAATCTTAATTTTTTAAAAATCATTCAGTGTGTAAGATGGATATTGTCTTATAGAATGCAAAACCAATACAATATTGTAAAGTAATTAATTTCCAATTAAAATAAGTAAATTTATATTAAAAAAAAGAATACTTCTCTAAATCTGAACTGTTCTCTGCCCCTGCATGCCAGGCTGTAGAATTTTGGGTGAGCTCGGGGCTCATGGGAGAGTAGGGGTACAGGTAATTTGGAAAGAGGGACAATCCACGTAAAACCAAGTGTCATAGGTTGTCTGCACTCAGTCATCTTAGAAAGAGCTGAACTATCCTGCCAGGTAAAGTCCCACCTATTCTACAGGTATCATCGACCTCACAGATTCTGATTTCTCAAAGTTACAATCATTTATTTCATTTGCTTTCAATTTACAGGTATGCACTTTAAGGAATATAACTTAGGCTTTTTTCTTGCAGTGGAAAAATCTTAGAGACCAGTGATCTGCAACTTGTTCAATCTCGATAAATATCCTCTTCTCTCCTCTTCACCTACTTATATTCCAGTAAAGTCTCTGTTCTTACTTCTAAGATACACAGAAAGCCATTCAACTGCTTAATATGTAACTATTAGAAAACAATCCTTCATATCTTGTGATAAACCATAATGGAAAAGAACATGAAAAAGAATGTATATATGTGTATATAACTGAATCACTCTGCTATACAGCAGAAATTAACATAACACTGTCAATTAACTATACTTCAATAAATTAAAAAACAGAAACCAGTCCCCCAGTCTTCAGGAATAAGTAAGTATGATATTTAATATCATAGATGATGATTTTTCTGGGACAGGTAGCATACCTTTTAATAGCAAATGCAGTTCTAACAGATTTTGAAAATATTTTTATTATCAAGTCATAAAATACATAATCATTACAGGGATTAATAAGGGAAAGGGAAAGTTCTTTGTATTAAATTGGGGGAATGAAGGTGGAAAAAGAGCCAAGACTTGCTAATTAAAAAATAATGATTTACATTTTGATGAAGAGGCTCTTAAAACCTGAACTAGCAAGAGCTAATAAAAAGTTTCTTCTCAATGTGGTGCTTCATTATTTTGAAAAGGAGATCTGTCAACAACAGTGTAAAGCCAGTTGCTGAGTCAGGTCATGAAAACAAGGAACTCCAAAATGTAATTGTTCTGTATTCCTCCTTCAAGGGTTTTATACAATATTTGCTTTGAGAGCATAATGATGTAAAGTATGTTTAATAGTGATGAAGATAAGCAGTTACTCTGCTATCACTTAATTATTTTTTATATTAAAATTAATCTAGCCTGTATAGGAGGGGATCATAGTATTCAAAAAGTGTACCTCTGGGACTTCCCTGGCTCCAGTGGAAAAGGCTCCATACTCCCAATGCACAGGGCACAGGTTCAATCCCTGGTCAGGGAACTAAGATCCTGCTTGCTACACGGCCAAAACAAAGTACATCTTCATGAAGCCATCCATTGGTTCTTCATCCAGCAAATATCCATTGCATGCCTCCTAAATTCCATATGTTCCCCATGATGTTGCCAGTGTAGCCAGGTGAAGGCAGGCACCGGCCTTTTTTGAAAGGGCTAATCTCTAAGAAAGAGGAAACTTATTACGGGCCAGATAAGCACTAGAAATGTACAGCACTGTACTTAAGAGCACCCTCTGTGCTGATGATAGCCCGCATCAGATCTTTCTCCTTACTGTAGAGTAGTGTCAGCCTCCTGACTTCTATCACTCAAAGTAGTGGCATGTCAGGATGCCTTTCTCTGACTCTGTTCCTCAGTATTTGGAGAGGAGAGCATTTATCCTGGTTGCATGCTTTGTGCATCGAAATGATCAAATGGTCCTGTGGCATGAACTGATGCTTGTGTGGGACATCATCTGGAAAGGAGCAGTTCTGCATTGTGAAATCAGAAGACTCATGCTTCTCCCTACCTGCAGACCACCTCCATTCTGACCTCAGCATCCATCCATAGACAACATTCTTCATTTGATGTTGGTGCTCTGAACTAGGACTATGAAAATTAACCTTTTCTATTCTTACCAAAAATTGAATACAACTTGACTTAAAGTTTCTGGCCATCTTAGAGATTTTTAGGGCTTACCGGGTAGCTCCAGTGGTAAAGAATCAGCCTGCAGGAGATGCAAGAGAGGCAGGTTTGATCCGTGAGTCTGGAAGATCCCCTGGAGAATGGAATGGCAACCCACTCCAGTATTCTTGCCTGGAGAATCCTGTGGACAGGGGAGCATAACAGGCTACAGTCCATGGGGTCGCAAAGAATCAGACATGAATGAACACACAAACACACAGAGATTTTTAAATCATTTCTAGCCTGGGGATGATTGAGGCAGTTCTGGTCGATGTCTTTGGAATGCGTGCCTTGTCTCTCTTTTGTATCTCTTGTCAGTCAGTCAGTTCAGTTGCTCAGTCATGCCTGACTCTTTGTGACCCCATGAATCACAGCACGCTGGGCCTCCCTGTCTATCACCAACTCCCAGAGTTCACCCAAACTCAGGTCCATTAAGTCAGTGATGCCATCCAGCCATCTCATCCTCTGTCGTCCCCTTCTCCTCTTGCCCCCAGTCCTTCCCAGCATCAGGGTCTTTTCCAATGAGTCAACTCTTCGCATGAGGTGGCCAAAGTATTGGAGTTCCAGCTTTAGCATCAGCCCTTCCAATGAACACCCATGACTAATATCCTTTAGGATGGACTGGTTGGTTCTCCTTGCAGTCCAAATAGGAAAAGGAGTACGTCAAGGCTGTATATTGTCATCCTGCTTATTTAACTTATATGCAGAGTACATCATGAGAAATGCTGGGCTGGAAGAAGCACAAGCTGGAATCAAGATTGCCAGGAGAAATATCAATAAACTCAGATATGCAGATGACACCACCCTTATGGCAGAAAGTGAAGAGGACCTAAAAAGACTCTTGATGAAAGAGAAGAGTGAAAAATTTGGCTTGAAAACTAAGATCATGGCATCGGTCCCATTACTTCATGGGAAATAGATGGGAAAACAGTGTCAGACTTTATTTTTGGGAGCTCCAAAATCACTGAAGATGGTGACTGCAGCCGTGAAATTTAAAAGACACTTACTCTTTAGAAAGAAAGTTATGACCAACCTAGATAGCATATTAAAAAGCAGAGACATTACTTTGCCAACAAAGGTCTGTCTAGTCAAGGCTATGGTTTTTCCTGTGGTCATGTATGAATGTGAGAGTTGGACTATGAAGAAAGCTGAGCACTGAAGAATTGATGTATCTCTTGTAACAGACGCTAAGAAACACCTGTGAAGATAGGCTGTGACTCTTAGGAGCCATTTAGTGCCAGCCGACCTCCTGACGTGCACTCATCTCACATGCTAGTAAAGTAATGCTCAAAATCCTCCAAGCCAGGCTTCAGCAATACGTGAACCGTGAACTCCCTGATGTTCAAGCTGGCTTTAGAAAAGGCAGAGGAACCAGAGATCAAATTGCCAACATCCGCTGGATCATGGAAAAAGCAAGAGAGTTCCAGAAAAACATCTACTTCTGCTTTATTGACTATGCCAAAGCCTTTGACTGTGTGGATCACAATAAACTGGGGAAAATTCTGAAAGAGATGGGAATACCAGACCACCTAACCTGCCTCTTGAGAAATCTGTATGCAGGTCAGGAAGCAACAGTTAGGACTGGACATGGAACAACAGACTGGTTCCAAATAGGAAAAGGAGT